>JALIRY010000097.1:0-122621 GCA_026401215.1 Trichoderma erinaceum
TATTATTATTGCTTTCTTTTATTATATATTTAAGTCTTATAATTAATTAAACTCTTTTTATTATTACCCTTTTTAAATCTTACTAAAGCTTAACTAAGTAAATAAAACTAAATCTAAAACTTAAGGGCCTATGCTTATTATAATATCTTTTTCTCCAATTTCTTTAAATAGGTAGGCTTTCTACTACCTTTCTTCCTATTTAAAAAATCTTCTAAGGCTCCTAGCTTATTCTTTTTAGCTTGCGATTTCTTTACTGCCTTCTTTTTAGCTATTATAGCTATTATTACTATTTCTTTCTTATTTCCCTTAGCTATTGTTATCTATATGTAATTACAGTTAGCTATAAGGTTATTCTTAGCTATTGCTAGACTACCTTACTATATCTTAACTTTTAAAAAAAGGAATAGTGCAAAGCTTTTCTTATTATTAAAGTCTTATATATTTGATTATGCTTTGCAGTTAAAAAAGGATTTTATCTATTTTCTAAGGGGCTATTAAGGGCTTTTATACTTACTAGCTTTTATATAAGTAGCTTTTTTATTATTTAGCTTTAGTATTATATTATTAAGTGTTATAACCCAACTCTTATAGTTGCAACCATAGGCCTATAGGGTAGGTCTCATTAGAATAACTAAGGGCTAATAGACTAATAAAAAGCAACTTATTGCTTTTATTAAATAAGTCTAATAAATTAACTTATCTAACTTATTAAAAGAGTCTAATAAGCTATTAAACTTAATTAAATATATAAGTTTATTTTTTTATACTTATTTAAATAACTTAAATAGCTAATTATTAATATAAAATTAAAATTATAATACACTTTATATTACTTATACTTTAGTAATATAATTTATTATTATATATTACTTAAAAGATTTTTTAACTGCTTTACTAATATAAACCTAAAATTAAACTCTAGGTTTATCCCCTAGGAATCCCTTATATTATTAACTATTTAATATATAATTTACTATATTCTAATATTTTACTAAACTTAATAAGTAAATCTAAGGCTTTTTATTAAACTTTAAGGAAATAAGGGGACTTTTGGTATATTTCGGGTACAATAGGGCCTAAGAGAGAGAAAGGTTATATATTTGAATCCTATTGGGCTATAAATTTTAAAAAGGTATTATACACATCTTCCAATAATACCTTCCCATGGTCTTAAACTAATAGTATAACTTGTGTCATCATTGTGTATATCAAGAGAATAGTTTCCAAGCACCCATTCTGCTATCTTAATATCATTAAGCCCTGACCATTGCAAATGTTTGCCAGTGAAATTTGTAATAGTTACCCAGCACTCGTGTTCTGAGAAGCGTTTATAAGCTACCACATCCTTATGATCCGGATCCAGAATCTCGAACCCGCCATAAATGAAAACTTCTTTATGTTCCTTGCGTAATTGCAGGCAACTTTTCCAGTAAGAGAATACAGAATGTGGGTTATCCAATTGATCCTGAACATTGATACGGAGGTAATCGTCATTAACTCTCATCCATGGCTTGACACTTGCCTTGCAGAAACCAGCATTTGGAGAAGCGTCCCATTGCATTGGAGTCCGTGTATGGTCGCGGGCTTTAAGCTCTATCATCTTTTGTGCATACTCCAGCTTTCTATGATTATTGACAAATTGCTTGCTGGCACTAATTGAGGCAAATAAGCTTAGGTCAAAACATAGCTTTAAGGTTAAACTCACAACTTCCAGTAGCTCTGAGACTCAATATCCTTGTATTCTGAGATTGGCCAGTCCGGAGGAATGTTTCGCATGCCCAGCTCCTGGCCTTGATAAATATACCCTGTTCCACCAAGCGTTGCGTGCTTAGTACAGAGCATCTTTGCCCCATACTCACGCCACTCGTCACTATCATCCGCAAATCGTGACAGTGATCTTGGAGAATCATGATTCTCGCAAAATATTGCGTTCCAACCGTCTCTGTCAATCATCAACCGCTGCGTTCGCAGATGGATCCGCTTCATATCGCTAGCATCCCATTCTGAGTAAGACCACTTCGAACGGCCCGGTTCATTATCCAGATTCAACAGTTGAAATAGGAAGATCATGTTCAATGATCCTTGCAACCCGACGGTACGGATAATCTCGTCTTCATCGTTCACAAACGGCATCTCACCGACTGTGATAGTGTCATATTCATTCAGCACTCTCCTTATACCTTGCAAGAATTCGGTTAGGCGCGGTCCATTGGCGTAAAATTTGTCGCCAGGCTGATAGTACTGGCCTGGAATCTTCTGTTCTGCATCTGGGAAGTGCTGAACTTTGGAGATGTGGTCTATGACGTCCATGCGAAAGCCACAAATACCTCGATTCAACCAGAATCGAATGATATCGTGCACTGCATCTCGGACTTCTCTGTTCTCCCAATTGAGGTCGGGTTGTGCAGAGGAGAATATGGACAGGTAGTACTCTTTTGTGACTTCGTCCCATTCCCAAGCCGATTCGGCTGTGTCTAGGGTACGGCACCAATTGTTTGGTGGAACAGGCTTGCCGTGCTTGTCAACTCTGCCTTTCTTCCAAATATACCAATCTCTTTTGGGATTGTCTAGTGAAGACCGCGACTCAAGGAACCAAGTATGCTATTTCATTATCAGACCCCTTAGCAACTTGCCATTTGCGTCTTGGACAATTACCTGATCCGAAGTGTGGTTTACCACAAGATCCATCATTAGCTTCATGTCGCGTTTACCAAGCTCCGCAATGAGCTCGTCAACATCCTTCAACGTGCCGTACTTTGGCTCGATGTCCTTATAATCAGAAACATCATACCCCATGTCTACCTGGGGGCTTTTGTATACTACTGGTGTGTTAGCAAGAGAATTGCAGTGGCATTGAAAGAATTTACTTGGAGACAGCCAGATCACGTCAGCTAATCGACATCTTAGCAGATTGTATCATGTAATGACCGATATACTTGCCTCCCAGCACTTTCAAATAGTCCAATTTCTCTATGATTCCACGGATATCACCAACGCCGTCATTATTCGTGTCCCGGAAAGAAGCTGGATATATCTGCAGCGTGTCAGGGCTTTAATCAACTTTGATAAACAGGATTCGGTTGGCAACAATTACTTGATACACGATGCACTCCTTCCACCAAACACGCTCAGTCTTGACGAGATTAAAGTCTGGCATTTTATGAAATAGTCTTTTGCCACTGTTATATGACCTCTGATAGCTTCCTTTCAAGCCCTTCAGTTGATGTAGAGGTGAAATCAAAGGACCGAGCTTTTGGGGGGTAAATCGCCTAGAGAAGGACTTCATGAGATTTGCAGAGGCAAGATGGATGTTTTCCTCATTTCAAGGATCAGGAAATGCTTGTTTTTTAAACCGCCTTTTCACTTTTCCTTTTGGCTATATATGATATTTCAGCAATAAGAAATTGACGTCAGCACTCCGTAAAGCCCAGGTGATTCAAAGATATGCTCAGAAATGATATCAAGCTGACATGTCTCAGTGAAGGTAAAATACGAATTATGATATCAAGCTGACGTGTCTTCGTCAAGGTAAAATGGCATCCGATGGATGTTGGTGGGTACACATTGATTTGAGACTCTACTCGGCATTGAGGTTTGAACTATGCGCACCTGGGATGTTCCACATATTGTTGCCAGATTCTACACTGTGATAGCGCTATACGTTTGGCACGTTTTTGGTAAGCTTGGTGACAAAGAGTGAGTATCATTCCATATTTATATTTAGCGATGATAACTAAAGTTGTCCAACTATTCTCTCGTTATTCGATTTGACCGATAAATTCATTAACCACTTCTCAAGAGCTGTCTCATCTAAATTCTTTAACCACTGTTCTGTCGTCTTACGCACTATGTTTGAAAGGTTTTCGTACTTGCGCCTGTTATTCATGAGTTTATTTACGGCTTCGACCCATGGTCCGATGTCTTGATCAGGCACGATATATGATCCATCCTCATCGCGTTCCCCTCGGATGGGATTGACCGGTACAATGTAATCAAGTCCTATCATGGACTCAGGTAGTGCGCCTGCGTTAGATGAGATAACTGGTATGCCGCGGAGGTGGGCTTCAATCAGCACTATCCCCCACGCCTCTAACCAGAGGGAAGGCATGAGCAGCACTTTGATATCGCGCCAGGCTTCTTCCATATCTGTACATGCTGAGCGGACACTGCACGTGAGGGACGAAGCTCATATTAGTTCACAATGCTCGACGCACGGTAATTGGCAAATTGAACTCACGAGATATTTTGCAGGTCGATTAGCTGCTTGCCAACCTTATCATCGAAACCCCAACTCTTGTATACCAGAAAGTCGTACTGTGGACATGACTTAGCAAGATTCACGAGGATGTGCAATCCTTTAACTGCGCATGGATTTATCATGCCGATAAATTTCTTGTCCCAGTTGTGTAGATGGCTAGGCAGTGTGTGATTTCTCTCCTCAAGGTAGGTCCACGGATGATGCACAAAAAAGCTGGTCTGCAGCTGTCCCTGCTTGAAAGCGTACTCTTTGATAGCTTGGGAGACGCTCCAGATGCCGTCGAGCATTTTTAGCTGTTTCAGCTCACTCGTTGAGCTTACTTGTCCAGGCACGCCACCCGCAAATGGACCGAAAGGCAGCTGCTCGGCAGTATGTATGATGTTAATACGGCACGCATTGATAGTGGGCATTTCCATGGCAGAAGTGGCCTGCATAGACAAGCCATCATTGAAGATGATGTGCGTGGGCGAAAATCGCGTTATTTCCTGTCGCAGGAAGGAGACAAAGTCATGCAGTCGTGCAGAAAGAACTCCGGTCTTGTTTAGACACAAGTGAGAATTGGTTCATTTGAATAGAGTCGAACTTTGAGTGGGCAATTACCTCAATGTATTCAGCCGTCTCACTAGCCATTACCTTGGATACGTTCTTCTTGCCACCGAATGCAGCGTCAAATGCCTCGCTGTCCAGCGCAACAATTTGTACGTCATTCTCCACGACCAGATCAGTCACCTCGACATCTGTCTTCGACACGCCGTTCCCAGCTCTTAGCTGTAGAACCCTTTTACTAAGGTCTATCTCACGAGTACCGCTCTTAACCATGCTCTGGATATAGGTCTCTATGTCACCTTGATGAGAGTAACAAAGTTGGATAACAGAGTGGCCACGTGAGGCAAGAAAACGCAACAGGCAGATGTTCGCTTTGTAACCTCCTGAGGAAGAGAAAAGACCCCTTGCAGTCTGTACGAGGAAGACGTGCATGTGCGTAGTAGCTGAGCTGAGACTTGAGCTGAGACTTGAGCTGAGACTTGAGCCGTCAGAAGAGTTGCTGGAGTGGCAGCAAGAAGACGATTGAGAATACGATAGGCGATCCATTGAGGGTAATTAAAACCGAGGCTTGTAACTTTAATATCGTTAGAGGGACGATATAGCTGAAAAGACTTTGATTGTTTCCAATCTATAGTAGAGCAGTAGCAGCTTCTGCGTGTTTTATAGAGCGCACGAAGACGATATAGATTCGGATACGTGGAATATCTACAGGTCATAAGATCGTCAAAATTCGTTAGTCTCATGCAAATGCTGTCATTGAAGAATCACAAGAGTCTCCACACTAGCGTTAAGAAGAAAAAGAAAGTTGCGATAGCATCGTCACAGAGTCATAATGCAATTATTTTACTATTAGTTCGATAAGCTAAAGTAAAGCAATTACTATTTTATTAATATTATTATTACCGCTTAGCCAAGTATTTCGCGTTAGCCTTGTGTAGAAGCGTATGCGGTTTGTTATATTCTCCGCTGCAAATCTTGCGCGGATATTACTCCTTGATGATGCCCTCTACTGAGCTTTAAGCTGTTCATATAAGTCTTCGGTTAGGGTTGGAGAAGTGTAGCTAAACGCAATTATTCTAAGCTAATATCTTAAACGCTTGTTTACCTGCATCTAAGATAACAGAATGCGGCTCCAAGTCTTTCTTTTGCTTACTTGGTAAGTGGAAGTAACAGACTACAGATTAATTGTCAACCACTAGCGATCCCACTTGGCAGAGGTTGAAGAGTCACTCGTGGAAAGGAGGCGTTGGACAATGTCTACAGCCTAGTAATGAATGCCTAAGGGTGACAAGATTTAAAGATTTGGAAAGCTTGAAATTAACATGCTGTTGGATCTGGGCTTAGCCGACTCTGAAGCCCAGTGTGAACTATACTATTGTGACGAAGGACGGTGATGATAGCTTTGCTTGCTTCACCTAAGGGCAAAACTCGTTCTTTATTAAAAAGTAAACTCAAGCCCTGGATTATATAGATTTGTTCCAGGCTTATTACCCATTGAAATTAAGCGCATTAGTTTACTTTATATCAGTTATTAAAGAAAATAACTGCGACACCCCCTAATCTTTGTTTGTATACGATGGCTGAGCTTATTACTAATAATATCACTCGAAGTGCTGAAAACTCTAAAAAAAGAAAAAAAGAGAAAAAAAAGTACGAACCTTACGGAGTACTGGCTCCGGGTATGGCTTTAGTGGTTAATGCCATAAGCCATATCCTGTATAAGATCCGTGCTTGGGAGTAACGTGCGATATTTAGCAACTTTACAAACAACTTACTGTTGTTGAACTACTCTACAGTCTCCTTCAGCGGAAACTCTAGCCTCTCCGCCTATTCCGTGGCAATTCGCAGCCTGATAAAAAGTGGCGCCGCCCCCGGGCCTATGGGAGGCACGCCTCAAAAACTAAGGCGCCCCCTGTATAACTCGATGATGATGATGGCTTAACCGTTATATGCTCGGGCTTCGGCCCGGCCCCACTAACCACGCGAAAGTCCTAGTTTTCGCAGCGGAATGGAGTGTGAGAGTGAGCCCCCAACGATGATTGCCGAGTCAATTCGTGAGCATGCGGACGATGGACAGTACGTCGCCTTGGAATTACGTAGTTATTTCACGACTATATCTCCAGACTGCGCCGGCTAACAACAAGCAGGTCTGCAATTATACCCTTCCTAGGCTATAATCTCGAAGTAATACTCATCTTTCAAACCCCGAGTTTACAACGTCTTCTCAAAATTCGCCATCCAACATGCCCGACGGGAGCACAATTGCCACCCAAGATTTTCATGTGGATCAGCGAACAGGATTCGTGCCACCACGAATGCCTCTGTCAAGGCTCTGCTGAATGGGAGACATGGGAGGCTACCTTGGATGCCGCAAGATGGCAGAAACTCGAGGCAGCTGAGCAACTTCTCGTGCTAGACGGGACACAGAAATTAGCCGAAGAGAAAAAGGCTTTGTCATGGAGGACTCTGGTTGACAAGCTGTGTAAACCCTTTTGACAAGTAAATGTCTTCTAATTCCCTTTTAGATGCCAGCCCTGTATCAAAGGATGCGAAAGATAGCTTAGAAGAGCACATCACGTTCTTACCTTTATCGTCCAATTTCATGCACACACGACTCCTTCAACAGAACCAATTTCTATTCCCCGTTCGCTCACCGTGCCTCTTCTCCACGTCTCCCGAGAGCTGAATCATGCTCCTTATGTTATCTGATCAGATCACGCTCTTCACAATTGGCGTCACAAAGGCGCTCACTCTCAAGATGCTCTTCCCACCAATGGGAATCACCACTCCCAACTCACATTCATGGGGACCACTGAAGAAGATGAAGTTTATATGATCGATATTTTGACGTCCTGACCTATACAATCGTACTTAAGTATAGGGTAGGTTCCCAAGTGATGAACCCAAACGTCAGTTTATGTTAGCAGAGAGACCGAAGGATCTTAGGAGCAGTATAAGTCACGTAGCTAACCAGGTTGTGAATAACCAATCTGATTGTTATCTGAGAATGCTATGTTAACGACTGACTATCTAAGTTTTATTTAATGGGTGTAATGAACGTCCTCATATAGTAAGTCATTCCAACTGGCTCACGATGCCAATCGTGATCCTCTAGGGTGGCTCACTCTGGTGTTTACGATCCGTCATGGGTGGCTCACGTCATGAGGCGTGATCCTTTCCCTGATTGGCTCGCCGGGCCATCTTATTTCCGTAGGTACGTATCTTATGGTTTGTTGGTCCGTAATAGATATACGGATGGAACTCAAAAGGTGCTGAAGCGGTCGAGTTATTGAGACTATTCACAAATGAGATTAAGGCTGGCAACGATATCAGTATTAATCGCATTACAATGCATCCCACGCAAGCAGCTAAAGTCATTAAGGAGATGAAAGACATTTTAATAAGTACCAAGGATTTTAGTTAGTTTAGAGGTATTCTATTACGGTCTTTGACTATGGCTTGTCGGGGGCTGATGCTGATATGTGGGGTCGAAAATGGGCTTGGGAAGGTAAAGAGGAGGTTGAGGGCTCGAAACAAATGCTAACAAAGATAAGCGGCCCGACTGCAGGCCAAAGTCCTTTGATTCCTGCTCTGGATACATATCTAGGCATAGAGGAGCACGACAGCAGGAGCTCGTTCCTGGATCGAGTGCGAATTTATGTGGATCATAAACATGATGAATATCTTTAAGGTCTTCGATCGGAAAATAAATTCATTCGCTCATTTGTTCAGAGAATAGCTAAGGCACAGCGTACTACTTCACCAATTTTGGTTGCATATGATGCCGCGATCCAAGCGATGAAAATTTTTAGAGATGCTCATCTCGCTATTGTGGCATTATACGTTATAGTACCATCAAAAAAGAATACTAGGAACGCCGATAAACGAATTAAGACATCCGGTATAGAGATTGATTCGGTTCGTGGTGAGATTAGAGACGATTGCTTATATGAGAAAGCTTGTGGCACAATTGACGAGCAGACCGGGGAGACTGCACTGGGCGGCGATTAAGGGGCCCAGCTGATGAAGTTTCTGAAAGGTTTTAGAGACCAAAATAGTCAAGCATCCTTGACATAATTCTTCAGAAGACGATGTTTCTCAAACTTCTTGATTCGTTCAATTCAAAATGATATCTTTTGGCATATATTGGTAGTTCCACCTTAATCGCTCCTGGTTTACATTCGTTACATGGGTGCAATTTGCTTCACATGTGGTTCAACATCGTTTTATCTATCAACTCGCAGTCTGCAATTGGATACAGACTAGATACGCGCTCAATGGGTTTCCAGAATATCTAATATGCGCCTGTCACATGATAAGCATCTACACAAGTGAAATAAGCGAGAGGCTGTAGATGCGTTTCTCATACCTGCTGCTCTCCATCTTGAGTTAACCTTCCGTATAGCGCTGTGAACCGTGTTTGTTGCAGCGTGTGTTCGTTCTTGTGGTTCCGTCCTAGTCTCAGATGTAAGGTAGACTAATGTTTCATAGCCCCAGTGAAGAACAAGAGGAGATGTTGTATAAAATGACGGCCCATCTCCGGTTAGCAATTTCTCGGATTCACGCAAGAATTCCTGTGCTACTGCATCCATTATATCTCTTGCAAGCAATTGTCGACGATCATAGCCATCCAAGCTGTTAGGTAGATTAACTAAATATGGCTTGTGGAGTAACGCCATTGCGCTTGTCAAGACATTTATATTTAGTATCAGAAAGCCGATGATGGGGAACGCCAAATCTCACCCTTGGCAAAGGGCTGTATGACAGCAGAGCTTCATCCTCCTTCGAGTGGTTTCATTAGCAGTAAATGCTACTAAAGCGCGAAGAGCTTTGTCCAGCTGGATTGCTTCTTCTTCAGACTTTGTAGGCTCGTTTATGTGATGGAGCACTCGATCCAGCATATGTGTTGCTTGGGCTAAACGTGCGAAAGGTCCCATGTTCAAATTGATTGGAGTGGATGTAGTCATAGCATAATTGGGTGATTGGGTCTAATAAAAAAAAAGCATTATTAATACAGTTTTCCGCGAACTTATGAAATGTGGTTCTGTAACATACGCCCTCATCCCGCGCGGAGTCGTCAGAAGGCAGCAGTTGGTCACTGCTTGGGCCCTCTGTTATAATGGGGCGTTTTGGCCAACCAAGTGAGATATATCTATGAAGACATTAGTGTTGTCCTAGTAACGTCATAGTATAGCCGGTTTGTCATGCAATATGTCAAACATGATGTGAATCTTGGCAAGAACAGTAAAGCTTGCTGCAATACATACCGCTTTAAGATAACAATAGCCCACAAGACTCTCATTCTCTCTTCTTTCTCCATGATAGCGTACTTTCTCTCCCGAGTACGGATTTCCATCCCAAATCGATGGCGGTCGCATATTCAATACAGACTCATAGTTGTATAGGCGGCTGGGTATATCGCATGTCCAATCTCAAAGGTTGTGATTAAAATGGCAGCTTGGAGGATAGGGAGCGTTATATGTTGAGATATGTCCATGCTATATAGAAACTGTCTGGCTGCCGAGTATATCGGCGGGCGACAGTCTGAATAGTCTGGAGATGGTAGCCACATAACAAGCCTCATACTTAAGCAAAGGAGGGCTATGGCAGATCGATAAATAGCAGGTGAGATCAAATGAACATTGAAGAATCTCTGTTTTGAGATGATCGGCGTCCACAGATGGATGCTACTGAAGAACTGAGACGCAAGCAGCCTTTTCTCGGTGAAATCTCCAACTTCAGTTGTCACATAAAAAGGAACCTTGCATCCAGGATGTGGAAACTTCACAGGTGATTTTTCAAAGACATTGTGGTCTAGGTAAGGGGTTCGCAGAAATAATGCGGTTCGTGGACATGACGCGATGCATCCTCTTTGAGCTCGAATTTATTGAGTATAATAGCAAGGCTGGTTTTTGCTATTCCAATTAACCCCAGTGTTAGTGTTGCGCGCCACGCCGAACACACACCCCTCCCCCCCCCAACCAACAAAAAAAAAAAGTCAGTGATCAGCCTACCTTTGACAGAAATCGCAGGCGGGGAGAGCCTTATTGCATCTGCCCTTCCGTTTTTTGCACCTTATACAAGCTTGTGGGGCAAGATCATGAGTCGAAGACGAAGAATTTTGGCTCATATTATCAATACGCGGTGATGATCGATCTGCAGTGAAGCTTTGCGGAATTGAATTCATGATTTTCTAAGATTTGAAGTCTGCAAGGCATTTTATATAGCAGGTGAGTTGCAATTGGCTAGGCCAGGTCTTCTCCTAGCGTGCTAAATGAATGATGAACTTCCGGTTGAGCGACCGCAAAAAATAGAAGAGGATTTCGCACTGTATCAGCCACATATTCGCAAATGGCTCATGCGGAAAGAAACTTTATATTTATAAAAAAGGGTACTCTCTCGGTCGCTGCCTAGTGTCTAAGTCATAAAAATAACAATTAATCCTACCCAGGAATAATATCTACTGTACAGTTTGTTACACAGACGCCTTAGTTTATAAATTGGGAACCTACCCTATACCAAAGTATAATACTAAAGGTTAGGATGTTACAATAAGAGTTAAGTTATCATAGTAAATTAACTTTTATTGGTTTATTGGCCTATAGTTGATGTAATAATACCTACGTGGTAGGCCTATTATTGCGACTATGAGAGTTAGGTTGTAGCGGTTTGGAATAATATAAACAGAACTTAATTTCCCAAAAAATTTCAATCAAAAATAACACTATTCTTTAGCGTTCCAATATCAGAAATACTCACTTCCATACTTGTCCCTGGTTGGAGCCACTTCGGCGGATTGAAGCCTGCTCCTACTCCTAGTCAAAGGGTTAGCTAATATGCAAGAAAGCATTACAAGCATGGAATGAGACTTACCACCAGGCGTCCCCGTCATGATGACACTTCCGGCTTCAAGAGTTGTCCCTTGACTCAAGTAGCTCACAAGTTCGGCGCAGTCAAATAAGAGATCTGAAACACTTTCATCTTGGCGAACCTCTCCGTCGATAATTGTCTTTAATTGAAGCGTTGAAGGGTCGGCAACCAAATGAGAAGAGAGTAGACACGGGCCTAACGGGGCGAATGTATCGAATCCCTTACTGAAGCCCCATTGAGGCACAGGACCCGCTAGAGTTTTATCTCGCTGTAGCTTGCGTGAAGAAATATCGTTGCCACAAGTATAGGCTGCGATGTAGGAAAGTGCATCCTCTCGAGATACATTCTTGGCTGGTTTTCCAATCACAAAGCAAAGCTCTCCTTCATAATCTGCCTGCTCATCCTGCGCAATGATTGGAATGTGAACTAATTCATCGTGGCCGATAACGCAAGTCGATGGCTTGAAAAAGATGAAAGGAAATGACGGAACAGTTCTGTTGGCTTCCCGGACTGTCAAATAATTAGATGCTAGAATATCGATAAATAGGGCAGCTACTGACTGTGTTTGGAATAATTTAACCCTACGCATCTCAGTATTGGCACCTCATTTTGTGTAAGCGGCCCAAGAAGTTTCTTGACCGTGGCAACTTCTTCCGTCACTTCTGTTTTCCCCGTGGTATCATATATATCATCCCCCACGATAACATTGGCCTGCAATCTAGTCTCTTCAGTAGTGGAACCGATATCGAAATTTGGCGATGGAAGAATAGGCTCTCCACGAAGAATCCGCCCATCGGTCGCCACGAAGCGGATGAGACGCCGCCAAACAACTTTCATATTGACAAATTTGGATACAGACACATGGCACTACCTATATCAAACTAAATAGCGACGGATATTATTTAAAGTATTGTTGCGGCTCCAATTGTGTAATATTCCGGGGATCGGGGGCACGAGATCCGAGAGTTTTCGATCGGTGTAAGCCACGTTCCGGGGATGTTTCGGACGCGCTTCCGGCGGGACCGACGAATCAGTTACTATGAACCTTTTCGGATTTCTTAGCCTTAAGGCTTCCTGGGCAATTATAGTGAGTGTGGCGTGTCAGGCATGTTATTTTCCTGTATAAGGGTATAAGGTGCTTAGTCCCGAAACCTAATCGCCGGTTAGTTGACGTCTTTATATAATCCTTGACTGGAAGTCTTAACTCTCATCAAAAACTTGTAACCCTTTCAATAGATCGTTTTTAACATCTTACAGTACGTATTGGCTCAACTGACCTGAGACCTTCTCCAAGAGAATATTGTTCAGCATTACTGTCAATTTGCACCATGGTCAAAGGAGTGACTTTACCTTCTCCGTCTGTGAAGGTAGAAGTTTCTGCACTTCCCACTGGAAAACTCTATTTACCTGATCGATGGCTGTTCGAGGATGGCGACAATGATATGCGAAAAGCAAGGCAGTTTTCTCCCAATTTCAGTTTCCTAATCAGTCATCCATCCGGTGAGCACCTTCTATTCGACCTTGGGATGAGGAAAGTAGGTATCAGATCCTCTAGATAGGAAACACGCCCCCATGCTGACTCTTATAATAACAGGAAATGGAGAACAATCCCGATGTCATCCGGGCTGATTACCCTTTTATTTCACCAGTTGTTCCGAAAGATGTCACAGATCTTCTCAATGAAGGCCCAGTAAAAGTTTCTGACATTGCAACTGTTGTTTTCTCGCACCTTCATTTTGACCATACCGGAGACCCAGCCAAACTTTCTCATGCAACTTTTGTAACTGGCCCAGGATCTTTTGCAGCAACAACTCCAGGATACCCGAGAGCAGCCAACTCGCCATTTTTATCTGTCGTTATTGAGCATTCCAAGTATCGAGAACTTTCATTCGAAACAGATCGGTGGGTTCCGATCGGACCTTTTGAGCGCGCATACGATTACTTTTCCGATGGCTCATTCTATCTTCTTGACACACCGGGCCACATGCCAGGTCATTTAGGTGCACTGGCACACACAGCCAAGGATGAATGGGTATTTATGGGAGGTGACTGCTGCCATCATCGAGCATTACTAGTAGGAGCGCGCCCGGTCAGTGTCACTGTCGGTCCTAATGGGACACCAAGCTTTCATAAAGATCCCCAAACTGCAATCTCTACTATGAGTAAAGTAAATACATTGCAAAGCGGAGGGGATGTGCTAGCCGCATTGGCTCATGATGCAATCCTGGAAGGGCGAATGCCTCTATATCCAAAGAAACTTAACGGATGGAAGGGAGCACCTTGGAAACATAGTATAGATAATACAGTCAGACATATATACGGGTAGATGACAAAGAGGTATATGCAAACTAGAATATACTTGAATTAATCACATGTACTCAACTGAATTAGGAGTCGGTCATATTGGTGAAATGTTGCATACTTGCGTATCCACATTAGGCCGCCTCTAATGAATTAAGGATATCGTTAGATCTAATAAAAATATGTCTAGAACTCAGTAATGATTTTTAGATCTTGTAGAAGTAATATCCGGAGGGAGACGTCGCTTGCATGAGTCCTACAGAGGTGCATATTTCGGCTCTTGACCACAATTGCAGAAACCAGCATTAGCAATATGTTGATTCCAACGAACCTCGCTGGTAGAGGGTGCTCCCGAATCCATTTCTTGAAACTGAGCTCATGTCAGCATACACAAATAAGATGGTTAGTAGAAATACTACCTTTATGGCTGGGTTACATTGCAATCTTCTCACTAAAGAATAAACTCTCTCAAGTTCCATTCATAGCTAGCAATACAAAGTTAGTTGAAGTGGTAGAGTGAACTCAGCCGATAGCAAACATGAAGAGAGAACGGCGCCTTATACTTGGGCAATACTAAATCCTCCGCCAACAGCACCGATATAATTCTTCCATGAGCACGGAGTACAATTTCGTAAAGTTCCCCTTGCTACTACACTCTCCTAGGGCGACAAAAAAAAAAAGCTACTACAGCCGCTGTCAAAGCATCCAAATGCCATCGTCAAGGGCCACATTTCGCATTTTGTTTCCGCTATCCTGTCGGCTTACTTTAAACCCTGTTGTTCCGAAACTGTTTGATCACTCGCTGCACACAGCTTCTAGCCAAAATCCTGGGGATATATCGGAAGGCAACTCGCTTCCCCCTCGCTGGTTCGCTCCGAGCTAGTTCAGCCATCGGAATTATTGTGTCCTCACAAACCCACCTCCGAAATATACCAGTAATGGCTAGTTATGTTATAACTCAATTTAGCAGACATCCTCGTAATTTCTCCCTGGCCAGATTGTGCTCGCACGCTACCACTCTAATCATGTTATCGACCAATACACAAACTGCGGCCTGGTTGGACCATCCCCATCGTGGCGCACATCTTACTCTGAGGGATGACATTCCTATTCCTGAACCATCAGAGGGAGAAGTTCTTGTGAAATTAGAATGCTCTGGTTTTTGTCATTCAGATGTGCATAGCATCTATGGAGAAACACCAATGGAGACGAATATCGCTGGGCACGAGGGTGTGGGGCGTGTTGTCAAGCGTAAGTACCCCTACAGACTTTCTGAAAAGCTTATCCTTTGCTAATCATGTAAATGCATTAGTTGGCAAGCTTGTACCAAGCGATGTCAAAGGGAAATTGGTGGGCGTCAAATGGCTATATAACGCTTGTGGAGAGTGCGAGATTTGCCAAGTGAGATATGTGCACTGCCCGTATCAAAACAATTCCGGAAGAGTAAGTTGGCCCTGCCAACTGAATTGAACGCACTGTACATATTGATGAGTATAACAGAATGTCCCTGGTACTTTTCAGCAATATGTTGTTTCGCCGCTAAAATATACAACCATCGTCCCAGATGGTTTAAAGCCAGAGATAGTAGCTCCATTACTTTGCGGTGAGTGTCTTCGTGTCCAATCCTGTAATTGAGTAAATACGATGGCGCGATGGCTAATATGGCAGAGTAGCTGGAGTCACTGTATACGCGGGAGTCGCTCAAGCATCCAAATTCATTAAAAAAGGAGACTCAGTCGTCATACTTGGAGCAGGCGGTGGCCTTGGTCATCTTGCCGTTCAGGTTGCTAGTGTTTCTGGCTATCGTGTCATTGCTGTTGATAATGGTGATAAAGCCGACGTCTGCATGATAAGCGGCGCTGCTGAATTTGTTGACTTTTTAAAGCAAGACGTGCGTATTCTCTAATATTTTCATACCATACCATATTTTAATCACTTATTTAGGTTGAGCAAACCGTCAAAGAGTTGACGGGTGGGATCGGGGCACATGCAGTTATGGTCACAGCTGGTTCTGAGAAAGCCTACGAGTCTGTGCCAAAGCTGCTAAGAAATCTAGGCGTCTTGGTATGCATCGGAATTCCAAGATTAGATTTCCACGTTCCAATTTCACCATTTGAAGTTATTGTTCGAGGTAAGTCAAACCATCCATGAACAAACATGTTTGCATGAGATGAGAAAGCTGACATGAACATAGGCCTGAAGATTGTGGGAACATCTGTCGGCACAGAAACTGATATCCAAGAACTCTTACAATTGACTGCTGAGGGAAAGATTAAACCACAAATCGAGGTATACGATTTCAACGATATTAATGATGTGATGGGCAAACTGGCGAAATTTGAGGTAAAGGGCAGGGCGGTGCTGAGGTTGCCTCAATAAGTGCGACTTAATTTCATTTTTGTTCACAATACGGTAGGACAAAAAGTCAATATCACTAACGATAGTATCATTATCGTGGTATTACGGTAGCTTCCATTGCATCATTATTCGGTATATAGCGCACTATCAAACTCCCGCTTGCTTGCAGGCATTGTTCAACCACTTTTGTGCTGTTAGTAGCTTTGTGTAGGAATCTCCATTACTTGTTGTGAGGAATCCATGAGCCCAGTAAGAAATTCAAGATTATCCTCAGTCAAAAATTCTCCAAGATCCAGCCCTAGAGGGGACAATTCTGTATCAGACCGAGATGGCGCACCAGGGATACCCAGCATTTGCGAAGAGTCTAACTCGATGTTGAACCAATTTGTCTGAGCATTACCTCCACCTAAAATCGAGGTAAGCAACTATGGTCGCTTAAAAAAATAAAATAAAAAAACTTGAAACTCACCTCTTGTTGCTGTCGCGACTCGCACAAGTGTTTCAAGATATTTACGACATCTCTGCACTAGCCGCGCGCCGCCACCGAGATTTTGCAGTGCCTCCACAGCTAGATATAAGCTTGTCCTAAGGTCTTCTGTCTCCAATCCAGCCATCATAGGTCCAGCTATTCCATTTGCCTGGATTAAGAGGCCAGCAAACACAACGAGAGCGGCATTAAAAGCTATATTCATCAGCAGTATTCATTAACTGTTTGTAGCAAAGCTTACTATAGTAAGTTGAGAACCACCAAGCTCCCAGAAGAGATGGTTTCATTCCCATCTTGTGAACAATCGAAATGATTTCAGAAGCAGATTCCAAGCAGACTTGAAAGCTTCCTAGCCCAAATTGTCGCAAAAATAGGCCCTCTTCAGAGTTCCTATTCCCATTATTGATTTGTTCTAGGAACCTCGCTAGGACTTGCCTATGGAGCAAAACCCTAGTGTTTAGATATCGCAAAGAAAGGATGATTGAGAGGCGGTCAAAAATAATGTTTTGGTTCGTTTCGACAAAAGATGCATCCCACGGTCTAGACTTAAGCTGCAACGGGAGATCACGTCTCCATTGCAAGAGTTTACTCTCCAATCTGATTACATTCTCAAGCATTGGGGGGATTGAAAGCTGCGGGGCACAGCCAAGATTCTGGCCATACTGATCGGCAACTGTAGCCCCTAGGATTGAGTAAAGCTTTCTGTATTGCCATTAGCGGGAGAAAAAAATGAGACGGAGGGCCTTACATTGTGTAGATGAAAAACGATACCGTTGACGGACCACTCAACATTTCCATCTGAGAATCATTGACAGGGCTGATTCCATCAAACTCGACGTCCAGAGGAAGCGGCATTTGAACATACTCAACTGGTATTGCAGGTGGACGACCAAACGTCATGCTCAACGTTCTGGGTGTATCGTAAGTAGTCATGCATGGCACACTTGAACATTACACAACTCACCGGTCAAGAACTACACAGCCGTACCAGGTGCGTTTTCTTATTTCCTTCTCAAGTGGTGTAAATTTGGTGTACGAACTAGAGGTATGGAGTCCTAATTGAAGTGCTGCCTTCACCGTGAGACCATGAAGATTCCACGTCTGAGCAGAGCGCTGTGTTCCTTGAAGAAATTGCGTCATTAATAATAGATATTGGACTGTATCAAGTTAGTTGATGCCTATCTCTGATCCAATCGTTTTTACCAATTTCAACATTTGCGGTTCTGAACGCCATCTTCCCGGACAAAGCTTGAGCTCGCTTGAAGAAGATGTCCGACTCTGCCGCATTTCGCTCGACAGGTAAATCAGGTCGGGCACTGACACAAGTGGCGAAAGCTAGAATCATGTTCAATAAACATAGCCATGAGCGCCTGATTGATATGAAGTTGTTTTGTTTTGCAACAGCAAATTCTTGTAGCAGAGAGCCCTCGTGCACGTATGGAAATAACATTCCTGTGTCGGCAAAGAATAGTCGGATAAGATGTAGCATATCTGTTTCAGGTGGCAGACTATACACATCAATCGCTGCTGAAAAATGTTGATCTAGACTTTGGGCTCCGGCGATCGGTGATGCTGGCCGAGAGATGCTCATCATTGCACCCTCCATCCTCGCATCCACTGGGAGAGGTCGCGTCGGGTCTGTATTTACTGCGGTAGCTATAGCGTGTGTGATCTGTCCGATGAAAGCGATGTTGGAAGAAGGACCTGAGGTAGAAAAAGTATTAGCAAATGTAAATTACAGCGTCAACCAACTAGAGACCGTTACCAAAGAAGCCAGATTCCTGTTCATCTGCAAATGTAATGGCCCCCATTCCGTCCACTGTGTCTTCGAATTGTACTTGAGCTTGGGAGTCATCCCCCCTTGACTCCTCAGGATCTTCTGGATTCAGTACACTTCTAGAGTTTAGTGAGAGGGGGGCAGCTGCTTCTTGTCTCCCGACCAGTAGACGGAGAGTCTCTTCAATAGAGTGCAACCTTCCCTCGAGCTCTGTCGAGTATCTAGCATCAATGTGGAGTCAGATTGCAATGATAAGGCCACGAGATCACATAGAACGCAAAACAAAGAGGACCTGAGTCATACTGTTTCCCCGATGCCCCTGTTGGCTGCTGATAGAAGCATTCTAGGCCCATCTCAACACACATCGTACACCGGGGACGTGAGCCGTCACACTGCGTGATGATCAGACAATTCGAACGACAATACGAGATTACTATCCGGTACATACCCGTGTTTTGCGGGAGCTATATGCGGCATGAGGTCAGCATATTTATATTCTAGCCATATCCCGTTTCAATGGTCACAGCCTCTCAGGTCATTTGCGATGAAATTTTGTACTTGAGTGTAGTAATCTAGCATAAAGGATGAGGTGCTTCATTACCGACAGCTATTACAAGCTAGAGCTGTTCTCTGACGCTTAAAAAAGGTCTGATGAGGTGCAGCTTCGCCTGAGGGGGCGGATCGTTTCCTCTCGCCATTCTTGCCACCACTGGTGCTGGGACTCATTGTGTGCCTTTCGAGGATAATTCATTCATGAATACTGCGCTTATCAAACCTATAAGCGATTTCGGATATTTGTGTCTTCGATCGCGTGCTTACTTGATAACTGGCAAGATCACTAAGTGTGTAGAGAATAATACGAGAAAGGTGCAGGATCTTGGGCGGAAGGTGAGCTAGGCCGGGGCTATCACGGAGCTTTATACAGAGCGGATGAGTGGAGAAAAAAAAAAAACCTTTGAGGGAACAGATTCTGGTGCGAAAACAAGCCGGGGTAAGTCGTGTGCCACACATAAGCATTCTATTTTCCGGGTCTCCCGGATTTCGGTTCAACTCTGTTTGATGCAGGCATGTTTCGTCATTTGGTTTATTGCCAAATGTGTTACAACTGTTACAAAGAATGAACGATTACAAATGAAGATTTGTTGCATAGTCGAGATAGGCGGTTGACATGTAGATCGCACTGTCTACTCATTTGAGTAGATTGACTGGGAAACTATACTCATGATTCCCCTTGGGGGGACTTGACTTCTCTAGAGACTGTGCGATCAGATGGAGGTCATTTCACGGCATTTCAGACTCGTATTTTGGATCTTAAAGTAGAAGATTGTACTATCTAATACTATACAATATTAGAAAGCGTCGCCATGATGTGATGGCTGGGCTTCTTTCCAGTGCCTTCCGCTCCATTCGCGAATCTGTTTGCCTCTCCACCAAAAGATGAATATGGGAATGTGGGCAACAAAAATAAGCACCGCCAAGACTCCAAATGGTTCCGCATAGCCTGCTGACGTATTCCAAGGCACTACTGCATACGAAATGCCAAAGGCAGCAAAGTTCTTGAAGCCATTCAACACGACAAGTGTGGCGTCTGCTCGGGCTTCGTAAATATCAACCAAGTATGTTTGGGTTAGGTTATTAGCAGTGACGAAGCAGAACATGACTGGGGAAGTACCCGTATAATTAGTAACGATTCTATTTGTACTTAATCCACACGATTCAATTAGACTTACCCAAGGCTTCTCCAATAAGAGGAGCAATCCAGGGGCTTTTATTCTGGGCGCACACTCCTACGACGATGCATCCAACAGGCCCAATGATACAGGTCGGCACGAAGAACATGAGCCGCCATTCGGGTAAGAAATCTCCGCGTTCTCGGAATCTTGAAATGACAACATCGTTTAGGATGCCACAATACGGAATGGCGATCCATACCGCAATCAATGGTGCTAAGCCAGTCAAAGCAATCTGCTTAATATCGAAATTGTACACGCTCGTATAGATGAAAGTGTTTGATGCAAGCATGTAGTTGGTCGCCATAAGCAAGATACTGTAATGAGCGGTCATGGCGATGACGGCGGGATGCGGTAGGTACTTAAAAGGGTAACAGAAAGACTTCCAGAGGCTATCGTGAACATTACGTTAGTTACGGAAAGTGTTTGGGTCGCAGAAGTGTATACTACTTACCTGTCGACTTTACTGCGACCACCACCAGATACAGCCCAGAATCTGAAATTATCTACGAGCTTGGGCTGGCGACGGTGAAGTCTTCCAGATTGTCTAGTGTACTGTGTCTCGGGAAAGAAAAGGAAAAGAAGGAGACAGGCTCCAAGGGACAAAAAGGCGACAGTCCATTGAATCCAGCGCCAACCCAGGTCAGCCGTAATGTAACCTCCAATTAGAGAGCCTACAGCGAAACCCGAAGCCTGGAACAAGACGTAAAGTCCCATACACTTGGCCCGATCATGGAGAAAGAAAACATCCGCTACTGCCTGGGGCCCGAGTGTCTCTGGAGAAGCTGAGAAGATGGAGGCCAACGTTCTGGCAGCAATAAGTGATCCTGATGATTCGGCGAGTGCTCCCCAGATACAAAACACTCCCGTGGCCAGGCTAGTGAAGACGAACACAAGGCGGACGCCAAAGCGATTTCCAGCGGAAACCCAGATCAGGGATGCTACTCCGTAAGAAAGTAAAGGAGCTCCGACCAGGTAAGTCACAGAGTTGAGACTCATGTGTAACTCTTCCGAAATGAAGAAGAAAGCAGAAGCCACAGCAATCATGTTGAGGGGTCCGATGATCGTCCATATGCATAGCACGAGTAGAATAAGAATTTTTCGCCAGCTGGCGAAGTTGAGAGGGTCAAACGGGTCGTCGCTTGGTTGAGGAATAAGTGGTAAACCTCTCCGCGAAAGTTTGGGCTCAACGGCAGGGAGATTCTCTTCTTGGATAGAGTTATGGATGGGAGAATCCACCTTCTCGATATCTTTAGAAGATGGCTCAGTAGCCATGATAGCCCAAGTGATGAGGACCGGGGGGGATAATACCACTAAAATGACGAAGGAAGTAGGTAGAAACGGAGAATATATTTGATCAGAATAATCTTGAGATCTATTCAATGAAAACTTTTATCATCATGTCGCCATCTTTATATGTCTCTAGTTACGGTAGTTAGATGGTAGTGTTGCCAATATCCCCTTTTACACGTTCACTGAATTATTTAATGGAATTGCTCACCGGGGCTAACAGAAGCCAGCCGCAATGCGTTACGAAAGCTGTCATTGGTTGCCAAGCTGGTGGCTTGAAATCTAGTTTTTGTATGGGGCTATTTCGCTCTAAATGATTAGCAAGTTGAGGGTTCATCGCCAAGTGCACTTCCGTCCTGCCCGCGAAGAGGCTGATAAGGGTCTCGACTAGTTCCCCGTGGGGAAGATGTTACCTTTGTGAGGTGAACTCCACAGGCTAAAGTAGTTTATGGAAATATTGAGACACTAAAAGATCGGGGTCATAGATTCTACGGAATTTGCGTTCATCTAGGATTGCCGCTCCGAAATTTCCCCAGGGCAAACAGCAATCTTTGTTTCGGATGCCTAGCTATGGTAAACTATACTGTCTCACTTCGGGGAGTACAAAGTCTCCGCCGGTCATCTGAGCAATGAGACACGGATGGCCATCGACAGATTTATTTACCTGTCACCCAACTATCAACTGTATCGACACAACTAAACATCTATCTTGACATCATGGAGAAAATTGATACTCACGCGCATGTTGTTCCTCCTGGTTGGAGGAAGTATTGTGAGGAGCATGGGTTTGGGAAGCCCGACGGAATGCCAGCGATTCCAGTATGTAGGAAAATTTAGGTTTTCGGTCTCTAGATTTCACTCGACTGACAATAACTTATGTAGGAATGGACACCGGAGGCGCATATTGCATTGATGGATAAGCTAGGAGTTAGCAAGTCCATTCTCAGCATTACGTCCCCCGGCACGTACCTGAAGCCTGGTGATGATGCCCTTGGTCGCAAAATTACTCGTGAGACCAACGAGGAGCTATCCCAGATTTGCGCGCAGAACCCATCTCGGTTTGGCTTCTTCGCCTCACTGCCTCTGCCCGATATTGAGGGATCTTTGGCCGAGATTGATCACGCTATCAAGCTTGGCGCATCAGGTTTTGCCGTAATGACCAATGCGCATGGCCAATATCTCGGAGACTCTTCTCTCGATGAAGTCTTCCATAAGCTTGATGAAGTCAACGCCGTCCTGTTCATGCATCCCACTACTTGCTGTGGAAGCGATCCCGGATCTGTCAAGCCCTTGAACCAGTATCCCTCTCCAATGCTGGAGTTTTTCTTCGACACTACTCGTGCAGTTACAAATCTGCTACTTTCTGGGACTGTAGAACGGAATCCCAACATCTCATTCCTTGTCTCCCATTGTGGAGCTACTCTTCCACCACTTGTCGAACGTTTCACAAGCTTTGCAGCGATAATCAACGCACCTTCATCACTCAGTTCCGGTCAGGTAAAAGAATTGTTCAAGACCAGATTCTTCTTCGACCTGGCTGGATTTCCTTTTCCTGACCTTATTCATGGATATCTTCGCGTGAGCGATGAATCTCGGTTGCTCTATGGTACTGACTTCCCATTTACGCCGGCGCACATGATAGAAACTCAAGGCAGGACAATGGATAAGGGTTTGAGAGAGTTATTTGATGAGGAAACTATCAAGGCTATCTACTCTGGACATGCAAAGAAGCTGTTGAAGTTTTAGTTTGATTAGCACAATAGAACATAGAAACAGATTAAGATAGAAGAATACAGCTCATTCCCATATTTTACCACATTCTCTATGATCTTTGCCCATCATTAAGGCTGCTGTGAAATTATCTTAAACAAAGTATCAAGACTGCAACAGTATATAGATATTCTCTTGGGTGATAAAAAGCGCGCAGACAAGGCAATCCAACATCTTTAATTGCATCTTCCAAGCATTGGGACATATTTTACTACATTCGGTGCTGAGAATTGGTGGAATCGAGGAAGAGCTCTTCAAATATTGTGTACTTCATTGCATATTCAAGCAAAGTAAATTATTTATGAAACTTCAAAGCATCTATCTATACAATTATTCAGACACCAAAGTCTCAACATCAACGCCCTCAGTCCGCAAAAATCCCAAAGCTCTCAGCATGGGTTTATCATCAAAGCGATACAAATATGCCGTGTTTCCAGCACCCGCAAAGTGTTGGTACTTGTTCCATGCAGGAATACAGAAAGTGTCTCCTTTCACCCACTTGAAGACCTTTCCATCAATAACAGAGTGCCCACTCCCTTCTATGATGTGATAGACAGAGGATGCCGTCTCGCGGATTACTGGGGAGCTGATACCAGCATTCAATTTCTCTGCTGCACCACCGAGGATCTTTGACACTGAATCACAAGTTAGCTGAATGATGGTCAAATGAATGAGCGAAAAACAAACCTTCGCGACCGTCCTCCTTTAAGTACGGAATAGTGACCCAGTCGCCATCTTCAGCGTCTAGTCGAGCCTGCATCTTAGCCCAAGGGAACACAATGGGGCTATTGTCGGTATCGACATCCTCAGCCGGATATCTAGGCTCATCGTAATGCTCTACAAAATGCACGGGAAAGTGTCGGAAGTTAGGCAAATCAAGACCATCAAGCCAAATCATTGGCCCAGACCCATCCTTGCCATGGTCGTGCCAATTCCAGGTCGGTGTAAGAATAACATCGCCGCGGTTCATCTTGATACGGCGGCCATGGACAGCAGTGAAGCCGCCATTGCCTTCAATGATGAAGCGCATAGCGAATGCCGTGTGTCGGTGTGCTGGTGCAGTTTCATTAGGCATAACTAGTTGAAGACCAGCATACACCGTATCTGTAGTATAAGGCGCATCTATTCGAAGATAGGTTAGCTGACCTTTTCTTGTTGTACACAGTAACTTGAGGGCGGCTTACCTCTAGCTGGGTTCACCAGCATAAGGACCCTTCGCTCAGCTTGTTTTTCCGTAATCAGCTCCCCAGCACGGAGCAGGTACGGCTTAATCTCGTCATACTTCCAAATATGGGGGACGCAGGTTGGATTGGGAGCAGGGGGGTTGAGCTTTGACATTTGCGCCCATAAGGGCAACGTATTGGTGGATTGTAGTTGAGACAGGAGTTCGGTTGTCCGTTGTTCTTTTGACTTTTCGTCCACAGTCAGCTGCTGCGACGCCACTTCTGTCTTGACTTCGGTTAGGATAGCCATGCTGGGGAAGAGCTTAGATGTTCTTCGCTGGACACTCTGGTATATTTTCTCAATTGATGTTAAAGTTGATCAATTCTTAGACATTATCGACCTCGTTATATTTGTATCTTTCTACCTGTAGCACTATAGTGGCATGATGAGGTATCTTCACGCACTCATGTTGAGCCTTGAAGTGAACTGGGTAGTTGACGGTTTGTGGCGTCCCGATACTTCCCCGACCCGGCCTAGATAGGCCGGGGGTGGGCCGGAACGTCTGGAATGGGAATTATTCGCACTATCGGGGCTGGGGATATGGAACGATGAACATGCCTTGCGCTTCTGTTGTGGGCAAAGTGGTGCCATTACGTCCAAGGAGCAGCATAATGCCTACTCTTGCCGTGGTGAATAAGAAGATGCTTCAGCTCAAAGAGTGAATCTCCCACAATGAACAATGAACAATCAACCACAATGGCTCCAAGCACTACCGACTTCATCACCAATTCAGAGAGGGTTGTCTCCAAGAAGACAGCCCTTTCTATTTCGTCTTCCATAAGGGTAAATGGTCCAATACCAACAATCGTTTGGCTTTTCTCTAATGCAGCTGCAGACTGCATCATATCCCACGCGCAGCTTGGAGTTTCTTCAGAAATTAGGTCAAGCAGATTCTTCTCATGGGTTTCAGAACGGCATGTCATACATCAATGAGAAAACAGAGCCATCACCTCTACTTTTCAAAGTGATTGTTGTCGGCGCTGGACTTGGCGGGCTTGCCACAGCAATTGCCCTGGCCCGGAAAGGTCACATTGTTACTGTACTTGAGCAAGCTCCAGCTCTTGGCGAGGTAAATTATGTTAACTTGTTCTTAAACTATCCGGGTTTAATAGTAACAGGATGTGCATAGGTTGGAGCTGGTATCCAAGTTCCGCCCAATTCTGCCAAGCTGCTCTTGAAATGGGGGCTAGGGCCACTTCTCAGAGACAGAGTCGTCGAACCTGAAGGAATTACCTTTCGCCGATGGAGCAATGGAAAGCCTATTGGCTATACAAAGCTCAAACCAGACTTCCGTAGCTCTTTTGGAGCACCTTATTACGTGGTCCACAGAGCCCATCTCCATGATGCATTGCACCAGCTGGCGCTACAGCTCGGAGTAGATGTCAAGGTCAACCAAAAAGTGATTGAATACAACGAAAAAAGCCCTTCTGTTAAAGTCAAGGACGGCACCGTAATTTCGGCCGACCTCATAATTGCCGCCGACGGTAAATAGCATGTTCCATCCTTCTTTCAATAGCAGCAGTTCTAATTACAAACCAGGTGTCAAGTCTTTAGCACGCAACCACATCCTGTCCCATGAGAAAAAAGACCCCATTTGCACAGGCTTTGCTGCCTACCGTGCGACTGTAGATGTGGAAAAGATGCGCGATGATCCTGATACGGCGTGGCTCCTAGAGAAGCCAGCTCTCAACATCTGGATTGGCCCCGAGCGGCATGTCATGACATATACAATTGCTTCTGGAAAATCTTTCAACATGGTATTGTCTCATATTGATCATTCTGATCCTAGCACCTGGCGGTCAGAGACGGCTATTGATGACATGAGGGCTTATTTTGAGGGATGGGATCCAAAGTGAGTCCTTACATATCCTGTCAGCTTTCAACGTTACTAAGGCCTTTTGATACAGGCTATCCAAGGTCATTAACAAGATTAATAAGACGCTCAAATGGCCCCTAATGTCTGGAGATGCTTCTATCTCGCGCTGGGTTGCCCAATCCGGCAAACTTCTGATGCTTGGCGATGCTGCACACGCCATGGTTCCGTACATGTCGCAAGGAGCCGCCATGGCCGTTGAAGACGGAGCAGCCCTGGCAACGTCGCTTTCGCATGTCACAAACCTCACAGAATTGCCAAAGGCGCTCTCGATTTTCGAGGCGGAACGTATGAAACGGAGTGGCCAGATGCAGGAAGCGAGTCTGGTAAATGGAAAGATTTGGCATTTTGAAGACGGACCTGAGCAAGAAGCCAGAGATGAGGCCATGAGACCAGAAGTTGAGGGAAGGCATTTTATCCAGAGTCCGAACCAGTGGAGCGACCCAATAACTCAAGCGTGGGCGTACGGATACGATGCTGAAGAAGAAATTGAGAAGCGATGGAAGCAGTCAAAATAAATAGCGGTAAGAACGATAGCAACGGGTTAGATATTATTATCTTATAATTGATTTTTCAAGCTCAATTCACTATTTTCCCCTTTGCTGTTATATATGCTATAGTCCAAACAGTACCATACTATTCACGTTTGCCCAACGTTAAACAATGATCTTAGCAACATGTGGAGGAAGCCAAGATACGTATATACGTGACATAATAATTATTGCCTATGACCATACATCATATGACCAACTGTTTATCTCTGATTTGAAAGACCTTTCATTTGTTCAAAAGTCTGCGGTTTTGACGTCATCATTGTCTACTATATTTATTTGTTATCCATTCGATGGCTCTCTAATTTGCCATCACAGTCTTGGTTTGTAAAAATTCCTCAAATGCCCAGTGACTTCCAAATCTCCCAAATCCGCTGTTCTTATTTCCTCCATGCGGTAGCGTAAATCCATCATGGAAAGTCGGTCCGTTAATATGAACCGCTCCGGTGTCTAGTCTTCGTGCAAGGGGTATCGCTTGCAGACTCGATGCAGTATAAATCGCCCCACTCAAACCGTACTTACATTCGTTAATCGTGTCAACCGCTTCATCCACAGACTCGTATGTTGCAATCCCAACTACAGGGCCGAAAGATTCGTTCTGCCAAAACTCCATGTCTTTAGTGAGGCCTTCAATCACAGTGCCATATAGCGGACCGTGTTTTCCGTCCAGTGATGAAGCGGTAATCACTGTGGCACCTTTACGCGCAGCATCATCAAGCAGCCCTAAAATTCTAGTAGAACTCCGTCTATTAATGACGTGCTTGACTTGAGTAGCAGATGCCGATTCAAGTCGTTGGCGGATAAGGCTGCAGAATGCCGATTCCAACTTTCGAGGCACAAGGACAATGTCCGTAGACATACAAATTTGTCCACTCTGTAATATATACCCAAAGCACATGTCAACCGATCTAGCTCAAGAGATTCAGAATGGGCTCACTCACGTTAATAAAAGCTGCATCTAAAATCGTAGATGCCGTAGTCTCTAAATCCGCATCCTCTAGTACTAGGCTGAAGTTTTTGCCACCCAATTCTAAGAGAACAGGCTTCAAGAAACGACCTGCCTGAGAGGCAATCTGTCGGCCCACAGCCGTTGAGCCGGTAAAATTGCATTTCTTCACTGACGGGTGCGAAATAAGAGTGTTGAATGTGGTCGATGCGTCTTCAGGTTTGTGCACAAGAAAGTTAACCACCCCAGGGGGAAATCCAGCATCTCGGAAGAGGTTGGCGATGAAGTAATGTGTTCTAGGGCTCAATTCAGATCCCTTGATTAAAAATATCAGCCATAGTTACGTTGTATTAACATTTGGGCCGAAATAGGAATTACCTTGAGTATCGCGCAGTTTCCCGTCGCAACGGCTGCTGCAATAGATCGCAATCCAAGCATAGCTGGTGCATTCCAAGGGGCAATGCCTAGTACCACACCAAGCGGGTCCTTGAAGACCAGAGCGAGGGAATTAGGTTCTTCAGTCTCTGGAATCAACCCAGACAAGATTCCAGATGTTATAAGAGCCGTTACTTGTTCCATAATCTCAAGCGTGGCGTGGAAGTTGATTTGAGACCATACTGCAGAACAGCCAAGTTCCTCTTCCACAGTAGACGACAGCTCGGTTGCCCTCTCTTTAAGAAGCTATAACATGCCAGGAATCAGCGTCTCTGAACATGCAATTAGGTATGAGGGTGCTAAAGTACCTGTACTGCTTTTTGGAATAATACTTGCCGCTCTCTGACAGACGTCTTTCTCCATTTGGGAAATGCTGCTGACGAGGATTCTAAGATGCGCTTGCATAGCTCCGGAATAGCTCCTTGGGCTTTCCATTGTGAAGCTCTGCCGCTATCGGGATTTGAGACGAAAATAGAGTGCTCATCTTGCAAGACAACATCTTTGCCGTCAATGATTAACGGGACGATGTGGGAGTTCATTGTGAAGCTTGAGTTGTAAACACTGCAGCAAAATAGGGAGATCAGGATTAAAGACAATATTTGACCTTAAGACGATCCCAAACATTCAACGAGTTTCTGCAGTTTTATTTTAAGATACCTAGCCAACTGCTATTTTAGCAGGTATTAGTATTTCCGCATTTTTTTTTCACTACATTCGGAACCCGACGACCAAGGTTCCGGGGTTACTGAAGTGGCGCTCGTTTTGATCGGCGGGCGCTCCGGTGCTTCCCCGGAATCGCAAGCCGTGGCTTTTGGATCATCTTAGATTTGTCAATCCTACCCTAGATCGTCTAAGTAGTAATCGAAGCGCCGGGGGTATATTGGATCGAGCTTGTTTGCGCTTATGTTTAGGGGTAGCTGTTTACCACTAACCATTTATTTCATAGCTATCTTTCATATATGACTTACTAGTCAATACAGAATTTATTATAATAACTAATTTTTTCAGATATTTAATTAAGTATATTGTACTTCTCAAAGTGTTATAAGAAATAATACCTTGTATTATTCTTCCTTATAAAGTAAATTAAAATGATAGCAGTTTTATTGCTTTTTATATAATTAGTTTTTTAGTTTATGCTTCATTTATATACTATACTATTATTTATTATTGGGTTATAACAGTTATACTATTATAGCAACAAGACAGCTCTAATCTTCTAAAGTAACTTCAGTTCTAGTATAATGGGTCCTACAGAGGTTAAATAAATCAAGTCTACTCGAGTCAATAGACCGTTACTATTGTAGGAATGATTAAACTCAAAGTGTTTCAAAGATCCCAATTTTGGATATCTTCTAAAACTTCGGCTGTGGGCTTGACCACAGCAGTATCCTTGACATCTAGAGGAAACCTGGCAGAGCTTAAGCCTTTCGGTTGTTTGCTGAATCAGTGCGCATGTCACAGTGCACTCGACGGGCTGTCATGGGCGAAGGCTCCACACCTCCCTTCTGCTTGACTATGCCAGCGCCCGTGCCCTGCTTGTCAAGCTCGAAGTACTTATCGTCCAAGGCCAGGATTATAGTCCACTCCAAGCCTTCACTCGTAGTCTTGTCAAGTTGTGGATAGTCTGATTCATCCTGTTGACCATCAATGTCAGCCAGAAGAGAATATAAGCATTGGCTTGCGAAGATATCAGGAATGCATAACAATAGGGGAAAAGCACTTGCAAGTTTGCAGACTTCTTAGATCACGAAACGTGAGTTAAGAAAAATTGCAAAGGGGTAATAGCTGACTCACTTTGCTATCTTTGTTAAGCTGCTAAGGTGACTCGCTGTATTCGAAGTGTCAAGGCCCCAAGGCCTGCACTTCAAACTCTCAAATGAATGATTATCTTGGATTCGGAGCCTGTGTCTGACCAAGGCTCGTCAAGTACTGAGTATGTATCGCTCGATATTGCTGAATGTCCGCCATGGCAGGACATTGCGGCATAACCCATTCAGTGAGACGTTTCCCACAAAGTCGAGTTTACCCATGGTCCTGGCCTTGGCCGACAGATCTTCTTCGTATCCTCGTCAACTGTGGGCGGATCTTGCAACTCGGTTCGCTAATGGACTGAGAAAAAATGGACTTTCCTCTGGTTTGGATCGTACAGTGACCCGAGGGTCGTAGCCATGACGTTGTTATCCTTGTCGGTGCCGAGATACCACATGGTCGTAAGTTTCTCCTCGGCTGTCATGTCTTCGGTCACACGGCAATTGTAAATAGGACTCTCTCCATTCGATTCGATGTTACGGCTCCAAACCGTATTGGTATTGTAGTCGATTGTGTCTGTCAAGTTAATTGCGTCTTCAGATGTGCAAGTCGCACGAACCCAGTTGGTATCTTATGTTTTGGTTCCGATATGAGGTTAACCAGGTGAGCTAAAGGCATTGATCCCTTGAAAGCGAGATTGAACATTGAGAAGGACTGCTCGTTCGGGCGCACAGTCACGAGCTACTCTGGGGCTTGAGATGGATTTGCGATCCATAGCACGGCCGGCTTAGCCCGATCCTCGACAAATTTCTAGATAGGGTCGCGTTTGTATGGACGGATTACATAGCCAGACTGACAGACCTTGGACGGGCAATGGGCTCAGGTATTACTAGGTTTATCCATTCAAAATCAATCTTACACTAACCATCTGCTATAGTTGATTATAATTTGATTTGCAAGATCTATGTTAATTATAACTAAGCGTATTAGGTTGAAACAAGTGGTCAGAGTGTAACTCCCGGTAGGCCTGTTGTTGCAACTATAAGAGGCAGAGCGTAGAAAATCCAATATAAGCGGTCCCTAATTACGTTTTCTTCAGTTATAGGTGCATAGGGTATAATACCCTATGCAATTAGCCTCGCCCAGCGCGCTGTGCCGTCCATAAGCTTCGAGACCGCAGACCTTGACCCGCTGTGTATTTACTCCAGCATGACTGCCATTGATTGCTCATATAATTATCTGTAGGGTCTTCACCTGGAAGATCAGGACAGGTATCTCTCCCTTTTGGGCAATCTAAGTCTGGTCCGTCACTGGTCAATACAAGCAGATGAACAGGTGTGTCATCGACCTAATGAGGCTCGTATTATTACTTTTATCTAACATCAGGATAGCTGAGGATAGCTGAACTTACAAAATCATTGTCTCCGTTCTGGCAAGTAAAGGGATAGGATCCATGCTCAATATAGCTAATAGTAGTTAGCAGGAATAATATATACGTAATAGTATCAAGCTGGGTCGTTCACTGTTTGGAAAAAACGTACGTGTGGAATAAACCAAACCAGTGGCCTACTTCATGACAAGCAAGACCACCTGTGGTGTACCTTTCTGGATATGTCTCAAAATGTGGACCAATCCCGCCTGGAAGAGTATTGGCTTGTATAACCACGCCGTCCTGCAAGAAGTCATCGGAACCGTCGTAGTAGTCACCAGGCGGTGTGCCGATCTGTAAGGTTGATGCTTATTAGCCTGTGTTACGCATATTGTGTTGCTTCTATCCGGACTGCAAGCTGTCCAGATATTTTCGAGTTGGTAAGTAACGTACACCTAAAAGTCCAGATCCTTCTGTAAGTAGAGTGGTATAGAGATTCAAAGTGCCGTAGCCACCTTGGCGCAAAGCTCTCTTCATATCAGGCCAGCCATCGAAGTTCGCGTTGGACCAAGTCGCATTTTGCGTATAGGTCACATTGAGCAAGTCGAAGGAGAATCCATGTGGTGTCCAAGCATCATTGAGCACCCTAATTTGGGCGTCGAGTTGGTCTTTCTGTTTGTTGAATCATTAGCGTGCTTTCTGTATTGTCTAGTTGAGACGCAGCAGTTGATTACAGGGATATAGCCCCCTTCCTCAGTCTTATTGACGTAGACCACATGAAACCAAGTCGGTATGGTAATGAGATCTGTGCCTCGCACATCCAATGCCATTGTTCTTTCTTTTGCGTACATTTCATGGGCTCTAGCGATTTCACCCTCGGATGGTGGTGGGTTGCCGCAGCCAGTAGCAGGTATGATTGCCTTCGCTGACGAACTGATCGCTAGACAACATAGAGAAAATGACAAGAGTACGGAATGCATCATGACTGCTGTTGTAACAAACAGTACTGTCAAGCTCGTCAAAGTTAATCGGAACAGGCGAAAGCGATAGATCCAGTGTTGTTAGTTAATTGTGTTACTTGAGGACTGAGATCAACCTCTTATATAGTTCCACTGAGTATATGGTCGCCTAAAGAAATCCTGCAATTGAAGTAGCGCAATACGTCAGCATACGAAGCACTAGACTAGGGGGAAAGGGGGCACCATGTTCAATTTGACAATGCTTAAATACGAGCGAATGTTTAAATACGAGCATAGTGCATCCACTTACAGATCAGGGATCTTATTTATAGATGTTGAATACGATGACAGGTTACAGAATGTCCAACTTACACGGCTCTCAATTTGCGGCGGCGAAGGCAGTTGTTCACGTGGGACGATCGGTCGCAATTGGCGAGGCAGAATAAGTGTCTGTGTAGGCCAGTAAGGTAGAAAAGTGATGGGCTCGATCGAATTGCTGAATCAAGAGGATGTGCGCGTGTATGCATCGAGGCATTTGTGGTTAGGAAGACATCCGGGATAGCGTCCTACATCTACTGCGTATCCCTTGACAAGGCTTCTCTCACCGCCGAAAGTGTTTTAAAGGAGCAGGTAGAACTGAAACATGATCACGTCATTACCGTACCATTTACATTCTTCTATTTTTCCGCAACTACTTTAGAATCCGAGATAACCACGACTGAACTGTAGCTTTATCCCTTAGGAATCCCTTATATCACTAACCATCTACTATATGGTTTAGTACACCTTATTATAGTAGAAATAAAGTTACAGCAGCAGCTAAGGGTTATTTTTATATATTGAAACTATATTATCTTTTTCTATTTAGCAACAAAAACCTTTACGTGTTATATCTTATCTTGTCGGGCCGGAGTCTGCCGTAAATAATAGTCCGGAATTCCTCCTGTGACACAAGGTGTACCACAAAGTTTTATCAAACTATTACAACCTATATGATGGGTATATCTTGTCTAGCCACCTCATATAGGCGGAAAGCTCTTTCACGCCATACGGAGCTCCTGAAAATTTCTTGTGTTACATGGCATAAAATGTCTTTTCGATCGTGTCTATCGCCGGCAAGATCAAATTGTTCTCATTTCCCAAAGCGCAAGCCGAAGCGTGAGACTGTATCTCAGAGGCTTTCGAGAGCTGATACATAAGATACCATGCTGATGACACAGATTCTCCTGCAGTAAGAACTCCGTGATTCTTGAGGAAGAGGATCTTTTTATCGCCAAGGTCTTCGACGAGGATCTTCTGTTCGCCTCGATCGACAACGATACCTTGATACTTGTGGTAAGCAGCTGGGCCAATTTGGTAGCTTGTCTGGGCGAGTTCGTTCGCGATAAATTGCACTATGGATAACGAAACCGGCATCGTTAATAACGAAAAGATTGCCAGTACTGCCAGGGTGCTTAATGGATCCATCGACTAGCGGACAGCGCAGCTTAGCTAACAGGGTAATTTTAACTTAGATCTTTCAACAAAGAATAACCTCTGTTTACAGCATAATTCAAATTCAGCGCTCACATTTCTCTAAATATTCTTCGCCAATGGCTAAAAAAGATCAACACGTGTAAGGCTAATCAACGAATGTACGAAGTACCCAGAACATATCTGGAAATGGCCCCAAGCCCATGTAAACAGCATGAGCTTTCAAATATTCTTAGTAGGCAGCAATGATGCTACAATTATGTCGGCAATGCTTCAATTTCCCTGCGATATACATGGTTAAGAGAAATCTGACTCTGGGATTATGGAGGACTAAACTGACAACCTTCGAATTTACAACAAAGCTTCGACTCGCACAGTTTACAACACATATAGCTGGCTTCATATATTGCCTCCGTCTCATAATGCTCGAGGCTACGCTACCATGTGTGGCCCATAGCTGCGTTGGAATTTCCGCGAGGCCTCGTGGCGGCCATTTGGCAATCCTGCGAACTGTTCGCGGAGATAAGTTGTGCGACGGATCTGCTTCGCCGCTGTGTGAGTTTCTCAGCCTCCTCGCATTTAGCTACGCCATTCGTCAATCAGAGGCTCCAGCGTTTATCTTTAAGTGGAGCGATAATAGTAAAGAGATCTCGTGGGATAGAAACTGCCAGTTGACCATAGCAGCTTTTCATGGTCTCATACAAACAGTCCTTAATACCGCCAGACAGGTATCCCAACACCTTTATACAGTTAGGAGCCACCAGCCCCAAACTTTAAAGAGATTCTAAATAGGCTGTCTAACACAAAACTAGTTATTCATTCATCGCACAACCTCTAAAAAAACTATACAAGTCCTACCTTAAGTTATTTACAAGAGCTTGCGTATATCCAATTAATGGGTTCCTGCAGGAAGACACTAGACAGAGAGAAAGCAGCTAGGATATAAGGGCCGTTACTAAGTACCTTAAAGCTCATAATAATCTCTTAAAGATAATCATGCTTCTATTTCATTTAAGCGGCAGCCAAGCAAGCAGGATAACAGAGTTGCTGACCACTAAGCATAAGAATACTCCATCACAGCTTCAAGGGGTTGGCTTCTACACAGGATGGATGTTATCTATTACAAAGCATCACAAAGCACGCCTTACAACAAACAACAAGTTCCAAGTGGCACAATTCCTTCCCATATCTATAGCTTTCATTAATATAACTATCATATCTACATCAGACAGGTTGCTTATATGCTACAACAAAGGTGCTTTAATAATAACAACAGCCCTCTTTCCTTTACCCCCTACTGCAAGCTCTGCTTCTTAGAAGACAGCTATATACTTTTTTTAAAGAGATGCGGTTCTTTTGCAAAAGTTTTCTAGGATTCCACGCTAAGTTTTAGTTCCACTTATATCAAGAGATCTCTATTACCATTACCAAGAGACATATCCAAAAAGGCTCCAGATACTTCAATCGGCATAATAAAGGGCAAATAGAAAGTAAAGCTAATGCAGCATTAGCATGGAAGAGTGGCCATAGGCCTATCCAGAAATACTCTACGTACGGACTTAATGGAGCATACCCTAACCAACTTCAGCCAGCGCTTCTACAGCTTTACCTCAGGGCATCCAAGCAGTAGCACGCATTTCTCCATCGTCAGATTGAAGAATGCAGGGACAATGCTATCGCCAACCCTAGTAGTACAGTTCCCAGCCAGCGCCCTCAAAGTAAGGACCAAAGGAACAGCTATAGGATTATAGTTAGCTATACCAGCCAACAAAGTATTTCAAGCCACTCAATCCAAAAACGGCCGTTCTCACAGAAGGTACTTCCTCACTCACAGCAACCGACTCGGCCAGCAAAGAGACACTGCAGCAACAAGACACTGCCACCCAAGGCAAATGATAGCTAAAACTTACAGGACAATAGAGATATAACAACGCTCAGAGGGCAAGAAGTAAAGAGTGAACTATCCTCAGTAAATGTTAACAAACCCTCTTAACAGATAGAAGAGACATCACCACCAAACCTATAAAACCCATTCATCCTCCTATCTAAGTTAAAGTTATTCATCTATAGTACCTGCAGATATGCTGTTTTACTTAACGAAGTAGTAGCACACCTAGGCCATGCTAAGCATCGTCTAGTATTTATACCGCTGTAAAGATAAGACATCTGGCTTAGAATATAGCAAATACCAGGCGTCATTCGCAGCCAGGCTGACTTACGAGACTTTCAATATCCTCTACCAACAACAGAACCAATCTCTTTTCTTTGGCCTCCGAAGCCAGATGAATTAGGTTGTAATAGTTAACTAAGGCTAAGAATTAACTTATATTAGCTTTTCTAATAGTTAACACTATGTTACAGTCGGCTTATAAATAATTAGCTACTCGGTTTATTCCTAATCTATAGTACATACTATTACAAGGCGTTGGGTTGTAATAAAGTAATACTTTAATATTTTATATTTAAGCTAAGCTTACAACTTAAACCTAAGCTTACTTAACTAAACTTAGGGTACTTAAGCCAAAGGTATTATCATATAAGTTATACACTATCAGCATGCACAGCCAATCAGCTATTGTAAGCAAGCATGTAGACTTTATAGTACAGTTATTTCTTATTCCATGATTAATAACTCGGCAAAGTTTAAATCTTGAGAAGAGCCTGGTTTTACAGCGTCGCTTGAAAATAGCAAATCAAGTGGCATGGCATACTGATTAATAAGGCCCATACTGTCAAGAGTACCATTCGGGTCGCATATGGAAGTCCATGGTTCGTGGGCGTTATCACTGACGGTGAACCTGGACGAAACTGAGTCCTCTAGATATTGCTGCTGCTGCTGGTTGTTGTCCCTATTCGAAGTGTGGCTTTGCCCGGAAACATCTACAGCTTGTGTTGGCGCTATACTATGGCCAGCGTGACTGGAACACGCCGGAGTCGTGGACAGGAACGGCTCGGAATGGTCGACAGTCGCAGCTGGGCTCGCCAATTCCATGGAGACAGGCGAGATAAGGGGTGGCGGAATACTAGGCGCCCCATTGCTTGGTTTGCATGCATACACTGCCCTCCATTGCCACAGCCCATCATGTGCGATGCTGAGAAACGAGCGCGACCGCAGCGAAAGGCGCGGCGGCATGGCAGGAGACGTTTCGAGGGCGGCTCTATGTATGGCCCATAGCTGAGGTAGGATAGTTGTGACTCGGCCGTCCATGTCGTTGTCCTCGACCGAGCACTGCTTGTGTACAGATATGCAGGTGGCAAAGGCTGCTTTTGCAAGATCTTGGTTGAGAAACTGACCGTAACTAGAATGAAGAACCTTGGAGATAAAGATGGCGGCGGTGAAGCACATTCTCAGGATTGGAAATGGCAGATACCGCATTGGGACGTCACCTTTGTCTCCTTGTCGGAGAGCGTCGACGTAGTCTAAAGCCGCGGTGAACGCTCTCAGAACAGCCGATCTACGCGCATCGGAATCCTCATCATCGAAGAGCGCGTATGCCTTTAACTGGAAGTTGACCGCGGAATAGTAAATCGAGGCTCGGTCTATTTTACTTAGTCTCGGCACAAGAAAGACTTTCAGTGGTAGGATTAGGAAAATGGCAACTTGAGTTCTAGGAAATACTGACGAGATTGGTAGGCTGCAATCTTGACCTCCAATTCTCGGAGGTCTGGCTCGAAGATACTAAGCATTGAGACTTTATAAGAGTCTTCCAGGTTGCCGAAAGCGCTGTGGACTTTGTTTAAGAAGAGCTGCGTGATAATGCCAATATATAATGGCTCAGGCAGCTCGTACGGATTCGCTTCGGAAGCGACCTTCTGTACGGTACGGTCGTGCGGAAGAACGGGGAGGTGGCCATTGCCTAAGGATGCACTGTATATGTCGCCAACTCGTCAGCCCACAGGAGCATATGTCAAGACTAAGATTAGGCGGAAGCAATGTGTCTTACCCTTCAACGGCTAAGTAAGTGCAGCACCAAGCTCTGACAGCCTGCAATAGCTCTGCCTTGCCGAGCGGAGCCCGGTTTCGAGAGTACAGCTCAAGAATCTCTGGCCTGTGAAGCCCAACATGTATCGCGGCAGACTTGAGCAAGCCTGCCAGGATATAAGTGTTGTCTTCCGGCATGGTAGAGACGGGAAAGGTCCAAAGACAAAGCAAAGTCATGGCCTGTAGTGATGGCAGCGCATGAGGGGCGGCGGCTATGGTTGTCCAAAGTAGTGCCTTGACTGCTGGCAGAAGTGTAGGTAAAAGAGAGAAGTCGGCGCAATCATGACGAGCGGCTGTCGCAATTATGGTCCAGAAGAGCACAGGGGAAGCCTTGTAGACTGCGTCTGGCGATACAGAGGGCGGAAGCATAGGCAAGGCAGTGTGGTAGTAAGAGTAGTATCTAAGGTGAATGTCAGCTCATCTACTTATTTCAACGTGGAAAGGGTAAATTCAAGAGCCTTACATGTGAAAATACAAGTCAATTTGATCGGGACTTAACTTGACTGACTCGATCTGCCGAGTCACGGAGGCTCTCTGTGAGTTTGATGGTTGGAGATTTGACACAGACATGTCACCACTGGCGGCCCTGCGTTCAAAGTGATAGCGTGGAGGGATTAATTCAGGGCTATGATTGCTCTCCGACATCTGCTGGGCCTCTACTGGTTCGGCAACCGTTAATGCACCTATTCGCGTAAACGACGTGGATGCTGTCAGCGCGGCAGACGGAGGGTCAGAGTCTCTCGCAGACATGTCGCCGCATGTTTTAGGCAGATCAGCCTGGTCGGCGGCATCTCTGAGAGCATTGCAAGTGCGCGGTTAGCGCTCGAAGCGGAAAGAAAATTCCTCAAAGTGCATTGCAGCGCACACAGGACGGGGGTGAATTTTACGTCTTTTTGCTGGCGCGCCTGAATCTCTCATCAAACACACAGGGCTGATCTAAGTCAGCGCAACGCTGACATGGTTGACTGCTCCCGGAGGAGGCCTCGCATCGCAACTATGTATCAGGAAGTCAGCGCCAATATTCACATGCCTCGAGGCGCAAGCACAAAGCTATTTGACGGGGTTAGCGGGTAGATGAACAACCTTGGATCGCCGACATCGCCGACATGCCACGCGCGTGCGCTTTCCTGGTCGCGCATAAGCTATTCCAGAAACCTCATTCTCCTCTATTCTTCGAGAGTTCTTCTGGCCTGCATCAAATGCGATGGTGGATCCTGAACGCGGAGACCTAGGAGCAAGCGGACGCGGAGCAAGCGGACGCGGAGCAAGCACGGGATGGCGCCTGAAGGGCTCCGGCCGTTGAGGGCCCATGATCTACCAATCTCTAATCACAAGATACCGTGAGATAAAGTCGGCTAGTAGGGCATTAACAGTTACTCCAGTTACTGTTGTTAAATCGTTAGATCCTTGGATTGAGCCCGGGCAAGCAGACTCTTGCAGTGTAGTTGCGTGAAGCAGAGTGTTTCCAGGTCAAGCGTAACCCCACAATACCATGTTTGCTGTGTGGCTGTGTGTGGGGGATAAAGGCGGGGGAGGGCGAGCTAGCGACAGTTTCCGCAGGGAATGGCAAAATTCGAACCAAGCCAATTGAAAAGATGGACCAAATACTGATTACAAAGGTGACCCACTAGGCTTTATTATACAGATTGGTTTCGATTTCCACTACAATTAGCTGCTACAGTAAACGCATATTGCGCCATAATATATATCTACTAAACAAGGTGCTAGTCTATTTCATGAGCCTTCAACTACACCCAAAGCTTTTCATACATGATAGCATTATCAATGGGCATGACTCTCACAAGCTTTCTAGGAGAATCTCAGCCCCCTCACAGCGGCTAGAGCCTAGCTGAAGGCATGAGAAAGACCGTTTCTGCGTCTTGCTATCGAGTCAGCCACGAGAACAACGGCCTGATCTACCAGCTCGATCCTCGAGCTTCCAAGACTTGCTAAAGATAAGGTGACCGACGAGACTACTTGGGAGGTTGTGTCCAAGAAAACGTAGATTGCTGTGCGCAAGCTAAGTATCGAGGGAAACGTAAACGGCACATATACAGCGATGCTCGGATGAAGTCTCATAGCCTTGTCTTTTCCAACTCATTTGCGCGCACCCAGTGATGCATTTGGTCGCTGGCATTTGCTGCACGACGCTGATTGGTTCGGACTATGAATCGGAAGGTTACAACCGAACCAATCGGATCCCCCTTGTAATTGGCTAATCAGAGTTTACCACTTAAGAGCTATGCCGAAGCTGCAGGCTCCTATACTCTTTTACTGCAACACGATCATAGCGATCAATTGCAACAAGGCAAGGGTAACGAATGGAAGAGGGGAGTGGAGTTTAGTCACGGAATAATCACAGAATAATGCCGAAGCGGCCCTGATCGAGTGTCTCAAGTCTTGTATGCAAGGTAGAGAGTGCTCATCGTTAACGACCCAAACAGAGCTGGGAAACTCGCCTGCCATCGTAGAGATGTTGTAGTTTCGATAAGGTCTTGCATATTCTGATCTCATGAGTCTACAACACGCCACAGATTTTGACCTCAGCTACAACGCGATTCGAGCCAGAAACCTCATTACCACGGTAATACCACCTTCAGACCCTTTTGCCCTTTCCAGCACTATGCCTTTGTAAGTCGTAGTAAACACTTGCCACCTTTAGGAATGAGTACAAAATGATCTGTCATCTTCATGTCATCATCTGTCGTCAAGCTTCCAATCTCAAAGTTGTATCTCTTTGTCAGAGCCGCTAAGGTAGATTTGAGCTCCATAATCGCAATGCGCCGTCCAAGACAGGCCCTGGTGCCTTTGCCAAAGACAAGTAGCTGGTCTCGCATTTGATCTGCTGTGCCCTGCTTCTTCCCGTCGATCCATCGCTGCGGATTGAAGTTATCAGGTTCTGGAAAAATTGTGGGCTCCCGTTGTGAGGTCAACGCTTGGCACGATATAGTAGTCTACAAGTATATCAGCATCGTTAGCCGCGCAAATCACCAAGACAAAGTGACTGAAATCAGTTGCTATGAGCAAAGTCGAGGGTTAATAACCTACGTAAGCAGGAATAGCTACTCTGTCAATAAGCGCTCCGCCTTCCGGGGCTAATCGAGGGAGTCCGGCTGGGCCAGCTGGGCGAAGTCGCAGGATCTCCGAGATCACTGCATCAAGGACAGGAAGTTCGGAGATTTCACTATACGAGAAACTCTCACGCTCCAACCCAATAGCCTGCTGGATTTCCTCGCGAAGGCGGACTTGCCACTCTGGTTGATGGGATAGCTCCCAGAATAGATACGCGAGGGTATTGCTCGTTGTGTCGGTTCCGGCAAATACCAGGTTGGTGAGTTCCTCGACGATACCGGTATCTGTTAGATGGCGTGGGATATTCTCGTTGTTCTTTTGGAGAAATCTCTTCTCGGTGACCATTCTTGCGATTAGGTCATGGTGCTCTGCAGGGTCATGAGATGCAAGATAAGTCTCATACGCTCCACCACAGTACTATTCAGGGCTGAGTTAGACACGCTCAGAAAGAAATGTGGACTATTTGCAAGGCGATCTACCTTTTTGAAGCGCGAGGCGCTGTTGAGAAACATTTGAATAGACTTTATGGGGATGTATTGCAGTATATTCGTCGTCGTGGGAAACATCCATTTGGTCCAAAGAACGGGGAAAACCTCATCGATGTGGTTCAAAAGGTCAGGTAGCTCCTCTTTCTCCAGTCCACCAAAGCTGTCATCAACAAAGCTCTGACCTACATTTAAATACCTCAAGTTAGCATCAATGTCACCATAGCTCAGTTGAGCAGATGAACCTACCAACAACTCCAAGCGCCAGCATACGAAACCAAGGTAGAACATCAAGAGTCTCGTTAAGACGCTTATCAAAGCATTTCACCAGTAATTCAAGTTGTTGGTGCACAGTAGTTTCCATCTCAGCCACGGCAGCCGGGCTGAAGCTCGGATTAATGCGTTTCTTCATAACCCGGTACTCATCTCGGTTACGGGTGGTAAACGTGCTTTTGAATCCTAGAGAGTCGTACACTGGCGCCTTGGGGTACTTGTATTGAGCTCCGTAGATTTCCTTGAGCGCTGCAGGTGAGGCGAAGCAGACTTCGGACGGACCCACGCGAACGGCTGGGCCATACTTCTTGTGGAGGTTGTGGATGGTGTTGCTCCGCTGCCCAGACAGGTCGATATACAGCATCCATGCCCCAGTAAGTTTAGCTATGAATGGACCGGGGACATGTCTCAGCGGATCCGTAAAATATCTATACTGCCAATGAGTCAGCTTGCTGGCTATAGACAACTAAGAGGTTCCTGAGGGAGAAGAGGGTTTCTCCATTTCTCCATCAAATACTTACAATTCCTATAAGGAGCAGTCCCAGCCCAATCAGATAAGTCAAGGTCCAAGGCCAATTGAATCTGAGCGCCTCTGCAGGAGAAAAATCCATTTCTATTGTGTTCAACTACCAAGGCGCTAGACGTAGGAACGATGAGAAATGGGAATTGTGTATGTCAACAAGGTAAAGCTTAACAATATTTATCAATACTTTCCAACTTCCAAAATACCTTTACTCTAATCCTTCTTAAGCCTCTACAAGACTCTGTCAATTTATTTATTTACGACAGAAACATGCTTGTTGAGTTAGAAGCAGGTTAACTCCTTGACCAATAGGATAATGTATCGAGGTGACCGACTCCGACAAGCCGAAGCCAAATCGGCTCGGGCAATCCCTCGCCTTCGATTGGCTGCGCCCGCATAGAAGCTTCAAGCTCAGCATTGCTCAAACAAGTCGTCGGCCCGTAACCGCAAATCTTCTAGCCGGGTAAAGATATGGACGAATCTAAGGTAGTCAGTGTGGTTGCCTTGAAGCCTTTTCTCAGTCCGGGAGCGGCTTTAAGATTAACCATGCCAACCGTTTCGGGCGCATGACAATCGATATTGGATTGGTCCTACCGGTGAAGCTCGATTTCTATAAATTACTTGCGACAGAGGCATGGCTGACACACAATCTACTCACAGTGTACCGGTTGTGGTGTCTGAAACTTGGGAAGTCATTAACTACTCTATCATATATCCTTAAAATCAACTCATCTTATTTTTTCAAGTCACCATTATCTAAACCATGACACAGATCGATGAGTTTAGTGTCCCCCAATATCTGCCCAAGAATCCGGGGCTGTACATGAACGGTTCGTTCCATAAGCCTAGGGATGGCTTTTATCAGGAGATCATGAGCCCCATCAATGGCAAGGCAATCACCAAAGTCGCCTTTGCCGGAAAAGAAGACACTGTTCTCGCTTTGGAAGCTGCTGACAAGGCCTTTGAAAGCTGGCGCGCTGTCTCAACGCTGGAACGGTGCAACATTGTGCGCAAGGTGGCACAGATCGTGCGTGATCATGCCGAGGAGCTTGCTGCGTTAGATGCTTGGAACATAGGTAGTCCCATTTCCATCATGCGGGCCGAGGTCGAGTACTCCGCCATGAATTTTGACTTGTTTGCGGGTCTGGCTCCGGCTGTGACGGGGGAGACCAACCGCCTGACAGACGACATGTTCCATTACACGATCCGAGAACCTCTGGGTGTGGTGGCGCGCATTATCCCATACAATCATCCCTTCTTGGGCATGGCTATCAAAATGGTGACACCACTAGTAATGGGTAACACGGTCATCATCAAGGTCTCGGAGCAGGCACCGCTATCCGCCTTCCGACTGATGGAGATTATTGGTGACCTTTTCCCACCTGGTGTTGTCAATGTACTTGCGGGCGGCCGAGAGAGCGGCGAAGTCCTCTCAAGTCATCCCTTTGTCAAAAAGGTCACTCTTGTTGGCAGCGTGCCTGTGGGGCGAGCCATCTCTCGCAACGCCGCCGATACGCTCAAACTCACCACCTTGGAACTGGGTGGCAAAAACGCTCTAGTTGCCTATCCAGATTCTGACATTCCAAAGCTGGTTGATGGTATTGTGAAAGGCATGAATTGGTTCTGGTGCGGGCAGTCATGCTCGTCTACTTCCCGCGTCTTTCTCCACGAGTCGATTCATGAAGAGGTCGTCAAATTGGTCGTCGAAAAGATCAATACCGAACATAAACCTGGCAACCCTCTGAATCCCGAAACAACCATTGGCGCTCTTGTAGACACTAAAGCTATAGAGAGAGTGAAGAAGTATGTCGACATTGGAAGGGCTGAGGGGGCCACGCTGGCCACGGGGGGGAGGCCGCCGAGTCTGAGTGGAGAGCTATCCAAAGGCTGCTTCTGGTCTCCCACAGTCTTCACCAATGTCAAACAGAGCATGCGTATCGCTCAGGAAGAGATTTTTGGTCCAGTCATGTGTGTTCTCAAGTGGAGCGACGAAGAAACAATGTGGAAGGAGGTCAACTCGGTGGAATATGGCCTGACAGGCTCCATCTACACCACGAACACTGCCACGGCGCAGAAAGCTGTCAAGAGGATGGAAGCGGGCTATTGTTGGATTAACACTAGCGCGACGCATTTCTTGGGGCTTCCGTTTGGTGGGTATAAACAGTCAGGTATGGGACGCGAGCACAGTTTACACGAGCTTTATGACATGACGCAGGTTAAGGCGGCCCACATGAGCTTACAATAATTTGTTAGAATAAGACAAATGCAATACTGAGAACTGTTTTTAATATCTCGTTTTAGCAGTGAAACTAGGCTTGTTATATTTTCTATCCTGAGTTTGCTACCTTCTTATCTTAGCCAATATTCAGCTTTGACTTCAAAGTCGAGTCAAAAACTATCAATCTTACTCCAGCCTAGTAACTCGGTCATAAATTTTGATCCTTGATTTAAGCTAGGCATGGGCCAAAGCTAACAAGTATTTTCACTCACAAATGACCAGTATCAATTCCGAGGTTATGATTGGAGCATGTATCACCGGTAGATTTTGATTACGCTTCAATTGTTCGGAACTGAAGGGAAGGCTACTAGGGTATTTTACCGTTAGAACAACGATAAGTTGTGTCAGTTTTAATCCGGCTGCTTATTTCGTTTATCGTAGCAGTCAAAATATCTAGAGTGTACTTTCTGCAACACTTCAATCATTTGAAACGAAGCTCGAAGTACAGCATTGTACAGCTTACCTAGTCATATACTATACTCGCAACACAAGAAAGTATACAATATGAGTGCTATAACGTATCCAGCGAGTTAAGCTTATTGCGCTTAAATTAATAGCTTTACTACTCCGGCTTGGGAACTAAAACATTGCCGTTCCACTACTCTTTATTAGATTAGAAGATCCAAATATTGACCTGAAATTAGAAGCATCATCTCGATTTAGAATACATTTGCACATTTCAATCAGATGTCCGTCAAAATCTTGCTCCTAGTCTTGTGCAACCTTTATGACGACCTTGCCTGCCGCCTTTCCGAATTCCGCATACTGTAGCGCCTCTCTGGCTTGCTCAAAGGACCAATTTGTCTTGTCTACCACCGGCTGGAGACGGCAAGCATTTATAGCACGATTCATGCACTCGAATTGCTCACGACTCCCCACTGTGGCTCGTCGCAGCTCGCCGAGGACAAGTCGCATATTAAATGTTGAGCCCCCGGAACCCTCCGAGCCTCCTATGACAATGATTTCACCGCCAACTCTGATGGCCGCCGCGCTCTGAGCCGCTGCGCCAGATAGTTCTAGCAAGAAATCGACCCCACGTCCATCTGTTGCAGCTTTAGCTTGTTCTCCCCAATCTGAGTCTCGATAGCTGAGTACAATGTTTGCGCCAACCTGCCTCAGAAGGGTTTCGCGCTCGCTGCGTAATTCGCCTGTAGTTGCAATGACTGTCGCCCCAGCGGCTTTCGCAAACTGAATCGCAAATAAGCTTACTCCTCCACTGCCCTGCGTCAAGACAACGTCGCCAGGTTTCACACTTTTACGGCCGCAGAACAGTGAATTCCAGGCTGTGACAGCGGCGCAAGGGAGTGTGCTCCCTTCAATGAAGCTGAGATGTGAGGGGACCACGACAAGCTCATCTTCGGAGAACACGGCGTATTGACGCAATACACCGTCCGAGTGCGCACCAACCTGAGAGGCTTCGGCAAGCGAGGTGAGTTCTCCTTTCAGCCACTTTCTATGGAATGTTGCGGCTACTCGCGATCCTATTTTGACGCGACTGACGGCTCCGCCAATGGCGAGAACAGACCCAGCACAGTCAGATGTGGGAACAATACCAGGTGTGTAACCCCACATGTAAGTGTTCTGTGAATTTATCAGCTTGGAGTTTGCTGTATACAAAGCAAGAGAGACAAATACATTCAATATTTGATGATCTCGTGCATTCAAAGAAACTGCATGAATCTTGACGAGAACATCGTAGGCGCCCAAAGACGGGAGCGGGACATCGTGTCTTAATATGAGACCCTGTTCCTTTTCAATAACCCATTGACTCGTGCTTGATGGAAGTACAGACATGCTTATGGTCGACTTCTCAATTTCCCGCATAATACTTCGCTAATTTCTCGTCTTGTGGAATTGCCTTGGACTGATTGGGCTCATTCTCATACTAAGTTGCCGATAGATGGAATTTAGACTGCTGTAGCACACTGACAGTCGACAGTCATCGCTTGCATTTATGTTGGGTCACTGTCGGTGTAAGGACTCGTGAAATAAGTACGTAGGCGTTGATGCTGGCTAGTGCAAGGCAGCTTAGTATGTTGATCCCGATTGGCTACTTACAGAACATCCCGCTGCTATCGGCCGGCTCCCTTTGATTTGTAGTCCGGTCCAATCGGCGTAGAGCAAATCTAGCCAATTAAGTACCTGCCTTTGCAGCGTCGGTTGACAAGCAAGTTCGACTACCTAGGTATGCGTATGGTGGCTAGATTGATTTATTATATTAGATGTGTTTGTCCCTAACCCTGTACTCACTTACTCACTCTTTACTAACATACTTATATTTTATATATTTTTATCAAACTAATCAACCATACTAATCATTCTACTCCCTTCTTCATCCATTTGAAGTTGTACAAGCAACTTTTTTGCCTCGATATTCATCTCATCTCCTAAATCCAATGTACTACTACCTCGCGGTCTGAAATCAAACCCATGAAAAATCATTGCCAATAAATTATTTGTCCATGGCATTAACCCATTCCTTCCTGTCCCCCACACTATACAGCCCAAGAGTATTGCACTAGCAACTAGTTCAAAAGCAGGCAAAATTAGCCAATACCAATTAACAACGGCAATACTGATAAGGCTAAACGCCTCTCCTTTTGTAGAAGGCTGATAGCTAATACCTCTTAGACTATTTGTCAAGCTGTCTGCAATATTATTTATCAAGTCCTCGAATCCTTGAGTAGAAGAGTTCATAGCAGTAGAAAAAGGTATAATACGATCCGAACTATAGAATCGACCAGATTTCGTTGAGAAACTGCCCCCTCTTGGGGTGGAGAGCGTCACGTTCCCTACCAATATAGTACCGAGCCATTGCCGTGTGGTGACCACCGCTTCTCTGTTGATTGTGAACTTTGTCCCTGTCGTGGGCGAGGTAAGCGTGATGTTTGGACCGTCATTATCGGCATTAGTAAGTACCGAGTCGTCGATATAGCGTGATAGGACGGTCTCGGTGTATGTCCCGTTCGTAAAGACGCCACGACGTGTTTGGACGCAGAACTGGAGTAGACACTCAAACGCTATAGGGGGAGCAAATTGAGGTGACCCGCTCATATCTAAGCTATGATGGGGAAGGTATGCGGCATCTGGTTGTTCTGGGATGGAGTTAAGGGCCGGCCCGATGGCAAAAAAGCTTATTAGCTTGGAGCCACTGTCCTTGAAGGCAACGCTGTCCCAATAGCCAACTGCCTCGCCTGGAACCGAGTAGATTTCAGTACGGGAGGTGGTCATGTTCAGAACTCCGTCGTAAATGGCTTGGGTCCCTGAGGATTGCGGCTGGATTCCTGTTAGGCTGAAGCCGTTGGGTAGGGTGTAATAATTCGTGTAAAGGTCGTAGGCTTTGATCGGCGCGCTAACCTCAATCCTGGACTTGTCTAGTCGCGAAGATAGGTTCACACAGGTGTTGCATACGGCGAGCGTCTCGAACGACTTCCATGTGCAGTTACTGGTACCGCAGGTGGCTGTCACTGTAAAATTTGTGCGCGGGGGACTGTAAATTGCTTTGTAAGGTGCAGATTGGAGTGCGGTATCGAAGCTGTCCGTCCACACTTGCTCGTTGTCATAGAACAATGTTACTGAGCCTTCGCCGAGCATGTTCCGCGCGATGGGAACTGTGGCTTCGCCCGATGATGTCCACTTCGTGGGGTAATCGAGTGCCTGCTGGAAGAACGTACTCATCGCGAGAGAGGTGATGGTGATGAATGCGCCAAGGGCTGCAAGGCCGCTGATGTTGTTGTCAGTGACTTTGTGTGCTTCAGGTCGAGCGTGAGTCGATGAGTCTCACCCGCCTGTACGCCGCAACAGAAGTAGAAAACTTCCCCAAGGGCCTCGGGAAGCGTTATCCAGCACACTCAGCTCGAACAAAGGCCGCGTACGGAGCACCCTGGCCCACTTGAGTTGACCAATACTTGCGCTCACCGACGCCATCAGCAACGCCTGGCAGAAAGTCGCGAGAAGCACAATAATGGCATTTGGCGTGATATGCAGCCGCAGCTCAGGAAGCGGGCGCCCTTTGAATTGTAGCAGTGCCACCACCACGCCAACGAAAAAACAGACGCTGCCTAGCCAGCAAAGGATTTCAAACTTCCATGCTAGAACGCCGACTCTTTTCCTAGGTTTTTCTTGAATTCGTTCCTCCCCGGCCATTGTCTGCCTGCTTGTGTTTGATGCTTTAATCCTGTAGCTCGGCGCTCGGGTATTTGTCGCCCTTCCTTTGCTATAATAACCGACTTTTGATGGTCTTCTATAACGCTCTATTGCGGAGGGCTTGGCTTGAGCCCTTTGCAGAGAAAAATACAGAATCGTCTGCAGACGCAAGAGACACTGATGTTTCAAAGGATGTTTAGCGTCCTTATATTAGTACTAATGACATTAATCTTGTTATTGGAGTTAGGTAGTGAAGAAGGACGAGTGTGACAGTGTATCTAGAGTTACCTTCCCAAAAGGGTAGTTTACCCCGTGCTTGCATGGTCCAACCGCCAGGATGTGGGTGGCGGGCTGGAATATACACAATCATTGGCCTGGATACCTAGTAGTCTCGAAGGCTGGTACTAAGGTGTAAGTAGCATACATGTTAAACAGATCACTTAGCAAAAGAGAAATGACTGCTTCTCTTGGTAAATGAGTACTGGTACATATAATACCCCGAATTCACCAATACACCCCTTCAGCTCCAATAATCAATAATAAACTGGACCAAATATCTTCCATAGATGTCATCATAGCGCGCAGATGTGCCTTGTTTATAAGTAGTTATGACGTATGCCTTGGCTTAAACTTGGCATTTATGCTAGCTCTAAAATTAACCATGTAGTTTCTTAAATATGCAATTTCTGAACATACCCTCGAGTGTTGCAATATGGTGAGATGGGAATTGCCCCGAATTCCAAGAGGCTGCGAATCTTTTAAATCTGTATTTATATTACAAGGTAACGTAACCAAAGCTATTAAACAAGAGGTGTTACTGGACAGTCGCGAATGACACTCATTTGGGGGAATAACTTACCATTAGCAGCCTTAAATTTGAAGTTTCTTGAGTTTATGCAATAATGTAAGCTGATGCAACTGCCGCTTCTATGTCGTTGGTGCATGGAAGATGGGAGCGTTGCTGTCGAAGGCTCACGTTTCTTGATTCCTTGGTCTCAAGGCCCAACGGCGAGTGCAGCGGTTTACTTAATCTGTAGGTACCATACATAGCATTCGACTGCCGGTTGTGGACTGTAAGCTACTGTTATATGCTAACATCTCTTGAATAGCTGACTATTTGACAGGTATTACTGAGCTCAGATCCATTTATATTTTATGCGTTATCTCCGACAGAACAGTTTAGGCTTTAAAGCTAACTCCATTATCCGACCAAAATACAGTATACCTGCGGTATAAAGATAAAACATCTACATCTGTAGCCATCGACCCAGTGTCAAATTCAAGTCTTCTGTCTATTGACTGTTATTACCTTACTTAGCAACCATGGCAACCGAACAAGCACTTTATGACACTGCTTTAGCGTTCATCAACGCTTTCGCAAAGCTCGAAACCAATTCTCACATAACCCTCCGTGCCGCCAGCTGCACTCATGTCTTCGCCCCATCATCTATAAACCCACCACAGCCTATGACAAACGAAGACTTCGCTGCCCACTTAATCAAGCTTCATACAATCGCGACTGGCTTTCCAGTTACAGCAAAGGAGATCCATGTCAACCTTCCAAAACGCCAGGTTATTATATGGGCCAGCGCTGTTTTAAATTTTAGGGACGAATTTAAAGGTCTTAAAGAAGGCGACGATGCGAAGGAGTGGGACTATCTTGGAGAGTATATGTTTCTTTTGGATGTGAATGAAGAAGGAAAGATTTGTCGGATTGTAGAGTTTTTGGATAGTTTAGGGACTGAAAGGGCAAGAGTCTTAATGGCTAAGGCTTGGAAGAACGCTGGGGCGAGTGAAAAGCTATTTTAAATAGCAACAGCCAAGGTTGTGAACTAGGTAGGCACTAATACTAGTACTAAAATCTCCAATCTGGTCAAGCACATCAGCGCCACTCATGTTGCAGGATTAACCACCAAGTTTATGGGAAACAGAGTGTAATATGGGATTGCTGCAGCTTCTTGGTCGTATTTGTGGAGCAAGTATGAAAAAAGTTCAAGTGGTGTACTGGCAAAGCACTTGTCCTAAATGCAGGTATGAGCAGAACGCTTTAGTAGGGCCAGACGTCATAACGCCTGTGGAAATGGTAAAGAATACTGTGATTCCAATTTATGAGACTTTCCTACTAATACTAGCAGGAATTCAAACCAAGTCTCCGGCGTTGCGCTCAAAAGCCTATTTGCATACGCCTCACATCGACGTGGATCATTTATCCTACCAGAAGGGTCGCATATTCGTAGCGGAAGCAAACCAACCTGCGGATCGTACCTTATCTACCAAGATATACTGGATCATAATTACATACGAGAAGCTGCTAGAAATATACACGTTCATAGCCATCAAATATATCCCGAGATTGTTTCCGAGGAATTTCTGCACACCATTGAAAACCTATTTTGGACACGAAGGGAACGGAGAGTATCCTGCTTCTAAAGTGAATCCAGATCGCTTTGCTGGGAAATACTGTAATATTATGGCTTTTGCATTTTGAGTGTTGAACCAATCTGTATCTCAAATTATCACTACTGCCAATGTTGTCGCCATTTCGACCCTCTCCGTCTCTACATTTTGAAGCTGTCCGTTCTTTCCTTTTCCTTTTCCCTCGTTTGAAGTATCCCTGATGCTTTGAAGGGTAAAAATCAATTCATGGTGTTCTTATCATCTCGACTTAGTATAGAGCGCTTGAATGCAGATGAGCTTTTGTGCAATAGTCCAAAGTATTCATCTGAAATCAATAACCCTGAGGCCTCTTTCATATCCTGGTATTGACAGGCTCAAGCTATGATAATCAATTTGTATGGGTATGCGGCAGCCACGGAGCCTCTTCAAATAGACTGACGTTCGCTTTAGTCAGTATCCTTCCGCAATCCAAAGGGACTTTGTTCCGTACCATACACATTGAAAGCCTAATGGGTTAACATAAAATCTAGTCAAGAACCTCGCCAAATACTCAATGGAAGGATTCGTTGTTCTTTCCCTTAGATTCTTGCGTCCATCGTCTCACATATTAAAAGTTCAATATCTCCTTATATATGTTTTATATAATATAGAAATCTCAAATCACAGACAATTATATCGACGGTTTCGACTATCTAGAATCCTTGTAATCTTTCTTTTCTTTAGGCATCAGTCAGCTTTTCCTTGTTTCAGTGAATAAATCTGGCATGCAGTCGGGAACTATGCCTATGCCGTCAGTTTCTGAAACTATCAACCCTGCCAATGTCGAGTTGAGAGGAAAGTTTCCTTGCGTCTATTAGAACTTCTTATAAACGAAGGGAAAAAAAAAGGAAAAAAAAAGGAAAGGGAAAAAACACAGAAAAAAGGACCAAAAAAAAAAAAGAAATAACAAAACTAGCAAAACTCTTCCAACCTATAGCTGCCTTTTATTCTTGGACAACTCTGCAAGTCCTGGACTAAGGCCTGTTAGAAGATAATCCTAAAAAAGAATAATTGTTAGCGATGCTAAAGCAGCTGGGCTTATTATATAGTGCCTAGCGAGCGATGTAGCACGGGTCGAGAGTGCTTTAAGCCACTTACAGCTAGCCATGTCGGAAGCCACCACATCAGATATTTAACAGGAGCTGCCATGGTTCCCCGCCAAATCTTCCCATTCTTCCCACTAACCACATCCCTTACCACTTGCTCGGCGTATAGGTCCGCCCTCATCGCCTTATATCCAGCCTCTCCTTCAGCTCTTCGTCGCAACTGGTCTTCGATGGGGCGATAGTACGAGGTCTCGGGGAGTTTAAAGCCCTGAAGGCCTTCAAAAAATTCCGATTCAACAACACCCGTTTGGATAGTTATGACCCGCACGCCCAGTGGTTGCAGCTCAAGTCTCCATGCCTCGCCTGCAATAGCTAACGCCGTCTTGGAGCTGCCATAGATTGCTAGTCATCCATGATTAGGTCACGGCCACGTTGTATTAAAATTGATGAATTGTACCTACAATTGAACGGTTCATAGCTCTCGCCGGAAATCGAGCCCTGATTGACAATGGCCCCTTTTGCCTCGATTACAAGATCAGCGAATGCCTGTGTCGTGCGGATAACTCCCCACAAATTGACCTCGTAGAGCTGCTTAGCTCGTTCTAGGTCTAAATCCAGTAGACTTGAACTATAGCCTATTCCGCTGTTGTTAAACAACACATCGAGCCCTTTGCCCGTAAGTGTTGCCTTAACGGACTTGGCAGCAGCATAGACAGATTCATCAGATGTTACGTCCAGTGAAAGGACGTGGACGTTTGGAAGATCCGTCAGAGTGGCGGGGATCTTTCCAGGGGATCGAGCTGTTGCAAATACAATATATCCATGTTTGTGGAAGGCCAACGCGAGGGCTGCGCCGAGGCCGCCGGCAGAGCAGCCGGTAATAAGTACTGACTTGGGAGACTGAGCTGACAGTGTCATTTTTAATAGCAAACGCTGATGCCAAAGAAGTCTGTCTGAAAAATACATGGCGAGAATAGCAGCTATATAAGGTTTCTTTATCACTCAAAGTTATATGAATTAATAATAGAAGTCAGAGAGCGGATTGTAATTGACCCGAGGCTTTAAACCTATACTTGACATGCTAGCCCATGATATGAGTGGTGGAGACAATACAGGCGCTCCAATACCACTTCTGCTATACATTTGCCTTATTTGAGTTGAATTGGTGGCTAAGCTAACTCAATCACTTATTCTGTCATAACCTATGTTGGTGTGAATAAATAAAAACCTCTATTAATACCACACAGCCCCGTTGTCTAGAAGGTGGAGTTGCTCTCCACATTGTTACTAGACCTGCGGGAGCTAAACCCAATTAGCCTAGCGAAGCCTTGTTTTACAAATCATCCTTCCACAGCTTAAAACATCTTTACCCCAGTGTCTCGGCCTCCTGCCTCGGGGATCTCACGTCCAAATTTATACAAGCTGTGGCCCGACTTCAGGATGGCAACTATTCGGAAAGCATGTCGCAACTGCACATCCTCTAAACGCAAATGCACAGTCCAAGTCCCGCAGTGCGACCGCTGCTCGAAGAAGGGACTTCAATGTGTATACGATCTTGAGCCTCTCAGCGCATCAGCAGTCGATATGAAGAAAGACTCTAAAACGGCCTTTAGTACATTGAATAATATTGAGTCCGGTTACTGCGTTATTAAAACGTTGACATCTCTCTCTTCCATTTACCCAGAAATCTGCAAACATGAAGAGACATTCATATTGGATATAATGCGTACGGTCGTTCAGTCAGTGCACGATCTTTTGTGGAAATGCAAGCCGGCTCTGTTCATCCATCCTGGGCTACAAATACAGGGCAACTATAATCATTATGCGGTATTGTCTGAGGATCAAACTGGAGGTATCAACCACCCGGGTTTCAAATGTCTGCTTAAAATCGACATTAAAGCGGTACCAATACTAGAAGCTCTCACTGCAGTTCAAGCCCTTCTGATCCACATGACAATATCCCTGTTCAGCCCGGATTCAATGGAACAAGAAATTGCTGAAAGGTTTACTGATATACTCTCTGTATGGACTCAAGCCTTGTTGATAGAAGCGCAGCCCAAGCTGCCTGCAGCTTTGTCTCCATGGCAAATATGGCTCTTTGGTGAAAGTGTTCGAAGGACCATACTCATGTCTCATGCGGTGGCTTTTTTATTTTGCAGTTTAAAGCACAGATTGTGCTCAAACTGCCTTTTCTTTGAGTCACTCCCACTTGACAGAAGGCTGGGTCTATGGTTGGCAGAATCGCCCCAGGCATGGATTGCTACAGCAGGAGCTAAGCTCGGCAAGGAGGTTGGAGAGCAGCTGAGCTCCTTGCATGAATTTGCACAAGGCCTCGACATGACAAGTCTAGACTTTTCTGGGGATATTTTTCTCACTCTGATTGCAATTGGTCATAATGGGAGGCACATGAATCGAACGAAGGGGACTTAAACTCCGTTGTGAACTTTGCGCTGCTGCACCACGTAGTACGCAAGCATTTGTAATTGATTATGAGATTCAACTTGGCATGAGAAACCAGAAGAATTTCATAAGCTAGGTTTAGATCATACGAAGTATATTATACGCTGATAGGCTCATAATCTCTGAATTTATAATGCTACTTACTGCATTTTGCTACAATATACTACCATGTCCTCAACAAAGCCTATTCTAGTCGTTCTCAGTGCCATTGGTACTATAGGCGGCTCTGTGGCTCCCAACTTCCTGTCATTATCACCATCTCCCTGTACTTCGTGGTGTTACTCGGGGTACATCATCGACCAAATCCACTGCATCAATCACGAAAGGTATGGAGATGGTCGTTGATAAGTCGATGACCCTATGTTTCTGGATGCTGCTTTCACAGGAGCATCGGCTATTTTCAGCCTTACTGATTGTTAGAAGCCTATAGTTGATCCCTCGTAACAACATAAAACAGCTGCGGCTAGTCAGAGCAATGGACATTCCATCAAAGGATAGAGCCGAAACAAAAGTTGTAGCCAAGTTAATGTCCTAATATTGATTTACAGTTTGAAGTATACCTTGCAGTCATCAAGAGTGAGATTAAGCTATTATAGAACTAGGCGTGCCTTGGGTAAATATAATTCTTCGAGGTAATCAATGTCCTCTTGGCTTAGCTGAAATTTTGTTGCTTCAACAGCCTCATCAATCCTCTCCTTCTTGTTCAGGCCAACAATGGGACACATGTTCTTGCTAAGTGTCCATGCAATTGCAACTTGAGCCATGGTTTTGCCAATCTTCTCTGCAACCTCTTCAACACGATTGACAATCGCTTCATCGACCTGATTGTCACTTCCGCGAACTAGCAGTTGGAGGCCCTGGTCTTTCTCCTCTCGGAGAGTGTTTCGAGTACCCCATGGACGGGCTAAGGCACCACGAGCAACAGGTGACCAGGGAATCAAACCCACGCCAGTGTGATTGCAGTACGGAATCATTTCGTGCTCTTCTTCTCTGTAGATCAAGTTATGGTAGTTCTGCATTGAGATGAATTTATGCCAGCCATGCCGTTCAGCAATATTTTGCAGCTGTTGGAATTCCCACGCGGCCATACTGGAAGCTCCAAGATATCTTACTTTTCCAGACACCACCACATCATTTAGAGCTCGCATACTCTCCTCAAAAGGGATTGAACGGTCCAGACGATGGATCTGTAACACATCGATATAGGTTCCAAGTCTTTCAGTGCATTTATCGACAGCATCGAGAATATGCTTGCGGCTCAGTCCCGTTTGATTGAGAAGCTCACCATCGTTGGTTATAGTCGAGCCTGGCTGATTGGATAACGCGTCGGGAGTGACACCAAAATAGATTTTGGTGAGAATGACGAGCTTTTCTCGAGGAATGTTGAACTTCCTAATGGCTTTACCAATTATTTCTTCGGATCGACCATGGGAATAGAGATCGGCAGTATCCCAAGTTCTAATTCCGGCGTTGAATGCATGTTCCAGAAGCGGAAGTGACTCTTCTTCATCAAGAACCCAACCTTGCCATTCTGGTGCCCCAAAACTCATTGCGCCACTGTTGACGTTAGTACAGAACAAAGACACGACCGAATAGAATAGCATACAGAATGACTCTTGACACTTTGAGGCCAGAGCTGCCCAAATATTGATATAGGCCTTTGGTCGCCGGTTCCGTACTTATTGCTACCTGTAGGGAGCGCGCGGAACTTTTAACATTGTACTTAAAAGAGGCTGACATGATTGCGAAGGTTAATCATGCACGACGTGTATAGAAAACCAGTAATGATACTACACTGTACTTGTTACTGTAAGCAGTTTTTACAACATATATCTCTTCGGCGCCAAATATGTAATATATATGTCTATGTAGTATTAACAGGCGATTACTTCTGCATCCTAAAATCGAGTTTAAGCTTAAGCCCGAAAGTCATCAATAAATCACGGGGTTAGGCTAAATCCATGCAATTGGTATTTCTATGGAGAACTGGCCTGGAAAGTACTCCTTACTCTACCAGGCTGTTACAGCAATGGGCCTCTAGTATGTTGAATGAAGTGAAGACAATTTCAACTTACGTATCTACCAATACTGTGAATATATAAGAATAGGATACTAGTCTGGACCTCTAAAATTGCAACTAAAATTAAGATAATTACAAATAAACTTGTCATTGAAATTATAGTTCAAGATTAAAGAAAAAGCAGGCCTTCAGGCAATAACACATAATTATAAAAACCCTTATGAGCTCCGTCTGGAAAACTAAAAATATTATCCGAGGGATTTGGATGTGCGGCGTGCTGCAGTCCGTCAACATTTAATGGAAGAACATAGCTTCCTTCTGATGTTGCTAGTCGATTTTGCGTACTAGTACTCGAATTCAAGGATTCCTCCTCCTCTTTTAATGATAGCGGTGCGCCGGGGTTAGCTTAAGTAAGTCGAACCAGAATAGGTCTCCGTTGCTATGAAGTTGATCTTCTGACGCATTTATGCACCCTAGTGCGACTCGGGACAGTTTCTTCAAAATAAGGTCGTATTGCTTTGCCTACGGACTATGTACATATGTGCGATGAAATGTTGTAAGATTTGGCTTGCCCTGTAACTTGCAAGTTCACATTCTCTTGCGTCGCCTAAACGGCCAAAGTAGGCGGCACAGACAGTTAACGCGGATACAAATATCCATGCGCTACTCATAAAATATCAGTAAGCCTGTCATTCAACCCATTTTTTGCGGTCCATGCCTCAAGACGGCCACCTACACAACAAGGGACATATTATTGTAGAGTATTCCTGAGACATACAGCTCAGGTAGAAGCTGAATCGTTTTGAGAGCTGTGTCAATTGAAGTCATGGCGCCAAACATGATACTGTTATCAATCTCCAGGGATTCTTCAAGATCGGCACGCTGCTTCTGGCGTCGGGTCGCCTTTGGCGATTTTTATATTTTGCCTTGAGGCAGGCGATGAGAAATGGTCTTGTTAGAAGCATCATGCTAAAATAATAATTGCATGCGACACTGGCATTTATTATGATAAGCTGCCTCGTCTTGGGGCATTTATGCTCTGGAGATGCCGAAGGACTGATATTGCGAACCTCAACAGGTAGCTCTGTTCCCATTCCACGAAGCTGCTGGGAAAGATTGTCAAGCAACTCTAGCGGCGCTGAATGCTTTGTGTATATTTCGAGCACTGTTTGTTTCAGGATGGAAAAATCTCGCGCAGAATCGTAGAGCCCAAGTTGCTGACACTTATCGGGGTGATTCAGGTCAGGTCGCTGCTTCTCCCCTTCTTCTGATGAATCTGTAGCAGCAGACGTCAAAGGAACACGGCCGATCATAGCGCAAAAAAAATAAATCGTGATAGCATAAAGTACGCCATATTCGCTGCCTATGTTGCCATTTCTTCATTAGCAGCGCTGCAAATGCCGCACCTGTTACATATGAAGACGTATTCATACTTAAGCCATTTGTATTCTTCACGCTGAGAAGAAGCAGCTTCTGATCGGTGATATCTTAGAGATTTTGCTGCGCTAATCGCAATACCCAGGTTCAAATACGCCCCATCGCGCCGACAACTGCCAAGCACATACAAGCTCATCAGCGTGAAAGCTTGGGCAGTCTCCAGGGTGGGATACTCCGCTAACTCCATAAGCGCAATTCGTCGACCATGATAGAAGAAAGATTGTGATCGATAATGTCTTGCGCGGATTCACTACGTACTTGTGCCGCATACGCAAGCACCAGATACAGTAGAGCGGCGCTACTGCTTGTAACTGAAATATTTCCACTAATCCAGCGGCTGAGCAAGTTCTCAATTGTAGACCGGTCCATAATATCTAGGATGCCACATGTCTGAACCCAGTTTCTCTGTTAGCAGCATTTAACGTTTCGCATTCAACCAAGCCATATAATGTAGAAACTGTAAGGAGGAAGGGAATCTGTACCGCGGTGAAGAACGCTTTAACCAGGGCTTCCAAGTCGCCGAGATTAGCATTACTATAAGCTAGGACGCTTTCACTCTCCCCCGATTCAGCCTCTTCTAATACTGAGAGAGAAGAGAGATCTTTTGCCGCATCCGCGAGCTCTTGTTCATTTCAGATAAGTTCTTGTATGTTTTGTAAAAAAGAAAGCGCTTCGCAATCTCCAAGGTACAATACAGCATAGGTAGGAAGAAAAGTACCACCAGGCTCCCTCCACGGACTTCAGGATAATGATGAGTGCCGGGCCCCAGAGATGTCCAGCCAGCGCCTTGCCACCCTGACATTCCCTTCAGCTCGGCTGATGGATCTATTTGAATGACGCAATTGATTTTGCCATAAGGGTGAAGGTGGTATTGGCCACGATATTCTGTATCGCTTTCCATGTAAACAGTCGTAATGCTGAAGAAGCGGTTCGACTCAGACGGAGCGCATATCCTGGTGCGGCGGTACTTTGGCCCGTCTATCTCGTCGGTTGCAACCCAGCCCTCGTTATTCGCTAGAACCTGTCGAATAAAGTGGCAGAAATCTTCATAGTAAGTATTTCCTATGCCATAATCTCGGTTCAGTCTAGCTTCAAGGTCTTTGCCTGGAGTTCTACAAGAAGCGATATTCAGCTGACGCAATAGAAACGTGTTTAATCCTTTAAAAGAGATTCTTTACTTACAAATCTTCGACTTCAGAAAAAGTTCTCGGGCGCGATCGATGAGCTTCTGGTGATTAGGATGAACGGCGGGGGCTGAGTCCATGTTGGAGAAATTGCATGATTGCCGCTGCTGGTTGGGGAGTGATGCATCAAAAGGTGTTGGATTGGAATCTAGGATGCCTTTATAGATATAATGCTCTTTGCATATAAGGCCGCGATGACGCATCTACATGATCTACATATGTCTTGTTGATTACACGGTCTGCTTTGGATCGCTAAATTTGGTCCTAGCGCGTCGGATACGGATCGGAAAGGAGAGCGCAACAGCCATAGTTGCGGCACACCCCATGTGCAACAAAGCATTCTACAGGGAAAGAAACCTAAAGCACACACACCTCTTTTTCACGAAACAACCAATCGAAAAGAGCATTGTTCAATACAGCTTGTAGCAGCTGTACTATCAACAGCGAGAGTGCTTTGTGAGTTGATAAATACAGCGTACATCTGTTTGCTCTAAGGGACAAAATATACGGTTATAGCTCGTCAACTCTGTTATTCTACTTCAACAAGTATTCAGAGTCAAGGCAAGGCGTATCTGCCACTCCATCGATGAGTTTCTTAGCGCTCACTTTTCCCTCCTTCAATATACGTAAACCATCCTCAACAGACTGCAGCCCGCGCGGCAGAACCTCATATGGGTGCCCACTCATTTTGCCCCGAGTTATCCATCGACCGACAAGCCGAAAGAAAACGTACGCAAAATCTACATCTCCTTCGAATACCTCATTGCTAATTGGAGTCGCTTGGCCGTGAACGGTGCCGAAGAAAGTGATGGCAACAGATAACGATGCAGGAATGCAGCTATAATTCTGGACGGGGTAGATACACCGCCATACGAGCTCCTTCTGACGCCAAAACTTCCGATAGATGTCGAAAGCTGTTACCATCATTGATAGCATCAACAGCATGAAAGCACTTTTTCCCTCCAAGGGCAGCTTTTAGATCATGAACGACGTTGCCATTCCGATAGTCGACGAAATCTGTAACAACGCCAAAGATTCTATATATGGTCTCCCAGATCCACATACCACAATGATTTTCTCAAAGCGTCCCATCTTTGTCAGTTTCAGTGTAAAGGCTCCGATGGAAGAACTTCCTCCATAGACAATGAGCGGAATTTGAACACGTGAGCTCTCCTGAGATGTCGGAAACGGTATTTTGAGACGTTGGTATAACCCAATGGCTGCCGTATATAAGGCAAACGGTATGGTACAAGCCTCTGCATCGTGTATGAGCAAGGCATTGCCAACATGTGGAACCGTCTATTAGAAACTGACCTTCAAATGAGATGTTTGGAGGCAGCAAAAAGCACGTATTTACAGGAGCAGTCGAATACTCTGCTTAAGTGCCATTCTCTGTCTGCATAGGATGCGCTGCTGCAACTGGATCACCTTTCCGGAATTCGTAGACATTGCTTCCAACGATTTCGATAACTCCAGCCATTTAATTCCCTTGGTTTATTTCAACACCAGGAACAAGGTGATCGGGAGCCTTCCAGTCGCGTAGGTTACTGGCGCAGTATATGACTTTGATGAGGACTTCATCCGGTCCTGGCTTTGGGATGGGAATATCGATAATTTCACATCGTAGAGGGCATGCTTTAACGATAACAGACTTCATAATGGGCAAAAAGATCAAACTAGGAATAAGAATCATGAAGAGAACACCTTGGCACCTGTTCAAGATTGGTAATTTATACGCGGCACTGAGTCCTTGAGCCAGCGAAGTTAGAGCGCAGGAATAACTATGGGGCAGAAAGATGTGTTATCCTAGCGAAGAGAGCAACTACCCATGCATGGTATAACTGAGAGGTCAAACCTCATATAACATATGGAATGTGGAGGCGAAGGGAGGTATTCCGTGTTCCAATATTCCAAAAATACCCGCGTGTAGCTTCATGTTGGCCTGCCGCAAGTGTTGGGAAGCGATGCATAGACAGTCGGTCGGAATTAGATAGCTCCATCATGGTTCTTAGTATGTCTCCACAATTCTTCAGCATCACATTGTCATTGAGTCTCCGGATACATTGCGGATAGATCATGATTACCGATCCAAAAACCCCAGTTTAGTTGGCTTGACTAAACAAGGAGTTGCAGGGTAAGCTGAAGCCGCGCAGTTTCGCCCAGGTCAACTGTTCGATCTTTCGCGCAGTAGCGCGTTCAAATTTGCAGTTGACCGCGCAACATGGCCAATGTGAGCTGCTCAATAGGTCAAACTAGCGAAATGTGGATTTATCATGATAACAGAATATGTACTATGCTATATTATTTAGACCTTTGACTACCCGGCGATTGCGCCAACCTTCTTAACGAGACTGCCGAAACCACAAAAGAGTACACAACATGCAAAGTTGATCCTGGTCATATATAAAGATAATTCAGCTCTTTTTGAAGCAAAGCATTTTACCAGTAAGTTGCTTACATTAGACATAGAACTAATTCTCCAAGCTCTAATGATCGGTGTGTTGCAATATCTGACTGGAGCCAAGCACTGTAGAATGATGCGCAATTTCGAAAAGTTTAACAGCTGCGATTTCTATCGTGGAATCCAGCAATTCTCAGTAAAAGTCTCTCTTACGGATGTAGCGGCACAGCTCATGTTGGTCTCGAGGCCAAAATTAACATAGGTAAAACTAGCCAGTTGACGAATCATGTATTGTGATAAGAGTATCCTGGATCTCTTTAAGCCTTTGTCTTGTTGTCTACATGCATTTCCATTGCCATTTTCCCAACAAATGCCCTTCCGGGACTTCCTCCCTTAACCCACTCCTCAGGTCTAAAGAGATCGAACATGCCAACTTGTTGCAGTATAGGTATCGCTGCTCGTAATGCTGGCTCTATTTGCTTTCTTTGGCTTTCTTCGCTTGCGTCATAGGTTTTAATATTCACAAGCAGCGCTCCTACAGTTCCTGTTGGAACTTTCTGCCCGTTTGGAAGCGTTACAATTGGGAATGCGTTTGCATTTGTACCGAGCGTTTTGTTGTTAATGCTTTGTAAGTCGTTAACGTTGTGACCTGGCTCCATGGTACACCGGTAAAGGTCAAAAGAAATATTCTCAATCTCAAGTGCGTAGTAAGAGTAAACTATAGAATCAGCGAAAGCCCATGTTTTTATGAATAACTAGGAGTCAGTAAACTTATTTGTGTTATATACCTTAGGTACTAAGGCATATGCTTCGCCACTAAAGTTACGTAGCCCCTTTGCTGCTCCACTCTAATATCTTTAGTTCTTAGATAAGCTAGAAGAAGGATTCCTTCGCAGTGCTTGCTGCAAAAACCCAATTGAGAAGGTTTTAGCGACGTCTAGCACTCAACAGGCTAGAACCAGCTAAACTTGCATTACACTACAGCCTACTTGCGCTGACCTCGGATAAAAACCGATGTATCTCCATTAACCTGAGAAAGAAGTACAGAAACAGAACTCTTTAATGTCCTTGAGAGAGATAAAGAGGTATGTAGGCAAGGACCAAGCGCGAGATTCTAGATAATGCATGATCCTTACTGCAATGTGCACCTTGAAACGGGCCTTGTGCCGCTTCTAAGAGTAATGTTTTGTTGTATAAGCGAATTAGTATGCCACCTCTAGATGAAGTTGTGTAGCTGCTTGCCACCCGGCCTATGTATTATGAAACTGTTGAATCAACTGAAAAATATGAGACAAAGTCGAATTGCTCATATTTTTTATGTATGATCTTTAGGCAAAAGAAAGGATTGCGGGGTAATAAGTTACACGTCACTTGAAGAAAAATAACTCCAAGGCTTTGATACAACTATCTGGAGTAAACCTATAGGCCTCCCGCAGAATTTGTACGAAGTATAGGGTTGCAATCCAATAAACAGCTTTTACAGTCCAACCTGAACAGCGTGTATGTAGGCCGCCCAAACATCCCTGCAGTGTTCACACAGATACACAGATAAACTTTACATATATATACATGTACCAGTTATTAAAATCCTTTTTTTCTCTGTAATGGTAGCTGTTTTATTATCTGAGCAGTCAAGCCCTACCTTCACGACACCATCTACCAGCTCTTATAGTTGTTTAATAAGAAGATACCGCGTAGAAGAGAAATGGAAGCAAAGTATGAGAGGTTTGTGAATGCTATTAGCTTTGGGCGTTACAAAAAATTTTGCAATCGACACTAATTCTTTTTCACCAGCATCCTGCTTTCACAAGCCTTCAAATTTGTTATTGGACATCAGAAGAAGCTGTTCACTATTCACGAAAATGCTGTCTCAAGGCTCTCGAAAAGCTTGAACCAGCTCATGAATGGAGATATGAAAGAAGCAAATGAACATTGTGTTTGCTGGGAAGATGTTGATGAAAAAACGTTCCTTCGTTTCGCTCAATGGGCTTATACGGGAGAATATTCTCCCGCAGAGCCAGATCTTATTACAACTTCGGCTCAGCTCGCAAGTCTTGAAAAAAGTTCGGCGCCAAAAGATCCAATGGATAATACCGCGAAGTCTCTTTCCTCATGCAATGTCGGAATCGAAGATGAAAAAAAAGATCAATGCGACCATTGCGGAATAGCTTTTCGTTTGAACCATAACAGACAATGTGACACATGCCGCAAAAGCTTCAGTACTCTTTATTGCAGTAATTGTGGTCGCGATCAACAGTATAGCTGCTCGCAATGTCGGAAGACTTCCCTAAAATTGTCAAAAAAGCAGTCTATGATTCAGGCATTCAATAATAACACAGGATTTTTATCTCCAACGATAATCCACACGCCTCGAAAGAACAGTGAGAGCTGCGAAGAATATAGCGAAGTCTTCCTCTCTCACGCTCGTCTCTATACCCTAGCAGATAAATACGACATACCCGAGCTACGTAAACTTTCTTTGCATAAGATTCATGTCAGCTTGAAGGAATTTACGCTGTATCCAAACCGCGTTGGAGATATTGTTAATCTAGCTAGCTACTCTTTTGAGAACACGATTACAGGAGATAGACTACGTACTCTATTAGTCGACTACTGCGCCTGTATACTTGAAGACATGCTTGAGAATGAGGGTTTCAAGGACTTAGTAGATAAGTCGCCAGATTTTGCATTTGAATTGATAAAGAAGGTCGGGAATCGTCTCGATTAAGAGCTAGGGATCTATAGAAGATAAACCAAATCGGTTATATAGCAAATACAGCTACTGTTATATGCCACTATTGCAGTTGATCTTGATTGCTGACGATCTAAGTAGAATATATAAAATTTATATACTGAGTGTTACTCAAATATTCTACGGTACTAAAAGCACCACGTTTTTGCTTTGGTAGACAAACCTCGTCTGTTAGGGTTATTATTTCTTTAGACTTTTTGCCCAAGGAAAGTCGATTTATCTAAGTTTGTATTGCTATAAATCTGATTTACTTGATTCCAATAAAATTCCAATTCTTTTGGTTCTGTGCCAACTTGACATTGTTATCAATCAGGTTCAAACTACGGTTCACAATCCAATGGTTACAGTTGCTCCAGGATAGACGTTGCTTTCGTCTGAGATTGGCGCGAGAAAATCTACTACAACAAAGCTACTTCCTCGGTTTTGCAATTGAGCCCAGGTATGTTCTTATTAGTTGAGTATGTCTTTTTGCTTACTCTGGTTTGCCTTTCGTGCTGTGTCTTGGATAGTCTTACGCATTAGCTAGACAAGTAAAGCTGAAGACGGAATCCTTCGCTAAGCCACGAATAACTGTGAGCTAGAATCTAAGAAGTTGGTGCAATATGACTCTTCATTGCATTCCTCTTATTGATAAATGATTCGCTAGCTTAAAGGCGCTTATGTGACGTGGATGACATCGGCTAATCCAGCAGCCAAAAACCTTTCACGATATTGCACGACTGACGCCGCTTTGTCGTACTCTCCGACTTCACACAGCCATCCTTCAAGGGCACTGGCCATCCCTATAAATAACGTCCCCATTTCCGTTTGGAGCACCCGTTGTATTTCCATAGCCTCGCGCGCAGACCGATCTTTGATTGCAAAATGCCGGCAACGGGCGTTCAGATGGGCTAGACTGTAACGAGCAACAGGCTGAGCACTGGCTACCTTAGTCGGTGTGCCCAGCGGCTGCATGGTTACTTGTGTAAGTTTCCCCTCCGACTGGCCTACAAAGAATTGAAATTGATCATTCGCTGTGGTGGACTGAAGCAGCTGCGTACACCATTCCGAGCCTTTCACAGCCTCGAATAATCGCAGCATGATTCCGTCCAAGCGCGGGACTACGCTTAACGGCAGCTTATCGAGACCGCCTGCTAAAGCCAAGCCTGTTATCCACACAAGTCCTGTTTCGTTGCTGTCGCCAGCGTTCTGTGTGTTGCAGTCCCAGATGTCTTGCCAGATTTTTAGTTGGCATGCGTATGCCTCTGCCGCCAATGCGCCGAGCTCGACACTATTAAGGCTGGCTAGTCGCTGAGTGAAAATTCGTACAGGATGTTTGGGTGATGAGAAATGCACTTTCGCTATATCTGCTGAATGTCGCATAAGCAAAGCCGCTAAGTCGGGAGCCTTCGAGTGCAGTCGGAGTGCGATTTCTAAAAGACAAGTGAGGAGATCTACAGGCTGATCTCGCAAAACAGTTTCCATCTGTATGGCCGCTCGTCGCATCACTGGTCCCGCTTGTAGGTACTTCTGTTCCTGGAGAAGGCTTGTAAGCGATCCGATTGACTGCAACAGCTCTGCAGAGGGCCGGAAATAGGCATTTTCGTAGAAAGTAGCGCACGCGAGGTCAGTGGCTGTCCATCTTTGGCCATCATAAGAACCCCACATGTAAGTACTGATGGAAGAGAAAATTTGGCCTGGTATATTGTACACATCTGGGTCGCGGAGTGTGATAGGCTGACGTGTAGTAGCAAGGGCCAAGGTGTTTGTAAGGCTGCCTTTCGCTTGTCTTCCCTTCTTTGTTTGTGATTCCGACTTCGTATCGAGCTTTCGATTGTTTTTGAAATACCCCCATTTGTTCAATCGTAACTTATACATCTTGATGCTAAAACATATTAAAATAATAACAGGGAACTAGAGAGACGGCGAAAACGTACGTGGCATTGAAAGCGTAGTTTTGTCTCATGATATCTGCAACATCCTTGAGTCTTTTTCCTTCATCGATGTATAACTCTTTTATGGTTGCTCTATGTCTTTCCCATTGGAGTACACCCAGTGATTCATATTCTCTCCAACCCTTTATCTCGTTTACGCGCGGGCGACTCACGAACGGACCTTTCGAAGCTAAGGTAGCACACTCCTTTAATGATAGGTCAGTCGCCCCTTGGCTACGAAGGGGTACTTGTATTTGTACATTGCCGTGGCTAGGCATGATATCTCTCTGTAGAAGAGTTGTGAAGTGGATGAAGGAGGAAAATTATCGGTCGAAATCCCCCGAATGTACTCCGCAACTTAAGAGGTTACTGCGCCCCCTTGCAGGGGATAAAAGCTGATCGCGCTACCTAGGTAGGTATAAGTAGGTATCGATCCGACAACGCTAATTTACGATAAACTTAAATTTACGATTTCAACGATATACTTAGTGCTTACACCACCATCAATGGTAATTGCGAATTATAGTGTAAATGTATTAATATTTGGCTCAATTAGTATATACTATAATACTGTTTATTCTCATTTAATACAACTAATTAATTACTTTAGGGCTTAGTACCAATTATACTGAGATACCTGGTGCTTAACGGCAGGCTGATGACCGTACGCTCTTTTCCAATAATTTGAACAGAAGCCGACCACCTCAATAATCCTACTCAACTCCGCGAGCCAGTTTCACCTGGTAAGCTGGAAGATTTATGTTGCTGGCCCTGTCATCGCCTCCTCCTACCACATCAAAGATAAAGAGATCCTGGCCCTGAAAATTGTAGACGAGTTTGTCGAGTGCTGCCCATCTATTTCTACGACACATGTTACGAGGCTGGCGATAACTGTGCGCTCCGTACCCCCGAAGACGTGAACGGTGCGAGCATTAGAAGGCGCGTGGATCAATTCATCACAGACATGGACACGTTACCTGGATACAACGTTGAGGACACAAGCATCGCAGCCCTGACTGGTCGTGACATTCGCGACAGCATATCGCAAGCCCTTTACATGCCCACCTTGAGCTTTCCACCACTGGCACAGTTGCTTGCAGATGCCTTGGAGGGTAACTATACCTTGCTTACAAGCACAGTCACGCCCGACGATATCCAAACCGACTGTGCTACCGGAAGTCAAATTCTTAGCGGAGAAGCTGCCTATGGCATCTCTTGCAGCGATGCTGCGGGCAACCAAACTCAACACGATCTCACCTATTACTCCAACGAATTAGAAAATTATATGAGTCAATCCATCACCTTTGGTGCCAGATGGGCCACGATTCCGTTCCAGTGCGTGGGCTACCGTCTTAAGCCCAAGTATCGATTTCGTGGGCCGTGGGTTACGCCCGCCGCGGACTCCAGTCTCAAGCCTGGCGTACTGGCAGCACCACTTCTGTTTTTGTCAAATCGGATGGACCCAGTTACGCCTACCGTCAATGCAATCGCCATGTCAGCAAACCATCCTGGCTCTGCAGTAGTGGTTCACGATTCCGTAGGCCATTGTGCTATCCCAGCAGGCTGGAGCGACTGCACCAACTAGATCCTGAGGGACTACTTCGAGTTTGGCGTTGTTCCTCAAAATGGTACCGTTTGTGCAGCCTCTTATAAGCCGTGGCAATAAAATGACAATGGCTGCAACTTATTGCGCTTTGAAAATAATGGCGGCTGGTAAAAGGCTGGTAAAAGGCTGGTGAAAGGCTGCTGGCGGATTGGAGAAAGACTTCGAACATGACTTTCCCAGCTTATGTTAGGATACCGTCAATAACATACACGAGGATTATATATTCTTTTGTAATGAAAGTATTGTAAATCCATCCAAAAAAAAAAAAAAAAAAAAAAAAAGCAACATATGCTCTAACTGTCATTGCCGTAATATGGATATTACCCTCCGCCCAAATAGTGAATCCCCAGATACTCCGTCTTTGTCCACAAATATTTGTCAATGGAAATTTGCCATGAGCCCCTTACCAATAGATGTTGCGCAAGATGGCATATTGCTATTATTGGGTAATTAGATTTTCAGAGATTAGAGATAATCTAACTAAGAATCCCTATACCATATTCTTTCATCATGGCTGACAATGTCATGTCTCTAAGCCATTTCACAGCCCGACGTATCATCACCTCGGAGCGTGCTGTGGAGGTGGACATGCGGGTTCCGGCACAGCGTCACTGCACCTCCGCTATGTATTTCGCTAAGAATGCACTGACGCGAAAGCCACATAGTTCATACCTTTAGAGGTTAATGAAATGAATACCAAAGCTAGACAAACTGTCGTGAAGGAATGTTTCTGCGAAAATGAAACTTGTTGTGGGCCATAGTAGGGAAGAGAGGTGTTGAATTCTTGTTGCTTTTGAGGAACAGCATTCGGGTAACACTCGGATCGTGTTCGGGTGGCATTCGGGTCGCAATGATCGGTCGTCAGATCCCTTTTCATATTAAGAGTTTTGCTCATAAAGCAAGCACAAATCCTCGTTCAGACACATTTGTTATTGAACAGCCAAAGCAGGGCAGCCGAAAGCAATGCATAGAAACGATACCTGCGGATCGGCGATTCCAGCGTGAATGGCCAAAGAGAATAGGTATGCAGCAATTACCCGGTGATGGATACCCGATTTCCGAGAGCCCGCACTACAAGAACCTGAAGAAGGGATTAAATACTTTGCTTCCGTATATTAACTTCTTATCTTCATTGTATCAATTAGATTAGAAACATTGAACAACCATACAAATAACGTACTATATATAATAACACTCTGTCTCGTGAACTTACACAACTCTATTTAGATTATCAAGCTAGCGTCATTCGGGTGGGAGAATATAGGTTCGGTTAGAAAGTTGATTTCGCCCGAAGTGAAGCCCATAGAGAGCCCAGAAAAAGACAGCTTAGGATGCAATAAATTGGTTACATAACAACAAAACATGTGAGTATGGCTATAAAGCAGCAAGTCAAATTCTGTTTCATGTCAACGGTTGTCCTAATCAGCCGTAACGTCCAGCGCCTGTAGAGCTGTCGACTATCCTAGCCTGTCAAGCTGTGCACAGTTTTCGGCGACTCGGGTACTCAGTGGTTAACCGTTCATATATCCTCAGAGGCCTTATTTCCCAAAAATTGCGGAAATCCATTTCTCCCGTTAGCCATTGCGATCCCAATTATCGACTTCATGGACTCTATCAATCCTTCGGCATTACGGAAGCGCACAGTTACGCGGTCCTCGCTCGCATGCCTGCCATGCCGAGCTCGACATGTCAAATGCGACGGTAAACGGCCTCGATGCAGCCGTTGCGCAGCGTCCGAAACTCAATGCGACTATACTAGATCTCGTCGAGGCGGACTGGATCGCGCAGCACTGGCGGAGCGGCGCAGACGCCTTATTGAAGCGAACAGCCTGCCAGGTGCAGGTCCCCTAACAGACTCGCACATTATAGCTGCGGCCGGACAAGACCAGCCTGCATTTGGCTCTTTGAAAGGCGTTTCGGATATTTTTCAAAGCTCAGGATCATCAAAACAACCTAGCGCGCCTGTGCCAGAACCAAGTATAAGTCATGTGCAGAACATTGAAAACGATGCTTTGATCGATCTGTATTATAAACGGTTCCACAAATCCCACCCATTGACTCTACCTCAAAGACACCTTTTCAAGCTCTGGCAACATCCTAGTATACAGCCTAGGTTGATACCTCTTGCTGCTGTCTTACGCCTCATCGGCCATCTCTATCGCTCCCAAGAGTGGCCCGCTCCACTACAGAATGTCATCGAGGTCTGCTTTTTGCAATCCTCTCAAAGAGACCCTTTCCTGGTACAGTGTCGGATTCTGTATTCAATAGCCTTATTCTGGCATAACTATAAGGTTGATGCAAGTCGCGAAATTGCAGATGCTACCCGTCTCGCTGTCGACCTTGGCATGTTTCGACGCGAATTCGCCGCAAAACACGGAGGCGCAGACACTGTGTTGATAGAGTGCTGGAGGCGGACGTGGTGGATGTTATATATCGTTTGTGGCTATTTTGCTGGCACATTAGGTACTCTAGATTTTGACGTTTTGGATATTGAGGCCACTGTAGAGTTACCTTGCGAAGAGGCAGAATATGAAATGGGCGTAAGTACAGCGTCAGACGGAAAGGTCCTCTACATCTCAATTCTCGAGCTTCAATATTGATACTGTTGGCAGAAAATACCTGAACCCAAAACACTAGAAGACTTTGACTGCCGCGAGTTCGCCTTTGGCAACACTTTGTTCTCATCTTTTGCATATCTCATCGGAGCTGTCAGATGCGTAACAGCTATAGTCCCTTTGATACAGAATGTTACAACGAAAGATGTCTCGCAGCAAGTGATTTGTACTGCTGATTCAATTATTGACGGATGGCTACTCTTATTACCGACGGATATCAAACAAATTATTGATAAATCTGGAGATATAGATGAGCTGATGTTCCAAGCCACGTTGGTTATTCATGTGTACGTAACAAGTCACTTTTCCCCTCTCATAGAGAGGATTGCCATTCACTAACTAGCGAATTTCCTTTCTCAGGGCAACGATTGGTCTGCATAGGCCCTTCTCAGATCTGAGATTTAACATTATGGAAGCGATCTCTAGTTGCGCTAGACAGCCTTCTTCTGACAATCCAATACCAGAGGTTGTCAACGTGCATACACTACGTGTCATGCGATCTGTAGAGGCACAGATTTACCTGCTAGGACTACCAGCTCGATCATTCCATCACACACCATTCATAACTTGCATGCTTAGCGAGGGTACACTTGCACTTCTCTCAGCTTGTAAATATATGCTGAATGGAAGAGAGCTGGTAAGAGCAAGAGACCAAATTCGCATGACAATTGGACGTTTAAGAGCTTTGGGTCAAACATGGCCCAGAACAGCAAAGAACGTGCAAGAGATACAAGTAATCGCTCGCTATGTATTGGGGTTGAAAGAAATTGGTAGCAATCTCAGTTCCAGCAGCATGCCTCATTTGCCAGCATACGATGGAGACGGGGATCAGCAATCGGGGGATGAAACGCCGAGCAGTGACATTCTTCACGCCCTAAATCCGTTGGACGGTTTATGTTCAATGTATTCGGCTGGATATTTGGATGCGGACCTATCATGGTGGGTTGGCCCTTGAACGTTTGTGACGCCACTTAGAGGTAGCATATGTCGGATTGTGGTGCCAAGTTCCTGTAATTACGTTTATTTAGATTGTTAAACCGCCACTATATACTAAGTCATGCATTACACGCAAATCAATATTTCTTTTAGTGAATTCTATTCATTACGGAAGATGTTCTGGCGCTCAACACAGCGCATCCTGTATAATTCCTGCTATTTTTAAGATCTCTAGTAGCATAAAGTCCGGTTTATTTTGGCATCAAGCTTGAGCTATCGACAAAGATCTAGGAAAAAGAGCAGAATGTTTTTTCACCAGGGAATTTCTATGTGGTGAGAGAAATGGCCGTTACTTCTCTTGCTAGCACATGGCCAATTGGCAATTGGCGCATCATAACTCTGGCTTCTGGTTTGGACCATGATACTCACCCCCCGTCAATTGCTCACATGTAGTTTTGCAATCGTCGCCAGTTCCAGAGATATATGCGAGTCTTTCGCCACCGAATGGGGGGTTTGACCGAGCAAACTTTTGTGTCTCTCAACCCCGGCCCCTGCCCGAACCTCCTAGCCGGTCAGAACTATTGCGTGGTGTGCACGGTTTCATTTCCGCCGCCTTCGAGCTCTTCCTCGTCTCAGTCGACCAGAAGCTATTCCTCTTCGTCTTTGTCGGTCAAGACCTCGTCCACTCTTGTCATCTCCGCGCATGTGTCGACCACGTCGTCATCAACGACTTCAGACCAGCCGTAGCAGACGGTACCACCACCAACTGTGACAACCTCTACCTAATTCAGCCCGGCGACTCGTGCGCTGTCATCGAGAGCCAGTTCGGCATCAGTGTGATACAAATAATTAACTGGAGCCCATCGGTCAACACGGATATGTCCCATTCTTCGTTCTTATCAACGGTGCTCGTGAAGACGAGGAAAGAAGGTACACCACTCTACAGGATGTACAAACATTATAGCCGGCTACTACTACTGTGCGGCGTCCCCGGCGACACCAAATTAACGACTATTACGTCGGCCAGAAAACCATCAGTAACGGCATCAGGACGCCCACCCCCTTCCGGATAGGCAGGACCACCAGCCGCAATATATCCTATCATGTAGAGTCTGGCGACCCCTGTGTTACCATTACCACGACTTACAACATCCCTCTTACCACCTTCTGCTCCTGGTGAAATCTAGCCGTCGGTTCCTCGTGCGCAGCTCACGACTTCGGCTACTAAGTCTGTATCGACGCCATCGCTACAAGCCCCCAAAGACCACATCCACGGCCACTAAGAAGACCTCGACGTCGTCGGGCAATGGAATCACCACGCCAACGCGTTTTGAATAGGGAATGAAGAATAACGGCAAGAAGTACTACCTCTATAAGTCCGGCAACTCATGCGCCGCTATTGCTACTAGCAAAGGCACGACGGCTGCAACATTGGGAAGTGGAATCTAGATGTCTGATCCACCTGCACGACTTTGTGGCTAGGAGACTACATTGTGTAGACGTATAAATAGATAAGCTGAGATTCATAGCATCAATGCTGAAAGCATATAGCTATAGATGTAGTAATGAAAAGCTGTCTAATGATAGTAAGTGAACAAGCAAAGTACTATAACCTCCTGGCGGTAGTATATAAGATTTGAAATCCTTATAGACTTTTGTGAGACACCTTCCAGCTAGGAAAAGGATAGAAAGAAAACTAGTTATGCCAAGGAAACTATTGCAGCCCACCCTCATAAGATATGTACCAGCGGAAATATCACAAGCTGATGGGCTAATAGAAGGATTACGCATAAGGCAATGGACTAACTCTAATGAATTACTGTTAAAGAAATTTGTTACCCACTTTGTTTTGTCAAACATTAGGCCAAAGGCGCATACAAATTGGTTTATATTCAAGACTGATTTGCTATATTTCTGTTATTAACAATTAAGTGGCTCCATTTAGCAATTCCTAAGCCCCCTACAGTTACATAAAATGTGTATCCCAATCCTTGCACTCTAGGCACAGACTCTATGGCTGGCATACTAAACACGTGCATCGTTTTACACACATATATATATCACTCTTCTATACGGCGGCAACATTAGCGACCCCAAGGAGCTTTTCTCGCTTCATACATAGTGCTGCAAGGATCATAACCCCGCCCGCCACAGGAATCAGTACGAAGACTTGCTGCATTGCGTGGACGAGAGCCAAGATAACCTCCTGTTGCAAAGCGCCATGTACCTTTTCCAATATTTTACTCTGTGCGCCTGCAACAGCGCTCTCTATATCTTGTTCTGAAAAGTTCTGCCCTGACAGGACGGATCGTAGATTTCTGACAGCTGTTGAGTGATAAATCTGACCCGCAACAGCAAGAGCAATGACCTGTCCTCCGAGTTGCGACACGTTCTGTAGGCTGAGTGCCGCCCCAGCATTCTCAGGTTTCGTGGTAAGCGTGGCAATAGAATAGCCAGACAACATAGCCAGGCCACTACCGATGGCTGTGACTACGCACAAACCGTAGATAGTCCCGGCTGACGTGCGTGGCTCCAGGTAAACAGTAAGGAGTGCACCGCCCACCGTTAAGAAAATGCCACCAATGACATAGATCAACATATATATCTTAATGGCATTTAGGAAATATCCAGAGGCAAGGTTTACCGAAATGGCAACGATAACAAAGGGAAGCAAACGAACAGCTGCCTTTAGGGCACTGTCCGCGTTTGTAAACTGGAAGTAAATCGGAATAAAGTACATTGCAACGTACAGTGTTGTGATGCCGGCTGCGGTCGCGATGTAAAGTAGGACTTGTGTGCGTTCGCGTAGTAGATGGACGGGAAATGCACGGTGAGCTTTGGACGTGAAGAGGGCGAAGTACTGCTGGAGACAGTATGTAACCAACGTGACTCCAAAAACCACCAAAGTCGCAATAGTCCTTCCATCACTCCAGCCCCATTGGCCTCCTGCCATGGAGAGTGCCAACAGAAAAGTAACCCAAATGACAGCGCCAAGGATAAAGCCGACAAAGTCCAGACGGGCGACCCGTGCCCGTATACTGACGCCCTGGGAAGGGTGGATCGAAGGGAGACAGAAGATATATGCGGGAGCCGAAATGGCAAAAATGACGAGATTGATGTAGAATGCCCAACGCCAGGTGGCTGACGATGTTGCAAATGCTCCGCCAATAACAGGACCCAGGATAGCACCAACACCCCAGCAGCTTCCAATGAGTGCCATGTACAAGCCACGCTCCTCAGACGCTGTCATTGCCAAGAAATAATTCAATGAGCCAAGGTAAATGCCACTACCTCCGGCGCCGGCGATAACACGACCAACAATCAAAGCACTCATCGTTGGAGCAGCACCACAAACAGCTGAGCCAACCTCAAAGAGCACTACAGTTGTGAAGAAGATCCATTTGATGTTGAAAGTGCTGTACAGGTTTCCGAGTGGAAGAATCACGCACACGGAACCCAAAGGAAATCCTGCTCCAACCCATGTCAGCTGTTCAACATGACCAAACTGCTCAATAATAGATCCTTGTACGTCCGCGGCGATAGTGGTATCAAGACCATAGAGGATACAGCTGATGTAGAGAGCGACACAGATAACCAGCCAGCGAAGACCATGTATCTGTCGGCCATTGGCGTCTAGCTTAGGATCGATGCTATTTTTGTTTGATGAGACTTCGGTGGTGTCGATGCCGTTTGTCTTAGATTCCTCCTTTCTATGCTCGTGTTTTGTTTCCGCAGACTGAGCCCCTGGCTCTGGGGACAGAATGGTAGGCTCATAGGGCATAATGTTCGCGGCTAGTGAAGGCTGATAGAACTAATAAACTGTGGAAAGAGTTCATTGAGGGCATGAGGTTCCGGTTGGACATGCCCTTTGTAGCAAGAAGGGAACAAATATACTGAAAAAGAAAAGACATCTGACCCGGCACTTGTGGCTAGCAAGATAGTGTATTTATCATCCGATGGATAAGCATGTTTAAAGGAGCACACGGAACCCATTGAAAGCCAAAGGCTGGTTGCAGCGATAATCTAATTGATGCGAAGGCGGGTACCCATGTGGAAAGACATATGTCGTGTGAAAATCGAGCTTGACTCGATGATACCTATGATATCAATGTGAGTAGAAATTTGCCTTTGACACACTCAAGGTCGATCCCTTCAAGTCTCTCAGCGACTAGCGAGTGCCAAGCGCATCCGCGGATGCTCCAAACCACGTAGACAGCGCTAGAGCATTAGCTCCCCCAAATAATTTCCAGGTTTGATGTGCTCCACCGGCTCCGCGGAAGCATCAAAGCGCTAGAGGATTCAATACAGAAATCATTTGTCAGCGACGTGCTTCCGCGGAAGCTTCATAACGACTTCAATCTGGTCGACAAGTTGTGGCTCTGAAGCTAACACACACAGTCTGCTTTACAACTGGCGAAAGCGGATTATCCATTCTCATTAAACCCCATCAATATTGATTTTAATGAATATGGAGGATTCAAAGACTATTAGAAAGGTACAGGCCGTGATTTCCTCGTTACAAAAGAAGCGATAAGCTAATGTAGCGAAAGTCCTGTGACTTCTGTTACCGGCGGAAGATTAAATGCGATAGGCGGAAGCCTTGCTGCTCACATTGCATCACGTACGATACGGACTGTACTTTTACAGCACCCAGCCGCAAGGCTCGGCCGAGGAAACGACGGGACTGGGCAAACATCGGTGCCAGCAATATACAAGGTCATATGCGATAACTGGAAGCTATGATGCAGCAGCTCACTGACTATTTAGAAGTTACTGAGGAGGATACTGATGTTCAGGCTCTACCTCATTTCGAGCGGAGGACTCCGAACACCACAACTACGCTGTCGGCGATAATAACGAATGCAAACGGCAACAATTCTACGAAATCGATGGTTCTTCCCCCTCGAGAACTTGTTTTACCTATCATACAAATCTACCTTAAGGATTTCAATGCAGTATTACCCCTATTCGATGCCAAAGCTCTTTTGCAGTTGGTCCACGATTGTTACAGTGTTGGACCCCTGCAACGAGATCCGGTGGCATGGGCTGCCATAAACATTGTTCTAGCTCTCGCACAACGGTACACTCTTGTGGATAGTCATAATGTTCCCTCTTCGGCTGAGTGCGTCAATAGAGCAGAATCTGTACTCTCGACAGTCGTGTTGGGCGATATCCAATTGCTCAATGTCCAGGTCTTAGTCGGCATGGTGATGCTACTCCAGGCCTCGCACGATCTCCAGCCTTCGCTGATCTTGATTGCCACAGTAATGCGCCTGGCGCATGCAATAGGCTTGAATGATCGTACTTACTCGGCACATTTAGATACTATCCAAACGAGACAGCGCGCTTGTGTGTTCTGGTTGGCGTATATTCTCGACAAAGACCTTAGCATGCGCTCGAAACAGCCATCGATCCAGATTGATGACGATATCAACCTTGAATTACCTTCACCAACAGCTCTTGAACATCAGATTGGAGACTGGGGTAGCTCTAGCGACTCCGGCATCCATTTGGGTATCATCACCACCGCTGACGGAACCGTCAAGATGAATTATTTCGTAACCCGCATCCAGCTGGCCGTAATTGAAGGCGGTGTATATGATTACCTGTATTCCACGCGCTCTAAAAAACGTAGTCCAAACGAGCGGTCCCATGCGCTGCGCAGCGTAGCTTGCGCCCTTCAGCAGTGGAAAGCTTCAATTCCGCCCGAATTCGGTGCTTCTGCCGGAATAACGAGAGTGCCTTCGGGTATGCTACACTTTCTCGGAGCATTACACTCCACTACTCTAGCTTGTACAACTATCATAAACCAAGCCCATGCTTGGGATGCCGAGTGGGTGGCCAGTTTACGCAGATATGGTAGGCAAGGTATTGTACCACGGCTGCCACAACAGTGGGAGGCGGTGGTAGATGATGCGCGTGATTTGCTTGTCCTGCTTGGAGCATTAGGTATAACGGACTACTGGAACTTTTGGTAAGATATCCGAGGCTGTATCTTTGATATATTGTCAAGAATCCCGAGTTTTCTTGCTCGTGCGACTCATATTAGTTGCTGTTAATGAAGCTGACTCTCACCGGCATTTTAGGACAACGGGGTGCACTTATATGACAGCTATGGTGATCCTGACAGCCAATAGCATGCATACGCCGCAACACAACAATGTGGCATTAGATAGCCAACTTATTGAAGTTGGTTTGCAAACAGTTGATCAAATGGTGCAAGAGACAGGGAGTGAAATGTTGAAGTCGTTTCAGGCTACTTGTACTGAACTGCATCAGCACACTCAACGACGATGCCTTGAAGCAGCCATAGTGGCATACAACGTTGACTATTCGGCGTCGTTTCTAGCCACACAAACCGGATCAAAGCCTAATGGCCATAGTGATAGTATTTAGAAACAAGAATGGGCTAGATTAATAGAAGATGAAAGAATTCACGTTATGACAGCAACTTAGACAATCTCCCCATGATTTGCATAGCCTTCCAACGGCGACTTCAAAGACAGAGAACTATACCTACATAAGCTAAAAGCCGCGGAAGCCTTCCCAATGTCATCTGCCCTGAACAGGGTTACCAATCTGCGACATTATTCCCTATGCTTTGTAATCCGCTATTTGGAAGTACTCCATTTTGGAGCCTCGGCAGCTTGTACAGTGATCCGCGGAACCACTTAGTAATAAGACTGGCGTAGATATACGTGACATAGGATATAGATAGCGTTTTTGCTTATGAACAGGGTCCAGTAGGAGAGAAGGTTCTGAACACGCTAATTCGATGTATATATATATGTAGAAGGAAACAGCAACTTAATAGCCACTGATAAGTGTATTCTCATCTTCAGGATAATACCAAACGTTTATAAACTATTAAGTCCTCACTAAGCATTTTCATCTATTTCTATTAGGTTCATTATTCTCAGCAACAAACAATTGACAACCCTTATCGAGTTATTCCTAATTTACCAACGAAACGATGGCTAGCTACGACGGACCTTATCAAGGCAATGAGATGTTTAAATCCTTCACCAAGACTTGGCATACCAAGCCTTATCCCGCAATCCTGCCTTCTCGAGCTGAACTCAGTGCTGCTGAAAAGACTGTGTTCATTACGGGCGGTGGTAGCGGTATTGGTAAGGCTACTGCTCTTGCCTTTGCGGAAGCCGGTGCTAGAGTCATCGCCATTTTCGGGCGCCGAATTGAGAGACTACAGTTAGCTGCTGAAGAAATCTCTAGGGCCAACCCCAAAGGAACCACCACCGTGGTTGTTGAAAGTGCCGATGTTAGCCAGCGTCATGCTTTGGAGGCTGCCTTTGCCAGCGCTATCCACAAGGCTGGCGGCGGTAAGATTGATATCTTTGTCAACAACGCTGGCACCCTCAAGCCACGAGCCCCTCTCGCGAATTATGGGGAAAAGGAAATGCGCGAGAGCATTGAGGGTAACATAATTGGTTCGTTCAACGCGATCCAGGCAATGGTGCCCTTGCTTGCGCCCAAAGCCAAGATTTTGAATATCTCCTCGGGAATTGCCCATATCAATCCGCTTTCTGGGTATTGGCCATATGCATCCTTTAAACTTGCAATCGTCAAAATGTTCGATTTCCTGCAGGCTGAGCATCCTGACCTTAGCGTTTTTAACGTTCAGCCTGGCGTTGTTGAAACTGAGCTCAACCAAATTTCAGGTTTTGCGGGCCAAGATGACGGTAAGCTAACTGCTCTTTATTATCCGACTGTTTCCTATCTTTATGCAACTCATTTATGCATTGTGAATTTTTTGGATTGCAATAGCTGACTCCATTACTAGCTGCACTTCCGGGCTGCTTTCACGTTTGGCTTGCGTCCCCTGAAGCTGAATTTCTGAAGGGGAGGTTCGTTTGGGTCAACTGGGATGTGGATGAACTAAAGGCTCATGCCAAGGTGATTGAAGAATCAATGCTATTGAAAGTGGTATTGAACGGTGTGCCAATGTGAGCTTGAAACTCAAATGGTGTCTTGATGCCAAGCCAGATAGGCCAAGAGATGATTGTACCTTGTTACAATAGTATAAAGTCCACTTCGGCTACCATGAATAGACCTTCACCTACTCTAGTATTGCCTGATAAATACCCTAAGATTGTGTTTTAAGTAAACCGTTTTTATCTATCTGTGTATTCAACACAATATATACCACTGTAAACCGTTCTATTGAACGATCTCTTTTGGTCAATATTATATTTACTGACTGGCATGAGGAATTTCTCCCCTTTTCCGAGAAAAGAGTAAGATACAAAATCGTACGCAGAAATTGGATCCAAGGGCTGGCCATTTCGTCAACAATTGTACAAATTGTAGCGTTGTATATTACATAAACTACAACCGAAAACACAATAGCTCCAATTGGAATCTCTAGCATTGTTTATTTTAGCTTTCCATCCAGGACGGTTATTAACGTTTGCCGCTCCAGTAATAACACGCCTGTAAAGAGACACATGAGACTGAGAGGGACGCTGAACAGCCTAAAACAATTACCCTGAAAGGTTGCTCCATCTCCTTGTTACCTGGGGTAAAACAGACTCCAGGTCTCTCTACGGACCATCGGCAAAGAACTGGTTTTGTTGAGGAGCATTTCGAGTAACTCCTATGTTAATTAAGAGTGCTTAGCTGAAGTAATGCTACCTATATAATGAAAACATATGGTCCCTGCTGATACTTAAAAGTTCTGTAACCCATCCCCAATGGGTTACGGGATTCTTGATATCGAATATAAGTTCAAAAGTCATAGGCTCCTGACCTACCGTTATCTCAGTTTAAGCCAACATGTGGACCCTCAAGGCATCTCTGTCTGTACTCTTCTTGTTATTGTTTCTAGAAGACAACGGCACGGCTAGAGCCGATAATCCCATAATACAGACTATATACACTGCAGACCCAGCACCAATTGTATATAACAATCGCCTCTACTGCTTCACCGATCATGATCTCCCAGGCTCGACATTCTTCAACATGATAGACTGGCGGCTGTATTCGACTGCTGATATGGCGAACTGGCTGGATCACGGCACAGTTATGAGTCTGAAAACTTTCAGTTGGGCTAGAGCCAATGCTTGGGCCGGCCAAGTTGTTAACCGAAATAATAAGTTCTACTACTATGCCCCAATGGTCCACGGCGCGACAGGAGATTTGCTATTGGTGTTGGCGTAAGCGACAGAATGACTGGTCCATACGGCGACGCGCTCGGGCATCCCTTGGTAGAGAACAACGAAATTGATCCTACAGTCCTTATTCATGATGATGGTCAAGCTTACCTATACTGGGCTAACCCAGATCTATGGTATGTGAAGCTAAACCAAGACATGATTTCATATAGCGGCAGCCCCGCAATGATCCAGCTTACAGTTGCTGGCTTTGGAGCTCGGTCAGGTAGCGAGAATCGCACAACTTCGTTCGAGGAGGGTCTCTGGGTCTATAAGCGAAATGGAGTTTACTATAATGTTTTTGCTGCAGATTACTGCTCCGAGGATATTCGCTATTCAACAAGTCCAGGTCCCCTGGGCCCGTGGACATACAGAGGCGTTGTGATGCCAACTCAGGGTTCAAGCTTCACAAACCACCCAGGTGTTATTGACTATAAGGGAAATTCGTATTTCTTCTATCATAATGGTGCCTTACCCGGAGGTGGTGGCAACGATAGATCTGTGGCTGTTGAGCAATTTGTCTATAATGCAGATAGCTCGATCCCTCAGATGAACATGACAACGGCTAGCGCTCCGAGAATAGATACGCTGAATCCCTATCAACGTCAAGAGGCGGAGTTGATCGCTTGGTCATCTGGCGTTTCCACTGAAATGTGCAGCGAGGGAGGTCTGGATGTCTGCGACATAAACAACGGTGACTACATTAAAGTCGAAGGCGTCAACTTTGCCAATGGTGCTAAGTCTTTCTCCGCTCATGTCGCTTCCGCAACAACTGGCGGAAATATCGAGCTGCATTTGGACAGCTTGCATGGAGCACTAGTTGGTACATGTGCTGTTCGCAATACCGGTGGCTGGCAAACATGGACTACCATCACTTGCTCCGTAAACAATGCGACAGGAGTTCGGGACTTATTCTTTGTTTATACCGACAGTAGCACTGGTTTTCTTTTTAACGTTAATTGGTTGGAGTTTAACTAATTTTTTAAAGTATAATCGAATGAAATTCAGTCTTGCCTAATTGCACGTCTTCAGTCACACTGCTGTATACCTTTGCTGCAAAATTTCGTCTCCAAATAGCACTATTTCTGTTCCTCTGCTTATCACCCTCGCTACCACAAGGTATCGATGGGCACTGTGGGTAAAAACATGGCATTCGCGTCGTATCTGTTGATGGGCGAGCTCCACTATCTATATCTTTGGCTGGCAACAGTTCATTATAATTCGCCGTACAGTAAAAATTCAACGCAGAAAATCAGCCTCTGACGAGCTTGACCAAAGCCATTAGCGCTCCTGGTTCTATCCGCCACGTATCCCTGACCTAGCATAGCGCAGGGATCATATACTAGCAGGGTATCTAATAAAAATGCCGAACTCGGGTACTATTTTTCCAGGTGGCAAATGTTCGCATCCATTTTCAGATCGCATGACTAGGTAAGGTATTTGCCTACACAATGTGAGGCCTATCGAGACATCCTATCACCGACAAGGCGGTATGCTGCTTTGCTACCCTAGCTGCCGCTCCATAATTAGCGAAATAGGTATGTGTCGACGAGCTTAGGGTATTTCGAGCCTGGCCGTATTGATAGATGTAAAACACTCCGATATCAAGCTTATACAGGGCAACACAGCTGGATCCCGTATCGTTTTTCGGGCCCCGATATCAACTTGTCATGTTTATAAAAATAGGTAGCAAGTAATTTCGAAGATTGCACCGGCCCTCAGATCCAGCGTTGCGTTTTTAAAATTTGGCTACCGAATGGTAAAGCGGCAAAGGAGCGGATATCGGAAACCTACTCCCCTAGCAGAGGGAGTACGGCCTTTCTATAGACTAAGACATAAGCTTAGATGCGTCCTTTGGGGCCATGTTGGTGGAAAGTACCTTTCAAAATTGAAATTACTTACTCGAGCAGGTAACAAACGGTGCATAGAAATTGTGGTTAAAGGTTGAGGTAATTCTGTTGCCGAACACATTCCACCCTAATGCACAAAGGCCAATGGTACACCAAGGCGTGTTGTAACTATAAGGGTCGAGTTTACCTAAAAATACAAGAGCTCTCTCAACGAGATTAATTATGACAGTTTGTAGAGATGCAGAGCAGTGTCGAAAGACATAAATCGTGTCAGGAGATATTTTCTGAGTGTTAATACTATACCTTAGTAGCTTCTACTATCTTTTGAGAATAAAATAGAGAATTCATATCCATTTTTTTTCCGTACAGGGCCAGCTGATTATATTATCAGACCATTATATGCCAGCTTTATCGTTCTAAATTCTGATATCAGATTTTAACGCTTATTTTCAAGAATGGATTTCTTCATTAAGAAGGTATTTAACTGAATAGTAATAAAAAATAGAAAAACAATAGTTTACTATCGTGATAACCTCGCTTGAAAATTAAGCTAACTTTTATATATACAATTGCTATATATACTTGGGGCTTGCCCATCATTTGTTTGCTTTTTACGACCAGACTATTAATCTATCAATCTATTTAAGGTTCCTTATCCTCACTTAAAGGCCATCAGGTTGAAGATTTTTTTTGCGACAGTGAGTTATGATATCTCGACTTCTGAAATACGGTATATTAATTTTGAGTTGTTGTTATAGATTTATATCCCGTCTTATTGACAGAATGTGGTCATCTTCTATTATTGCTATTGCAGTGTCCTTTGCAACCTCAGTCGTTGCTACGGGTGGATTCCAAGTTAATGCTTATGAAAGTAGCTGTGGCAATGGATATGTCGGCTCAATCGACCTTGATGATTGGAACATTTGGACGCCTTGCACATCTTGGAATCAACCGAATGCATGGTATTTGAATGTTGCAGACAACTGGAGTGGAAGCAACGTTTGTTGCCAAGCTTATGCAGATTCTGCCTGCAGCCGTCCAGTTAGCGATTCATTTGACGGCTCGGGGGGATGCGCCTATACCAGCGGCAACGGAGTACCATACATCCAGTGCCACGTTTGTGCTTGATCTAGCGATCTGATATCGTTGAGCCAGGCGGGGCAAAGGATTAGGCCAATGATCGCTATGGTGGCACTTATTATAATTATAATGGATCATATTACAAGGCTGGGTCATAGTATTTAAGTTGAATGAGTACACGGATAATGCTTGATTACATTCAACTTTTTGCGAGATAATTTCACGAAAAAGGCGCATCTCAATACTATACCTACTTTGACATTTAATGCGACTACTGACGAAAATGTGCTCCACGCTGTGCTTTTGGGACAATTCGTGAAGAACTAGCCATTTCGGATGATGGCGAAGGATACATGTACACAATAGCAGGAAAAAGGCTTATCAGGGAACAATTGAGGCGTTCAGTATCGTTGAGCTACGCCATTGCGAAGGTTCACTTGGAAAGAGATCCGGCTATTTTAAGAAAGTAATTTTGACAGACTATAAGCAGCCTCTCGTGAGAAATTAGCTAATAGTTATACTCAATATAGGCTTCATCAACAATTCATCAAAGTTTTTATCTCCTCCAACAACTTCTACTTGCCAATCAGCCGGGTTCATCCCCCCGACTTATACTGAGTGAGAAGCCATCTGATGTCATTTGTAAAATAAATCAGTCAAAGGATGCAAGTTTATGAAGAATACGTCTTTAGGAGACACTGTAAAAGGACCCTTGGATAGTAAACAGATTCCAAGAGCAGTTTTGAATAACTTGAAGCAGCATGGTCGATAGTGAGACAATTGTAACACCAAAAAACAGAGGATTTGGAGACTATTGCCCTGCCTCTTGATTTCTTGTTAAACATCCAATGCTTAACAAAGCCCTTGTAACCCTCTATTAGTTCATCTCTAAATACTATTATCCTAGAAAATTGGAGGAAATTCTGTCACAGAAACAGCCGTTGCAGCTTGCAGCTTATGCTCTTACAATGTTGATTGATTTCGAGTGCTTATCAAAAAGCATCCAATTTCAAGCTCATGAGAGGCAAATACTTTTGTGATCCGTGAACGTCATCTTCCATGAAGCCGCCCGATGTAACGAATTTTCCGTTGCGCATGCGTGGAATTGTGGCCTTGAATGCCAGAGCTTGGTCGAAAAACCCACAATATACTACATCGTCAAGAGAAAGATTGTATATCTTGGCAATTAATTCGGTTTTGAGAATACCGGTGTTTTTAACGTAATCGTATGTTTCTTTGTTGTTGAAGATGATGTCAAATGTAATTTCGTAGGGGCCTGCGTTTTTGGACCTTATGACTTTTGCTGCTTCGCCGACTGTCTGGGGAGGGGTTAATGGAACCTCAGCTGTGTTGGGAGTGGCAGTGCCTATGGTAAGCTGCGGAAATAGATCCCCAAGGCTTGAAGTAATGTCATTATGTAGCCGTGAAGAGCAGCGCTGCAGACGATCTCCTTTCCCGATAAGCAAAGCCTCAAAAGAGAACAGACTTTTCTTCGCTGCCTTATTCAGTTGGTCAATTTCAACAGCGTCTTCTTCCCCTTCTTTCAGTTCCATTAAATGATAGATTGAGAATTCCGCGCATTGACCTGTCTCAATTTCTCCCCCGCCACCCAATCCAAAACCAAAGTTGCCGCTTGTTGCTTTCTGACCTTCGTACGGCGCATGAATGCATGCTACCCTAGCAGTAGAAGCAATACTGGTAGCTGTTGCCTGTGTCTCAGCGAGTGCTTCGGCAACTACAAAAACATTGCCCGTATGAGCGGTTTTGTTTGTCTCGTTGTATCCGTACGTATGGAACCCCAGCTCCCATTTTTCTGAGATGTGGGAATGTTGCTGAGTCACATAATCCTTCACTCTATGCAAAAGCGAAGGAAGCTGCGAAATGAGAATGGGGTCTATGAAAGATCCAATAAACATAGTTCGATATCCAATAACCTTGGCACTTTCCAATTTCACCGTGTAACTGTCGCCGCTTTCTTTTGAGGGGTGAAAGATAGTTCCATTGACTCTCACTGAGCAATTGTCGGATAGTGTTGAATACGTGGAAGCGGACAAGTCAATGTATCCGCCAGGCCCATGAAGCCGATCAGGGCGAGACTTTTCATATAGCGTGTGAGCTGCGACGGTGGTAGGAGTACAAACAGCGCCGGGCATAAGGGGTTTCACGTCAAAGGTACCATCTCGGTAGACGGTCGCCTGGCATGAAGGACTTTTAGGTGTGGCACATAGGCCACCGCATTCCATTATCTTGCCCATATGAGTGAAACCTCCCAATATGTGGCTATCCAGAGTCAGTACTTCATTGTAGCGCTGCTTGAATGCGTGATAGGCACTGAAAGCAACGTACGGCGCCGGATCGTAAGATCGGCCACCGATAATGATGTCAAAATCTGGATGAGTAGACATGGCTCGTATATATGGCTCTGGGCCCATTTGCCCAACAATAGTCTTCGAGGCTTTTACATCTTCAACCGTCAAAGGAGGCACACAGGGACCACAGCCAGAGATAGCTCCCGCCTCAAGACGCTCCAGGACAAGGTCGCTGTCAATGTCACTATATATTGGTATGACTTTTAATTGAGTAGAGCTAGCATAGGGCAGGCCATAACAGTTAATAAGTGCAATGTAGACAACTAAAAACTCCAATTGGACTGGATTCTTACTTGTAATCAGACGACGCTAATATTTCTTCGACGATATTCACTAGTTCTTTGACGTGAGCATCGCTCCCGTCCCCTCCTCCTGATCCAATGAGCACAGGAAAGCGATACTTCTTTATAATAGCGACAAGCTTTCGCAAATCTCTTTCGTAAGATGCACGAGGACAAGTCATAGTTCCAAGAGCTAACTTGGCCGGCCCAGAGTCGGTAGAGCCAGAATCCAAGATAATTGCCGTGGGTATACCGCTCTGAACCGAAGATTCCAGAGCATCTTTAATTTCAGCTTCGTTAAAGCCGTACCCTAGCATGCCAATGGGAGTAATAATGCGGCAAAGGGGCTCGAGCCCAGCGCTGGCGGTGGCGTTGGATACCATGCTTCAGTAGTTTATTGAAATCAACATCAGACGAGAAATATAATAATAACAGTTCAGTGGTGATTATTTCATTACTTGGCACTTGAATTTATATTAGATATTGTCCCACTCATTAACATTCAGCCGCTTTGTTCCGTGGATATCACATTGAAGCGAATTCCGCTCGGGCTTACCGGATTTGGCACTCGGCCCGACAAGCGAAAATCGGCAGCACATGCCCCCTTCTTCTAGCTACAGCGGATACAGGCGATTCAGCTGACTTCTTCATTGCACCTTATCATAGATAGAATCGGAATATTCCTCTACAAGTCCGACGATGCCAGACACCAAGCGAGCTTCGCGTACCTCCATGGCATGCACAACGTGCCGGCAGGTTAAAGTATACTTCCCTGAGTGCGACTGTAATATTGGGGAACCACAATTATTTTTGACTAACTGCTTTGTTAAGTTACGATGTGATGCACAACAACGATTCCCAGCTCCGTGCTCTAGATGTGAGAAGCAAACTAAAGCATGCATTTTTGATCCAAGATTCAAGAGACAAATCGTAAGAGGGTAAGCAGTGGTGGTCTCATTCCCTTGATGAAGACGATTCATAATAACCACTCCATCCTTTTGCCGCCTTAGGGCCTTAGAAAAGGCGATCGAAGAAAAAGAGGAGCTTGAGAGGCTCGTTCATTCATATAAGAATTCTTCTGCAACCGCTGATGCTAGCTCAACGATTGCATTCCAAGGCCTGGAAGCAGGTAGCTCCAAAATCACAACACCTCTTACTCCATTGCCTACCGACAATCGCATGCCCGCTACCACTCCTTTGACCTATGAGCTTGGCGGTGTGAAACTTGACTTTCATACGGTCAATGAGCTTCTGAAGCAGCAAGTTCGAATCTCGGGATAAGAAAGTCAATTCCGCTAACTGCTTGCAGCTTTCAACAACATTACTTTGATCATGTCCCATTTGTAGATATTGAAAGTTCCGCAGATTCTATTCACCAAACAAGCGAAATACTTTTCTGGGCACTTTTATTAGTATCGGTCCGGAATCACCCTCTTTACAATCAACAATTTTCGCAGCTGCGATCCGCTTTCCACAATTTATTATCCGAACATGTAGTAAGAGCAATCCGTTGCCCATATACAGTTCAAGCATTGTTACTGCTATGCACCTGGCCAATGCCCGTCGCAACTCAAAGCGATGACCCAAGTTGGAATTACTGCAGCCTTGCTGTTTCAGCTGTGCAGCAAATTGGTATCCACGAAACTGCTCGCGCCGAAGACAGTAGACCCGCTCACTCAATAGCTTACCTAAAATCTTGGTTGGGCTGTTTCGTTATTAGTACCGAGTATGACTGTCCACTCAATTCTCTTTCATGTGTGGAATAACTTGAAGCTACTTACTGACATTGTCACCTGTGTAGGCTAGCAACCGATCATGGCTTTCCACCACCAATGAACCTCGTCGCTGGGCGTCTACCCATTGTCAAATCACATTTACAGTCGCAATTTTCTGACGAGTTTTGGGCGCGATGTGAGCTACAACAACATTCGATGAGAGTCTTCACAACTCTATATGGCGTTCATTCTTCGAGCCAGATACAGTTGTCTCTGTTGGGCCTTCTTGAACGCGACTTAGATCTGCTAGGAGCCGATATTAAAACCCGTGTTTCCCAGCGATACCATATCGACTTTTTGGCTGCAAGGCTGCGCCTGTGTTCCATCCCTTCGTTGACATCAAACTCAAAAGAGCTAGGGAAAACAACAAATACGCAAGAGTGGGCAACGTGGTATAGAGGCTTTCATGCAGCTATACAGCTTACAACCATCTATACATCTTTACGTTCATGCTTTCCACAGCCTCCAACAGAGGAATTAGTAGCTCATGAGCTCCCAAAGCGCGAGACGGCAACAGTACATTACCCAAAACACCTTTTCCGAGTTTTATGCATCGCCGGGATGTATTTGGCCAAATTCCTCGCTGTTGGCCGTGATATTCAGCCTCATGAGCGAACCTTGGCCCGCAATAAGATTAAAGAAGTGTACGAGACCTTCTTGGCCTGGTCGAAGGAAGAACTAGATGAACCCTTTCGAACTGCAAGGATGATCCGACTGTTATCTCGACATGCAGAGGACAAGGTTTCGTCAGAATACTTCAGTCATGATAGCGGGGATCCAAGTGCTACCGTAGTTGACGATAGCCTGAGGATTGCAAGGAAAATTCGTGAGCGCACCGCTGCCACTCCAGCGATTACTGGTTAGTTTATACAATCTACTTCACACCCCTTCCATTGTTAACAACAAATTTAGACAACCCAGAAGGCCATCACAGGCTTCCCCGGCCCGACGCTCCATCATCCGATTGGAATGACTGGCTTCCTAATACATATGACGACCTTTTCGCGTTTCTAGCCTCACCTTCGAATAACTACTTTGACGAGCCCTGGATATAGCAAGATATAGCACTACTTAGCAACTGATTAGTGAATAGCCAGAAAAAGGAAAGAAAAAGGAAAGAAAAAAGAAAGAAAGAAAGAAAGAAAGAGAGAAAGAAAGAAGGAAAGAAAGAAAACAAAAATATTATTTAATAGAAGAAAAACATCTGCAACGCCACCGCGAAATCAAAATATACAAAGCTATCTATTTATACTCTAGTATAATTATTATTTCAAGACACCTGCAATGCCACTGCAAATTTAAAATATACAAAGACATGTATTTGTACTCTAGTATAATCACCGTTCCCTGATCAGTGGCTGTAAGAAGTTTAGAGCAGAAGGTTGACATTTGAGGCTCTCATGCTTCGCCCCTTCCACAATGTCAAACTGCGCATCTATGCCATCTTCCTTCCATAATGTATGTAATTTCTTTAAAGTTCCCAGCCTATTTTGAACAATTTCCTTATTTGGGACTTTGTTCATCTCCACCTCTGGCTGTGCGCCGCTCAATGAATCAGAGCCTGCTGCAGCCTCAAACTTTTGTAGCCACGTCCAAAATTCAACCCCCCCATGAACTTCAACATCAGCATCGCCTACAACAAGTTGAATTTTAACCTGGTTGATTAAATTCTTGTCGACACATTTCCCGAAAAGCTCTTCCACGTCTGCTATGCCTGCCGGCCAGGAGGCTGAGTGGTCCAGCATAGTCACGCTTCCAGGGGCTCCAATACTCACAGCTGCTAGCCTTTCGGGGTAGAGGTAGAGGAAGCGATGTACAAATTGTCCCCCACCTGAATAACCCATTAAGAAAATTTTGTCCGTGTCAATTCCAGGCCAGCGATGGGCTACTTCATTTAGCATATCCAAAAGAGCTAAATCGGATCGCAGGGTCGAAGAACGAAGTAATTTATATGACTCTAAGTCGTTGGATCTATCGAGTCCGGCAGGGAAGAGCGGCGCCATAATGGCACAAGGCGTGGATTCAGCAAAAGGGATAAGGCCTCTTTCTACATAAGAATCGTCACGCAGAGTGCCATGAACGAAAACCAGCAAAGGGAGCCTGGGCAATGAGGCTTGTGACGCGTCGTTTGATTGACCGCCTAAGGTGTTTTTATAATGCTCTGGCGGAATATAAAGGCTATAAGAGACTCGTGGTTCCGATATAAGAGCTTTTCGAGGAATTTTCCCTATCATGTACGTGGGTTTCAAAAACTCTGGAGGTGTTTGGGCAGTACTGAGGAGTTTCTCCATGTTGAGGATGGTTTCTGCCAGTGGAATAATGAAAAGACGACTTGCTTTACCAGCTTGAGTAATGATGATCAGCGGTTTCATGTCTCCAAACAGCAATCACAATTTATATGTGAGAAGCGAAACTCGCTTCCCTATTTCTCGAGTTGTGATAATATTGGAAGCGAAACTCGCTACAAGTTCGTATTACATGTGATTGTACTATTCTTAGTTCGAGTGAAGAAGACCCTATGCGAATGGCTTCTTGATTAGGATGTACGCTACAGAAGATGTAGTCCATCAACTTAGAATAGAGATTAACTTTGAGGGAAAGTGAGACAAAGTCTAGGGAAAAGACCGTAAGCAGCCAGAACATATCTCACAGCACAACGGCGATCGAATACAACTTGTCAAAACAAACATTATTATTGCTTCAAATTTATTGCTTCAGGGTTATGTGGCTAATGCTCGTCTTGGAATTTATACGGCATAGTAGAGGCTGAGTAAGGCCGCGTATGCTGTCAAGTATGATCCGAAACCCCCTAATGTCCTCGGTTGAAAAGAAGGTGTGCAATAAGGTTCGCGGGGAAGCGACTAAGCCACTCTAGCAGCGCAAGCCAACCCAATCGGGTTCCTTTCGCTTGTTATACCGAGTTTCGCTTCACCTTGCCATCGCTGATCTCAATCCTATCCCCGATTATAGATCTCTATACAATATACTTCTGGACAGCTGCCGGGTCCTTGTAAATAATACAAATAGCAGCTAGCAAAGACTAATAATGTCAAAATCAATCACTATCCCCACGATTTAATCAATAACTTCTCAATTTACTCAATATCCAGCAAAAACGCAACAGTGACTATGTCTAATAACACCTCAGATGAACCTCGTACGGAGGCTAAGGACGAGACATTGATCACGCATATCGAGTCACCAATTGATTCAACACTTGACAACAAGAAAAGAAAGAAGCTCAAATGGAAGCTTGACTTGTTTGTACTTCCACTCATTTCGAGCGTCTATTTTTTTGGTTCAATGGTAAATAAGAACTCTCAACAATACTACAGTATGGTTCAAAGGCTTATTACTTGTGACTAGGATCGCTCTGATTTGGCGAATGCTCAAATAGCTGGCCTAGAAGACGAGCTACATCTCTCGCCAAAAGATTATTCCAATGCCGCTTCCATGTTTTTGGTTTCTTACGTCTTATTTCAACTGCCAGGAACATTACTAATTAAAAAAATCCGCGCGCCAGTGCAATTTTGTGGTGCAATGTTAACGGTAACGTGTTGCCTTCCCAAAATCCTAGAAAATATCTGGCTAATCGTTCCATTCAATATGTGTAGTGGGGTACTCTTACAGTTCTCACGATATTGGTTAAGTCTAGTGGTCAATTAATAGCCATGCGGTTTCTTATTGGTGCCGCTGAAGCTTTCGTCCAAGGCGGTGCATTTTGTAAGTGTGACCCCTCGCGCAGTAACATTCTGCGAATTTAAAGGAGAAATATTAAAACATACCAACCTTACAGACCTTTCTTTTTGGTATGAGTACCACGAGCTCGCGACTCGAGCTGCTATTTTCTTCTCGACGTCAACTCTTGCCGGTGCCTTCAATGGGCTGCTGTCATACGGGATTAGCAAAACCTTGGATGGAGTAAATGGTTGGAGGGCTTGGAAATGGATTTTTTTAATCGAGGGTGTCTTACCCATCGGATTTGCCTTCGTTGTTCTAGCCTTCCTTCCAGCTTCACCCTCGGAAGTCCGCTACGGTTTCTCTGAAGCAGAGAAAGATGAACTGGTAAAAAGAAGTAAGCGGTCACACAACTCGTCTGAAGTCCGCGTTCAACCGAAGAAAATATTGGAACTGCTCTTGAGCATTCATTTCTGGCTCTTCACAATCTTATACTGCACGTCGCTTTTCACAATATCCTCACTATCTAACTTCCTACCGGCACTCATCCGTGTAAGCTCCCACCAATCCATTGAAGCCAGAAAGATCATGTCATGAAGCTGACGCTCGATAGGGATTCGGATACAGCTCAGTCGGGGCTCAGCTATTTACTGTCATTGTCTATGTATGTGCTTGTTTAGGCATACTATTTTTCTCTAGAATTGCAGACAAAACAAATGCTCGCGGGTTGACCGTTGCCTTATCCACAATTGGGGGCATTGCGGGCTATGCAATGCTAATAGGGATCGAAAATCGCAATGCCAGATTTGCTGCGACCTGCATAATAGCGTTCTGCATGTATCCAAAGGTCGTTTTAGTTATATCTTGGGCAGCTATGAACTTCGTCGGCTATACTAGGAGGTAAGATTTATCGATCAACTGTCACGTTAACGAAACAGATCATCTAACTTGTTAATTATAGAGGTGCTTCTTTGGCTCTATTCAATATGTGCGCACAAAGTTTTTCAATTGCAGGCAATCAGCTCTACAATGATCCTCCATACTGTAAGCAGCAAATCTATTGACAGTGAGTCTAGCCCAGAATATCTGACACGCTCTCTAGACAAGAAAGGCAATGCTGCTTCGCTAGGAATGTCGGTAGCTGTGGTCTTAATTTCTCTAGTTCTTCGCTGGTACCTTGGGCATTTAAACAGCAAGAAAAAAGAAGTCCAGGCTTCGGCGGAGAGCTCTAGCATCCGGCAACAAACCTTAGAAGAAATCGGGGATCTGCACCCAGGTACGCATCACATGCCCTATGCATACTATTGAGCTAACCATGGTAATAGACTTCTACTATACAACTTGATATTGCGGTGAACATGCTCACGGGGCTAAATAGCAAACGAAACACTTTCTCGGGACAAGAGGCCACCTAGCCTTGCCACCCTAACACCTCAAAGACCCTATGACTTAGTGTGAATGCTGTTGAAAACATCATAGAAGCTGTTACTAGAATTCGTGATGTTTACACGTCATAGCCGAGGACTTACGACTATATTGCTTCGCCACCGTCAGCCCTTAGAGTCTCACAGCATGCATCATTATGATCCTCTGTATGAAGCTGTTCTTGAATTAAAACTTCTGGTTGGGACGAAAGGCTGTAGCGGATACTTTTAGATATCTGTTCAGATAATGTGCGTCGATGTTTTCCAAGTCCGGCTGGCATGTAAAGGAGATGATGGTGACGATGTAAGACTGTTTCTCTTCTCACAGTTGTCTTAGCAATAGCTAGATTGTACGACAAAACTTTAATCTAAATTGATTTTTTATTTAGCTTTGACATAACATGATACTTCCGAGTGATAGTCTTATCGAATGGTTCTTACAAAAAGGGTTTCTATCCTAGCGTCGCTCCTATTCGCCTGGCTTCGCCCACCTAAGCCGTCGAGCCTACCGATGGCAGACTGGTGCCGACATTGTAAAGCACCTGCGGTCAAATCTCGATGATTAGTTCCGAGCTGCCATTGAGCAGGCCGATGCTGTTCTTGAACCCGCAGCCATTTTCAGCCGTGTTTATATACTGGGTCAGGCATTTAGGGACCTACCGCTCGAGCGTTGTTCCTTGCTTCCTGTACATTGCGCGCTTTGAAGCTTCCAAACCCGATATAGGGATGTGCAGCGAAAGCAGTGATTCCTGTGATAGGTGCGATGATTCGCTGGAAAAGAAACGCACGAATTGGCTGAAAGAGCGCCTGCAGAATTGCCGCGTCGAAGGATGGATACCAAGAGTCAAATGGGCGCTGAACAAGAATAACCTTAGCTTTTGGGTATACTCTTACTATATGTTCCCCGTAGAAGCCAGCAAAGTCGCTGACAACTTGATAATGTCCCAAAAATGCGTCCCAGTCGGCTTTAGTAAAAGGTGAATATTCACGTTTGCCAGCCCCATGCCACACGGGAAAGCAAGCCCGCGAGGCACGGATAGAAGCTGCCCAGTTTGTCGAGTTGAAAACTTGTTCCGCGCCGTGATGGACATGCGTGTAGCCCAGCTGCCGAAGCGCAGTGACAATAGATAAAGTACCGGTTCGGGGTAGACCAAGGCACAGGATTCCTTCACCGGAGGCGAGGCTGCCTTTGATAATGTCGGGAGGAGGCGGAAGTGGCGTTACTGAATCCATGTTGTTGGCTTTTTCATGGCATTTTATATTACAATCAGAAGCTAATCAGCCACGGGATATGGGTAATGATTTCTCAACATGTAACACTATATATATTTGTCGCAAAATTGATCTAGGCACATTAGGTAACAAGTCTGTAAGCAGTTACCTATACATTTATGCTTCCCATTCTTATGGAACCGTTCAAGTCCTCTTACATGGGAAGGACGTTAGATCTTAAAATTATAGCGCTTATACTAGTACGTTATAGCGCTCAGCTCGAGAAGATTACGCTTATTCAATGCAGTACCGGTCCAAAGCCTCGAACGCGCCGCCAAACAACTGTGCCTGCGACTTCCCAAGAAAGTTATTTTAAAGCTAACATGATTCCTTACTTGTGAAAGATGGCGAAAAGTCAGCTTTCATAGAGCGCTAATAAATAGCTATTAGTTCCATCAGCCAGTGAGTGCTTTCATAAAAAATCGAACTTCGTTAAGATAATTACAAATTTGGGATTTTGTTACCAACACAAAAATTCATCTCTTGTGCAAGGGTTTGCTTCTCAGTGAATACGATCTTGTAGATAAGATGGATCTAGCACACTTACAACAACTTGTGTGATCAATCCAATTATAATGATCTCTGATGCAAGCTATGCTTTAGGGTCACTTACTCAACAGCCAGCTTACTGCCGATAAGCCAGACGTTTAGTACATGTATTTCGCAGTGCTGGACTAAAAGAGTGTGACCACTACCAATTTACCACTAAACTAGGATGTCCGTTAGCGACTTGAGACTTCAGTTTCTCTGTGAACGTCAATCGCTGTCAAAAGAAATCTCGCGGACGTCTGATAGCTTTGATTCGGGTATGCGAAATTATATATCAATATCAGCACCAATAATAACGCGTAAGCGGCGAAGAAATAACTAGTGTGACCGAAATTCTTATTAGGATATCATCTCACAGCGCCCTCGCATAAGCTTCAAACCTTGCCCAGTGTTCTTTTTTACTTTTTTTTTTCCTCGGAAGTTATCGGTAGCAGTAGAAGCTACCTCGGCGGACGCCCTCGTATTCTTCCATATATTCTGTTGACATCTTTCACTTGCCGTAGCAACATCAACGCAGCTAGCTCGATAGAAGTTAATGCCGAGGGTGATACGAGTCGAGTCACACCATACAGGATAGCCAGCAAAGTTGAAACTTGAATAGTACCTTGACCTTGACCAAGGATCGTTGACTTGAGCTACGTGGAACAACAATAATCCAAATATGTTCCGCCATCATCGTTATACCTAGATGTATGTTCACTGCATAAAGGGGCAGTTTGACAAAACCACGGCTTTAAATGATAATCTTTCTTTATGCATACGCTATAGACTCTCGAAGGCATTTGTGTAATTACGTCTACGATGAAATAGCCTCAATATTATCAGATGGCTTGTGACAGCAATGCGGTAGGAGAAGAGGCGAACCCTTAAGAGCAAAATTGGGTCTCGCGAGATTGGCCTAAGTTCTTTATTTATCTGTTCATAGCTCGTTTGTCCTAGGTTTCATCTCATTTGAACATTCCTTGATCTAAAGCATAGCCTTCGCCCCTACGCCTTTACACTATGCTTGTCCTTAAGAGTCGGCGACCGGAATGCAGCGCTCATCAAAGTGCGAGCCCGTTGGGGGTGGTCCACATTGGCGTTTAATGACGGCTGCATCAGCTTTAGCTATATGATCTTATTAGTAAGATAAGCGTAGATAATGAGTGGCAGAGACATACTTGTAGTGAGTGGCAGAGCTGTGACAGCACTTCCGAGGAAGACAATAGATAGGAAGGTGAGAACGCGCATATTGACTAGGCCACAGATGAACTTATAATGTAGAGTAATCTGCTGTTGTTGTCGTGTTTGAAATGGAAACATTGTCTGCCATTCATACCTTGTTGCCTATACACCACCTTTAAGTTTGTTCGCTGCTATCGATCGCCTGACCAGCCTCAGTATCTACACCCCTGTCGCTCTCGACGCAATCTAGGGCAATTGAGTACTTAGAATGCGTAATAGAACTTCCTGAACTATCCTCCATCTATCGTGTTGAACCTATTTAGTAATTCTTGGATTTTTTTTTTAATTTTTTCTTTTTCTTTTTTTTGGATCTGACATGGGCCGTATGTCCATTATCGAGGACCATGAGCCCAGTACGGAAATCCGAGAGTATCGTACTCCAAAAAAGGCGCCACATCCCCCGCCAGTTCCCCGCTTATCACCAATATATTGATTGGAGATGACCAGCAATTGCGCCCGCATAGTCAACCTTAGAATCAATAAGATCAACCTCAGAATCAATAAGAAAAGTACTTACAGACGATGTAGGCGAACATCGTGCCGGAGAAGATTGAAAGACGCAATTTCGTGATAGATAGCAGGTGTATTGAGGGTTCATCCAACAGTCCTATATTTTAGTAATGGTGGCAGCGTTATGCGCCAGCATCTAGTTCCATCTTCAGGAGCATGCCATGACATGCCATGACTTACAAATCCCTTTACCTACAAATACTTGACTTTGACTTACAAATACCTTAGTAATATTTGATATCTAGAGAAACAATATCTTGGCACAAGCCGCTTATAATCTGTAGGCTAGATTACACATGCAAACCGGTACATGCGCTCTGCAATCATAAGAGAACAGCGCACGACCACTACGCATTGTACGTTTGAACATTCAGATAATTCAATGCTGCTTATACTACCAGGAATATTCAATGCATTAGGTAACGTCTTAAAAGGAAAAAAGGCTTATTTCCTAAAGACCTGTGTTCAAGCATCTGTACTATGAAGGGCGAACGCTATGTGCCACTTCAAGCATTGTACTGTGAAAAGCTACCTTAATAACTCTTCGCGATGATACGTAGCATTGTTCTATTGTGAATAAAAATAGTTTATGACTTTGATTTCACTAGTTGAGCAAAGCATATGTAGGTACGCATATTGCATTGCTTGCTTACATCACGCTCTCGAATGGTAGTCCTTTGTTTCATTTGCTTCACAAACGCCTTTAACATATTTTCACCTGTGAAAAGTATGTTCAGAATTTGGCACTCTCTCTATGGTAGCTGAATTTGGTGACCCAGATGGGTAAAGTAGCTAAACTTGAATGTCAATGGCGCTGTTTCTTCCTCTTCCGATCACCAATCTGGATGACCTTACCCGTTTCCTCAAAGTTTGTAGGCATCTGTCGACAACTAGATACCAAAGTTACATGTAGTTGAAATTCGATGTGACAAATGTCTCATTTAGACTGAATGAAAAAGAGATATAAATAGCCGCTGCCAAGGTAAGTAAGCCTTGTGTAATAAGGAATATCGCAAAATTTTCATGTTTCGTGTAAATTGTATATCTAGTAGCCATGTATGAATCTTACTTTCTATCAAAAGCGGATACACTAAGCTTCCCCCTTAATATTATAATACCGGCTAAGACAGAATACGCATTTGCAATCAGAGAGACACCCAGTGTCATGCTGAACATACTTATAAAAAGGGCCAGGCTGGATTGTATCAGTGCTTAAAGTTTCCAGGAAGAAATCAAGTTGAATTTGAGACCGCAGAGCACATTTTATCCGCAATCTCCAGTACGCCATGGCATCTTGTACGAACACCCTGATCTTTCCAAGCGACTATGAAAGCAGCGGCTCACCCGCGATCATTTCCCCTTCCGCTGGATCTACATCCATCAAAGATGCGACTTCATACGCCCAGTTAACAGCTATATCACGTTCTCTGCAGCGCGATCTTGCTCGAATTGGCATTACGAAAGGCAGCAGAATTGCACTTGTATTGCCGAACGGATTAGAGTTTGCGATTATACTTCTTGCAATCATACGCCAGCGTGGTATTGCGGCCCCACTGAACCCACAGTACACCCAAAGCGAGTTCAGGGATATCTTCTCCCAGATGAAACTCGATTTAGTGGTAATGCTTCCAGAAGCTCGGGGACCAGGTGATAGCTCATATATGACCGATCCAGCTTTCCTAGCAGCACAGCAGACGGGAGTGCACGTAGCGTTTTGCTACAAAACGAATATACTACAAGACGGAGTTGAACAGGTTCTAGAGCTTGCCCTGAGGCCTCATGAAATCACCAGTGACCACTGTGCACCTGTCGCTGTTGACACCGGAGCGGTGATCTTCTCTAGAGATGAGGTGCTACCTGAAGACAAAGTTGTTATGCTCTCAACAAGCGGGACCACAGGTGCGCCCAAGTTGGTCCTCCTTAATCACACCAATCTACTCACCGCGATGCGCATTATCATTACCAATCATCAGCTCTCGTCCAGTGATAGAACGATGATAATTACGCCGCTGTATCATATTATTGGTCTCTGTGGCTCTTTACTTGCTACGCTGTTCTCGGGAGGCTGCGCCGTTATTCCATCTTCGCTCCCGGGCGCCTTCTGGCAGCGATGTGCCGATTACGGCATCACATGGTTTCATGCCGTGCCGACTCTTCATCGACTGCTCTTAAACTTCCCGCGACCTGGCGGTCGTGTCCCATCACATCTGAGATTTATCAGATGTGGAGGCAGCGAAATCTCACCAGATTTATACGAACGCTTAGTCGCTTTAGGCCCGCCTTTGCTAGAAGTTTATGGCATGACTGAGACGGCTCCTGCAATATTCTGCAACCGTTGGAAAGAAAGCAATATGAGACGCAGGAGCCATTTCCCTATTCCTGATGCCGTGGACGTGATGATATTGCCATCTACTGCACCGGGACAGGGGGTCAATGGTGAGGATGCCTCGATTCCTACGCTAACTAAAGCCCCTGGTATTGTAGGGGAGGTTTGTCTTCTCGGCCAAAATATTATGGAAGGCTATGCGGGAAACCCTCAAGCCAATAGTGAGGCTTTTCTTCCCAATGGATACTTTCGCACCGGCGATCTTGGCACCATTGAGCCCGGTGGCTACCTAAAGTTGGTGGGAAGAAAGAAAGAGGTCATCAATAAGGGCGGAGAGAAAATTGGTCCTGCCGAGATTGAGCACGTAGCTTTGTCTCACAAGCTAGTTTCAGGGGCCGCGTGCTTTCGTATTGCTGACAACATGTACGGCGATGAGATCGGTGAGCAAAGATCGTTGTACTGTCGATTCCCGTTATCCGGCGCTAACAAACGTTTCATTCCATAAGGACTTGCCGTATCTTTGCTATCACACAAGGCGGGAAGTCCGCTGGTTGCGTCGGAATTAAAAGGCTACATTGCTCAACATTTAACACAATTCAAAGTTCCTCAAAAGGTAAGAACCCACGAAACTATATATTCATATATTAAACCGTACTAGAGACTTAGAACTGACTCATACACGGCCTAGGTTGTATTCATCGACATTATCCCATACACCCCAACGGGGAAGCCGATGAGGACTCAGCTATCCCAGCAGTTTGCCAAAGGGCTGCTCTAAATTTCGTCAAAAAGAAAAGGGACTTTTTTAGACGCTACGCAAAACAATAGAATGCCTTGTGTGGCACAATGCCTTTAGATAACGTCATTGGTGGAATAGATATAGATGCGAGGGAATGCTGACAATCTAGCTATGGGAAATAATATAGTCATTACACGGGCCGCTGAGCATCATTTAAATATTTCTAATTTAACTGAGACTACCCTTATGCAGTGAAGATGTCTCTTCTATGAGCGCGACCAATCAGTCCTTCAGAATTCTGTAAAAGTCGGGTGGATTTTACAGTTGCTAACCTCGAAGAGTAAAGTAATATTTCAATTCTAACAAAGCATTGAGCACAGGTGACAAGGGTTGCTGTTTTAACCAAGATCTTGAAAATATATGCCTCAATGTTTAACAGTAAAGTGAAATTCATTGGTTTGGGAATAGCAGTGTTATACCTGGCGCTTGGCGTTCATCTAGTTTTAGTCAAACAACGGGGAGCTTTAACAGTAAGCACCCCTTGCGTAATTGCTACCAAACTTTTCATCTTGAACTTGGTAGTTTAGCACTAGGGTATTCTCCTTTTGCTTGTTGTTTCAGTCATTTAGGGGATCTTTCGTATCAATGTCGAATGTATTGACTTGTGCTCATAACATATACGCAGACTACATTAACACGCCAAGTTTTTAGTGCTTAGGTAGTGTTATGGGAATAGTGGCAGTGCGGCAAATATACAAGGATATTTTTTACAGGTAGTCTTCCTTCGCGGCTGATAGACAAGTAAGATAAGGATGTTGATAATATCCTTGTATATCTCAAGTCAACAAGACCTTTTACGGAGACATGCTAACTATACCCACCTTTGTAGCAACAAAATCTGACACCTACCATGCACCTGGAAAAGGATCGAGAGCCCTGCTAGGGTTTTCAATGGACCAATTCGTCCGAATAGTCTGTCTATATCTGGACGATGGCAATTACCCACCTCCTCGGTATAGACAGCGGCACAATCCTTGCTTTACCGGACGCAATTGTTTCATGTATAACGTCTCTCTTATTCTTTGTCAGGAAGCATAGAGGGATCATGGGCGACCTTGTTTCGTACCAATGCAGGGGGTATGTTATTTCGCTGAAATCTAACAAATCTTACGCTAGCATCTACAGCTTAATTACATGTAATTTTACAATCGCTTTTAGAATCGGTAATGGCACGGCGAGCGTATCCGACGCAGGCGCAATGTTGCCGACCCTTGATATGCGGCTACCGACCCCTTACTTTGCCTAATCAATAATCTTCATCTCGTAGCTTATTCTGTTACTTTAGTCATCGAAAATCATGTGCATTGCTCTTCAATATAAAAGCAAAGCAAGAGTATATCAGGAATCGGAATGACTCACCGTCGTTGAGTAAACTATTTTGCTAGCGGCAAAGATCTTAATATTTTTAACTTCGCCAATTGCACGAGTACAAAAAAGCCCAGATGACATCCATCGAGAATTTGCGGCAGATATGGGCAGATGTCCTAGGCATTGATACTGACAAGTTTGTGGACAGCGATAATTTTATGACTTGTACGTACCATTAGCCGCCTTATACCAACCTGAAAGCTTCAAGAAGAAACTAACAACTGGCTACCTAAAGTGGGAGGCAATTCAGTAAGTTGAAAAGTTCCTCTTATAGACAGTAGTAGTTGCTAACTTAGCCTAGATAAAAGCTATCCAGTTTTTAGGGGAAATTGCGTCTTTCATCGATACAATCGACTTGGCCACTTTTCTTAATAGTAAGGCAGCACTATCTACAGACGACCTGCTTAATTGAGAAACTATTAACCACGGTCTTGGTGAATCAGATGCAACATTTAAAAATGTATGGGACACCATAAGTGCATATCAGCATAGCACATATGGTGGGACTGCGAAGAAGAATAGACGTATCGAGTCAATCGAAACTATGGAAAGCATCGCTGCTGATAGTATGGTTGGGATAAGCTCTGATGAGCTTACTACCGCCCTGGAACGAGCTGGGGTCACAAAACATGACGTTACGCAAGTCGCGCCAGTGAGCTCCATTCAAGGTACATTCATTGAATAATATACATGCTCAAGGATATGCTCATGCAGATTCATTATTGGTAGAGGGTCGAAACAGAATTTGCTGACTTCTCTTATTATAGAGTTCTTTTTACATCATCAACAAAACGGCGGCACAGGATGTATAAACTATATATACGAAGTTGAAGGGCCGAATCTGAAACAAGGCTTGAAGGAATTTACTTACCTGCTGGAAATGCAAAATCCAATTTTCCGTACAACCATCATCGGTATAGGCGAAAATAAGTTTGCTCTGGCTTTACTTAAAGAAACAGCGTCTCACTGGTCTTATCCTTCCAGCCTTCGATCACTCCTTGAAAGCACAACTGCTCAGAATCTTCGGCTGGGCACGCCAGCCGCGCGATATGCTCTTGTTCTTGGAGATGCAGCCCACCAAGGCCGTAACTTTTTCGCAATCTCTTTATATCATACTCATTGCGATGCTTTCACACGCTTTCTCATTGACAAAGAGATATCGCAAATCCTGCAATCTCCATCCAAGTATGCAAGAGCTGAGAATGTCGAACGCCCGTGGTTTGGCGCTTTTGTCAAACATCAGCGTCTCGTTGCACCGCAGGAAGATGTCGTGAGTTTTTGGGAAAATTATTTGCGTGGCGCAAATGTGGCCAATATCCATCCGCTTGATCAAGCTGTGGTCAGCGGCAGCGTCGAAAATGTCTTACAAGACATGCTTCCAGTTCCTTTTAGCCATCCCCAGCCTGGCAACGATGCACCAAGGAACCCAACACAGGTCATTCTCGCTGCATGGGCAATGGCCCTGGCAAAACTATCAGGGCACCGAGATATCACGTTTGGCCTCTGTCGCCACGGAAGATCTTCCAATACGTTCGCCGACGTATGGCGTGTCATGGGGCCTTTGGTTAATGCGGTACCATTTCGAATCTCCGTACAGAGCCAGCAGGAGCCTATAACAGAGCTACTACAGCGGGTCCAAGATGACATTACGACGACAACCAAGTGGGAGCAGGGGTTTGCTCCTGGTGTAGTCCCCAGCGCTGACGGGCGGCCTTGGGTTCAATCTTTTGTCAATTTGAGATCGGAGTTGAACAAATCCAAGGATGTGTGTACCACAGATGCCAGCGATTCAGATGTAACCAAGATTGTCCCCAGGCCAGATTTGGATAACTTCAATACTGACTACCACTGGGCTGTTATATTGATGGTTAAACGGCAGCGCAATCACTACCAGGTTTCAATGCTGTATAACTCATCACTTATCAACCACAAACGAGCAAACACTTTGTTCGCCGATTTTAAATCACTAATGGCTATGCTAGAAGTAGACGTTGGAACGAACGTGGGAAGTTTGCTAGATCAGCCTCAAATGGCATTCTAGTATGGCACCATTTTGACAAGGAGAATGTTACGTTGTGAGATCCACAAGACACAGCGAAATTGAGTTATATCTTGAAAGTGGCTTACATCAGAAGATGCATAGTTTTCAGTAGAAAGCATTACAGACGTATATTTTATCATAGAGTAGAGAGCATTTCCATAGTCCCTCTTTTCTAAATCATCTATCCTATAATTGTCCCATTAAGAGTAAAATCTACTACATAAGATACTTCTGCAAAAACGTGACTTCAACATCCCTCTGAGTTTTGATTGCACCCCCGTACATGTAACCCGCGAAATCGAATGGCTCAATCTTATAGAATTCCTTTGGCTCGTTGGCCGCCGCGTATGCTTCCTCGTGGGGCTCAGCAGGGAGAACCCCACTAGGAGCTATGTATAAGAGAGGAGTAGGCGCAACTCTTGGTAAGTATGCCTGGAATTCGTTAATAAAATTGTAGTAGGCGCTTTCCAAAGTTACTTTATTTTCCCAATCAACATCTTTCCCGTCAGTAATTGTCTGGATAAATTTATAAAACTCAAACAGCGGAGGCCCTGGCAGCAGCACTTTTGGCGGGTTTGCGGTGGCTTCTTCAGCAGTAGCAGGGAATATCTGAATGTATTCCTGTTTCCTTGTAGACTTCTCTAAAAACTCGGTCACCGCCGCTCTTGATCGCTCTAACAATCCGGGAGGATAGAACTGCGCATCCATGGTTCCCGATATGCCTGGAACCTGTAAAATTAAGGCCTTAACTCTTGGATCAACTGCCGTTTCTCGGATAGCAACTCCTCCGCCATGACCACCGCCGACTGTTAAGACGTCAGCGTTTATACACGACCATGAAATCCTTCATTACTGTTGGAATAATAGGCGAAGGTACTTACGGAGAGCGATGCGATTTGCGTCCACGTCTGGCGCTAAAGATGTGGCGTACGTTACAGCATCGAAAACGTCCTCAGACTGCTTTTCAAAATTTATGTGTTGCCTTGGCAGTCCATCACTTTTGCCGAATGTTCGCGGATCATAAGTTAATGTGGCAAATCCGCCATCGTTGAAAACTTTCGATTGCGTATTCATCAAGTGTGCACTCGTTACTCCAAACTATTCAACTATTAGCAACGGCAATCTTTTTAGTTACTCTAGATGTAGCCATACTGGCGAAACCATAATAAGCAACGGCGCATTTGGTTTGTCCATCAAGGTGAGCTGTCCCCTCAATGTAAGGCCATCCCGAGTTTGGAAATAGATATTCTTAGTGACAGGCATATTGCTATTATTAAATGTATAAGAGTCGGAAATTTGTTAGAGAACAAGATAATATGCGGCTGCAGAAGCTCAACTATCCAAATTTCGAAAGTAAGCCGATATCTTTGTATGTACGAAGTTGATCATTGAGGCCCACGCTGATTGTCTGTCATTTGTTGTTAGAGATTTTACGAGAGTATATATATGCTGTTTAACCAGTTTATCAGACTGGATTTGTTTCCAAATCATCTCTTTAAAGTTTTACTGATTTATAATGATAAAAGGTATGAGCTTGGTTTAATGTAATGTTCTAAATCCAAACGGTGTCGCATTGCTCGGAATAATTGTAAGCATTATGTTCTTGATTTCGAAGCAGTTTACGTCTTACACTCGCGTAGGAGGAGGTAAATGGCATATCTAGGTACATAGCACTGCGGTAAAGATTATGAATCCTATTCCCACCTTGAGCTAGAGCACCAGGTGTGTAAATCTTTAGTGGATAAAATTGAGGAACAGGCACTAATAAAGTAAGATTTAAGCAACAATACGCGCAATATCAACTCACATTATTCGAAAGGCCATTACCGTAGACGACACGCTTGTACAATCGTGAGAATTCAATGGCATGATAGTAGAATGCAGCGAAGCTCCAGTGGTACCTGTATTTTTATACTCTCATTTACACAAGTGACTGTTGGTGTAGGTTACAAACATCTCGAGGCTGATAGATTATTTCTGGATATTGCACTGTGCTCGTTGTGTCGTTAAAGAATGTTTCTATCCTAAAATTTGGTTCAAACAAAGATTCACTTCGAGCACTTTGGTGCTCATGATACAGCTCGTGATACATCTATCAGCGCTTCTTCCTTATCGCATCTCGACATTATTTGCCCACGGATCTCGGCGCATCCTGAGACTATTACCCACGTAGCTCAAGTCTTCGTAACCTATGGCAATCGCGCTCAAGAAATTAACATCTCCTTCAAGCCCCAATTCACGTTGTAGGATTTCTGGGTATCCCGCAACACTGGCCATATAACAGGCCTCAACCCCTTGAGCTCGAAGGGCAAGCGTGAAATTCTGCATCCAGAACGCGGAACTTATCAAATCGTACTTGGAAAGTCTGTTATCCATATACACAATTGCTGCTGCTTGAGCTCCATAGAGCTGAAAATTCTGTGCTAATGCAGCTTGCCTCTTCTCATGATCATCCCGACCAATGTCCAGAATCTTCCCATATAGCTCTGCGCCAAAATTCTCTTTGTGATGCATATAATCATGAGGTGTGTCTGGTATATCAGGCCACCCTTCGCGCCATGCGTCTGACAAAGTCTTTTTGAGATTTTCTAATGGTGTGCCAGTTAAAATTAGCGCTCGCCAAGGCTGCAGATTGTTGTTTGATGCGGTTAATTGGGCTAACGCCAACGCCTTTTCCAGTATTTCAGGAGATATCTTTTGAGGTAAAAATCGCCGGACAGAGTGACGGCCATCAATCAGTTGGCCGAGCGAGGCTAGGAGGGAAGACTCGGGCTTTGTAGCGGACATTATCGACGTCAGTAGAAGTTGTATTATTTGTAATTCTTTTCACTAGAATCTGCGACTTTTGTCATTTCAAAAACATGGTTCGGTTGGGCTTTGCCTACCTATATACCTGAGTGGCCCTCAACATTGCGCCGCCTGAATGAGAGTGAAAAAAACGCATTAATAATTCACTCGCATTCAAACCATTCAAAATGAGAAGATGCGAGCAAATAATTGACAAACGCCGCATTACATTCCTTGGACGGTATGGATGACACCGTTTATAGCGATAGTGGGTGGTAGTGAGCGATCCAAATTCTTAAGAGACAATTTGATTAGGAATATTTCCAAAGCCAGCAGAGGGTGGCTACAGAGCACTAGCCTCTGCGTGCCTACTATTAGTTTTCGATTTTAGCTTGCTAAGCTGATGCAAGGATTCCAAAAAGCTCAGGGTTATGAGATCTGATATCTGCAGATGCTACAAAAAAACATTTCTCTTATGAGATTTAGATATCGCCTACAACTATGCGCATTTTATCTACTTTATTGGTATTTTTTTTTTTTTTCCTTCTTATTGAAAACCGCACTGCTTGTCATATTTTATCTTGTGCCTGTGTAAAGTTACGGTACAGATATAGGCAACTGTCCCTAAACAGGTATCAATCTCTTCACGCGCCATCTCGTTTTCTGATGACAGTTTATCTTTTTGTAGCAGTGATGAATGGTTTCCGCCTTCGTAAGCCTGATAGAGGCAAAGAACGCTCACCAGAGAAATACAGCAAACGTTCCCCCCCCCAAAAAAAAAAAAAAAAAAAAAAAAAAAAACTCAGCGCTGTCTAGTACATAGATAGGTACCTCCAGCAGTGTTGGTTCGAGAACGGAGAGGTCTAGCCTGAAATGTTTGCTAGCTCTGCGCCAATGTTGTGGACGCCCTTGCTGTACATTTTGCTCTTGTTTCCGGCCTGTGCATTCGCCGAAGCCGACTCTTCTCGCTTCCTTCCTTCGCAGAGCTATCGACACGCCCTCTCTAACTTGGCAAATTGTATCATTCCAGCGTCTTTGAATCCATACAATGTCCATTCGTACATTATGCGCTCGCCCTGCGCTGCTTAGATTTAGCTACCAACCTCCCCGAACATATACGGGTACAGTGCATTCTATCTATAAGCATTTAAGCTATAGTACTGAGCCATCATCTTCTTTGGAGGAAGGAGGCTGCCATCGCTCTACTACAGGTATGTCTACAACCAACATATAGCCAAAGCTCCGAGCCAAAGAATTTCTATACGCTAATGGTATTATCTTTCTATTGCCGTTATAGATAGTAATTGCAATACAAAATCTACTCCTTTGCGTCTAATGCCACTTGGAGGTTCGATTACATATGGCGTTGGTTCCTCAGACAAGAATGGCTACCGCAAATTCCTCTATGACATGCTCACTACGGACGGTTATACCGTGGAAATGGTAGGATCGCGAAAATCCGGCGCGATGCCTAATAACCGGAACGAAGGATGGCGGGGATTCACGATTGATCAAATCGACCGAAAAGCACGTATATCTATACCTTTGCTGATGCCTAATCTCATAGCCATCAACGCTGGCTCCAATGATTGTTTACAGGATCTTGACATTGGACAAATCGGGAATCGCATCAGTGGGTTACTGGAGTACATTTGGAGCACATGCCCAGATTCTACGATTGTTCTGTCCACACTCCTTTTGAACTCGGATACTGTGACAGAGCGGCGAGTAATACAGGCAAATGCGCAGTTTCAAGAGTTAGCTTTACAAAAATACAAAGAGCACAAGAGGATAGTCCTCATAGATATGCATAGCGCAGATGGGCCTAGCGCTGATGAACTGGTTGACGGAACGCACCCAAATGATTCGGCTTATCGGAAAATGGCTATCATATGGCATAGAGGCGTTCAGGAGGCTGTGTCGAGAGGGTTTCTCCAGGCACCCATTCCGACCAAAAGTCGAACTTGATATGTGGTATAGCTGTAGGACCAATAGATGGGCTATCAACGGCATAGTTCCTTCTCTCAATCCACACTCGGATACTATGACAGTCCTAGCCGTAATAGAATCCCAAAGATACAAGCTATATCCGATCAATACTTATGCAGCATAGTAGACACATTTACAATTCGAGAATAAGCAGGCTGACCAGAGAGAATTTTGGCATTGACTAAGCCTAGTTTCCATGTTCAACTATCAGCGCAAGACAAATACTTGAAAAGCCAGTATTTACATCTGTTAGAGATAACGTTTGGATGCAAGAGAGATATATTCTTTGAGGAGCTAATAAGTAATACATGCGATATAGCAATGCCAGAACATGTTCCATCACGAAGGCAGGGTATTGTTCCAGATGCTGCTCACTGTAACACGGCCCTCCCAGCCAGGGCTTGATCCACGAACACTGTATCCAACCGTTTTACTTTGGCCCTGCCGAAGCCAGAAACCATTATCATCAAACGTGACGATGGCGCTCGAATCGCTCGGGTCCAGTGCGATCCATGTAAATGCACTGACGCCCTTCTCAGCAGTGACGGTGAAGCTATTCTCCTCTTGGCGGATTGATAACTCTGGATCAACCAGTTTGGCCTTACTGAGAGGTGTAGCTGTGTAATAATTGGAGTGGGTATAAGTTTTGGTGCCCTGAGTATTGGGTGGCGTCCCGGTGGCGGTAATGTTGGCGATCAAGACAGCATTAGCAGCTGGCAGACTGCCGTTGCCTGCGAGGTGAGGTATATTCATGCTTGCCAAAATTGTAGAGTTGACTGGCCCAACTGTGAATTTTTGCGCTTCAACAGATAAATTGGCTGCCCCAACTGGTTTACCATCGTAGCCAATCCATTCCCAGCTGGCCTCACCAGAGACATCGCTCCATAAATCAGAAACCGCGTATATATCCAATATTCCTGTAGTGACATTGAACACTGGAGCAATAATAACAGGTTGGAATATATCCTTTGTCGCATAAAAGTTGACCTTCCAGCGACCGTCGTACTCCCTGCTTGACCATGTCGGCGCTTGCCAAATATCGTTAAGCTGCCAGTACAATGAACCTAGCTGTCGATGAGGCATGCCCGTACCAGCACGATAATATTGAATCTTTGTATGATAGAAATCTGCCTGGAAAATTTGGGTGGCATGGCACCAAGCAGAGAAATTGGCGATGGGATCGGTTTTCATGGGCTGCGGATACCAAAGCTGAACGCCCCGTGTCATCTCCCCCATGCCTCTCAGAGGATCAGCCGTATTTGTGGTAGTGAGGCTACCAGGTGGATAGTGGTGGTTCCGCAAGACGGTCATGGTTGAATTAAAGGTTAGCTGGTCGTTGGGAATAGCCTCACGCCAAGTCTCGATGCTGGGCATAGAATGGAAACCGAATTCATTGGCGAATCGACCGGCAACATAATGATTGATGTCCCACGCATCGGCTGCGTTATAATCATAAAAGTCGCTGTCTCCATACAAGTATCCAGGCGTAGTATTATATAGGCGATCAACAAAAGGAATCGGCAGACTAAAGTTGAGTTCCAAGTAGCCGTTGTTGGTGCTGCATGGCATGTAGCTGATGCTCCGCGAGTTGCCGTAGACGGCAGGGAGCAATGTGTTGAGAAATAGCTCTAAATACTCGCTTAGGTAGCGCTCGTACTGATCTGGAGCTTGAGATTTCACAGCAGGTAGCTCATCCTTCTCCATTTCATTGCCACCGGCCCATAGTGCCAAAGACGGATGATGGTTGGCGCGCCGCACTTGATAGACAGCCTCCTGGCGGACATTCTCAAGAAAGGCTGGCGCAACTGGGTACAAAGAAACACTGAATTCGAATTCGCACCAGAGCAGAATCCCCATCTCATCAGCAAGATCGTACATGAAGTCAGGTGCATAGGCACCGCTGGACCAGACGCGCAGCATGTTCTGATTGGCGTCGACAACGTCGGAGAGGATCTCACGTATGTGTTCAGGTGTGACGCGCGGCCAGAAAGGATCTGGAGGAACAAAATTGCTGCCTTTAGCATAAAAAGTGTGACCATTGATTTCGAAGTGAACTGCGCTCCAAATTAGTTTGATTTGCCATTTGTGTTGCGCTTGGAACCATAGCAGACAGTGACTTACAATTGCTACCATTAATGATCCCCTGGGACAGCTGTAGGTCGCTAATAGGCTCCATGTTGAGAACTATAGTCCTAAAGCCCATTCGCTTGCTGACGGTTGCAATGGCCTTTTCTTCTGAGATAACTTCGACGTTCACGTCATAGAGTTTCTGCGCACCGAGGCCATTGGGCCACCAGAGCTCGTAGTCTGAAGCATCGAGAGTCGCAATGCCGGTGATGACGTCCCCTCCATTCACAATGTCAATAAGATTTCCACTACTCACTTGTTTTTGGCTATCCAAGTCCACAATTGAGTATCTCAGGTATGCTTCGGGAGGGATGGTTCCCACAACATCCACGCTCGCATTAAAAACCCAGTCTGCCGTCTGATCGGGTGGCAAATTGTTCAGTTGGCCATGACGGTACAAATCGAACGCCGAATTTTTCACATATACAGATTGGGGTCCATCAAGCTGGACTAGGTACGCAGGCTGCCAAATGCCCGCAGGAGAAAAGGCTGGGCCCCAGTCCCTACAAGTGGCGTCAGCTATATAAGGACTCGGTATATGGAAAAGCCAACACACCATCCAAAATCAGACTGCTCCTTCCGAATGAACTGTCTGTTGGGAATCTCATAAACTTCATCAATGCCGTTTGGCCATGTCTCCTGCCCCGGTTCCGCCGCAATGGTTGCCGAGATATTAGGTGCAGCGCCAAATCTGACAACAAGCTGAGGTTGCTGGGCCTGACAGGATGCCAGGACTTCAGAGATGTTGAAAATCCACTGGCGGAACTGGTTGTCAGCATTGGCAATCTGTTGTCCGCAGAAATCGATGGCAGCGTAGGTATCAAGCCCGTTGAAGACGAGGTAGCTGGTCAGGTTCTTAGGGTTTTGCCTGCGGTTGGTCAGATCCTGTACTTGCAGCACATCGGTCGCAGTATGCTGATCGTACAATCCATTGATTTCACTGGTATATGTCCAATTATTAAAGCCAACCCAGCGAAGATTGAAATCGTTTAATCCGATCAAACTGTGATAATTGTCATGTCAGCTATACTATACTCTAGCGTTCTAGGCTTCTTCCATGACATACGGATCACTAATAATGTTCGCCGCGTAGAGGTCGACATGGGCATGCGATGGGACCTTCCCAGGAACGGATATATTAGGGAAATTTGGGCTTGTAAGTGTCCACTGCTGCTTTGAAAGATCTAAGACATTGTATGATGCCTCTGCAAACTGAGCCAACAGCACACCAGTCGTGCCAACGGCCTGTATGTATGAAGACAGTCCCATGATGTGCCTCAATGACCCGTAGAAATAGCCTTCAGCTTATCTCCGAGAAGTAGGGCAGCACTTCAGAGATGGTTAGATGTGGCGTTTTGGCAAACCAATGACTAAAATGCATGCTCTTATACAACTTCAGGCGATGTTGGTGAGCTCGAAAAGCGGCATCGCATGGTGGCAGATGACATCAAGTATCCTTCTCCAAAGTTAAACTACCATCAACACTTGGCATAGGGCCTTGTGACCAAGTATCTACCCCAGTGACCTAGTCCCTACCGCGTTTCCAATTGGCAGTCAGGCAACCATACTCTAGGTGATCGGCAGGGAACAGGCTCATTTTGGGACGTATCAGAAGGCGGTAATGTATGCATTACCGTATCACCAAAGGAGAACAGCATGAACTTTAGCGGAGTAGAAAGCGACTACAGCAGCAAAAACTACAATAACATCATATGCATTCATTTTGACTCTTTGTAGACCACAATTTATTCTCCAGCCTGTTCAAAAACACGCATCAAGTCGCCAGACTTCAAATAAAATCGCCGACAGCACAGTATAAAGCTCGCCTTAACCTGGTGACGCAGTTGGTTGGCTTGGCCGTAGCGTTGAAATGCGGGGTGTTGCAGCGAAGTTTTAGGCTCGCATTGATACTGCGGGGTGCGACACATCGGACGCGGGTTAGCCTTAGCCGAGGAAGCTAAGAGGGCATCATTCAGAGTACAGCGTGTGTTGTGAGAAATGGCGATATTGTGTTCTGTTCAAGCTTATATGGCAGGCCGCCGATTGATTGTCGGGTAACTCCCAACTGGAATAACATGAAGCGCAGGTCAACTCTGTTTGAAACTCGATAACTAGGTACCCATGGTGTTCTGCTACGGCAGTCCAGGCTCTCCTAAACTACAACTATGCAAAATGTTTTACCAGGTCATTTTGGAAAAGTCTGGAAGATTGCATAATAACTCCAGCGTGCGGTTGACTCTTCAACATCAAGAACTGGCGCGTTGTTGACTCTAACACACATCTTTATACGCTATGATAGTGTAACGCTGCCGCGTTTGGCTTCAATTATGAGTATGTAAACGGATCAGCCGCCTACTCCTACCCCATGATACAATAAGCATTGTCGCCTTCTACCCATGTTGAAGACGCAACCCACTCTGGACTATGACAAAGATTTTGTATTACATCTATTTAAGAGAGTGACCCGCCAACTATCTAATGTGAGATTATATAACGCTTACCTTATAGCCCTACAGGCTCCTTCAAGTGATTCTACAAAGGCCGACCACTTACATACAAGAATATTGAAAGCCAACAATCTCCTCATATATCAGCAATTGCTTGCTTGATGACAGCATCAAGGTCTTCTCTCTGTAGACCATATTCCCGTAGATCAATAGTCTTATCTTCGTAGTTTGAACCTTTAACGCCTTGGAAAAACTTGACAAATAGTCTATACCACTCTGCGTAGCCATCGCCTTCTTGTATCTTCGGCTCAGCCTCTTCAATCACCTGTGTGGCGTCTCTTTCTCTTATATCCCAGTCCGCGTCGTTCGTTCCCGTGGCTCGCTTAACGGCTTCAAAGATATCTCGCTGTGAAAGCTCAAATGAGGAATAATAGTAAGAGCTGTTTCTGAACTGAGCCAACTCTGTCTCTGGCAGACTTAGAAGTACAGCAATTCCCTCTCCGGATCGAGAAACAGTTGTCGTCGAAACTTTAGCTTCAGCATTCTTAAAAATCTCGATTTTTCGACCTTTGACGTCGATACCCCAGAGGCCAGTCTGGACGTTCGCATCCAGCCAAAAGCTATTAATCACAGCAATCCAGCTGCTCACTCCGAGCTCTTCGACCAGCCTACGCCTGGCTAATTTTGGGGCCATCATAGAATGTTCATTCTCAAAATTTGGAGTGTCAACACCAAACTCTGTTGGTAAGATGTATGGCACCCTAGCTTTGGCAGCTGCGTGTATAAATCGGTCTCCAAGATCCATGTTGGGAATTGGGACAATTACGACAAAAACATCCTGACCTTGAAGAGCATCCACAAGGAAGGACTCATCCTCAAATGAGCCTCTCTTGACGATTACTTCCGATGGAAATTCGCTTTTTGACTCGTTGCGTTGGATGGCAGTTATTGTATGGACACCTTTGGATAGCAGTGCTTTGAGAGTCGGTCTGCCAAGTTGACCACCGGCTCCGACGATTGCAATCTTGCGACCTGTAAGCGTATGCTCCATTGTGATTCAAGTGTCGAAAAGTATAATTGTGAGGTTAATGCTGAAACTAGTAGTGATCTTTTAGTCTTCGGTCTTGCCAAAGTCCCGTGTCTGACACAATTATATACCAATTCACCAGCCCTCCATCGACAATAACATCATAGGTGAAGAATGAGAAACATTACCATTGCCACACTAGCTAATGACAAATCGATCATTAATAATTCCATAAGGATGTTGCTTATAGCATGGATATAAACAGCACTTTACGTATGCAGCGGAGTATGCGGAGAAACAGTTCGTAAAGAGTAGAAAGAGTGAATATCTAGTAGGCAGTAGTATGGTATAACGCACGCTCAACCCAAAGAAAATGCTAAGTAATGCATCTGAACAGACTAGCTGTCACAGCACCAGAGTTAATAGCAAGGTAGCGGATTATCCAATGAAGATTGATTACGAATTTATCGTTACTTTTCGGAACGCTGCGCTGAAGACTTCAAGATGGCATCAAGTGAGGGTTGGAAGTATTGTTGTCTGTATTAGTAAAAGCAATTATATAATCGCGGGTCTCTTGATTCCATGTTAGTGGCATTGGTCTGAGACATGATACTGAAATCAGGCAGGCGCGGCAGTTGAGAAAGCCGCTCCTGTATGAAGTTTCATTACTTCTCAAAGATGGATTAATAACAATGTCCTACCGACGCCCAGCCGCAGCGGCGTGTACAGAAGAGCCAATTTGATGACCACTCAATATCCTTTTCTAGTCTAGCTGGGCGACCAGAGCGGCTGATTAATGGCTAAGGTTCTGCTAGCTTCTCAATGTAGGCGCATGGGCTTTGCCGATTACGACTACAGCAAACTAGTCTGTACTCTGTAGACTGTTGTGAATATCAAGTGTGGAGTGACGTTTACAGGCAAAAATCTATATCCTTGACTATAACTGCGCGCACCTATATAAACCTATTGACGCTCTGTCTTCTGAACCATAATCATACTGGTATTCAATCAACCTGCTCTACCATAGAAAGACTCGACATATAAACAACTTTTCGCATATAATTCTCGGAAACACATTCGCATTATTCAACAGACTCAATCAAGTACTTCATAATTTTCAGCAACACCATCCCACCTTAGTGTAAAACATCCGCTCCACTCTGCAAAGATGTCCTTTGTATTTACGCACCGCAATGCAGAAATGCAGCTGGAGAAGAAACGCACAGCGCTTGTTTTCGCAGATCTTCAGAATGAATTCCTTGTGGAAAGTGGAAGCTATTACCCAATGATTGCAGACAAGCTAAAAGAGCTTAACGTCTTTGATAATATCGAGGAACTGTTGAAGGCCGCGAAAGAAAATGATTATTATGTCATTCACTCGCCTCACTATTATTATCCAACCGATCTTCAGTGGGTTGTTCCAAACAACGCCATTTCAGACTACCTCGTAAATCTTCCAGCCGGCTTTGTTGGCCGGAAAGACCCAGTCGATTTGGAAGGCTTTCATGGCTCAGGCGCCGACTACCCTGAGCGATTGAAGAAATACCTTATGGATGGAAAGACAGCGAACACATCTCCTCATAAAGGCTTGTCTTGCCTTTCAAATGATTTAATCAAGCAGCTGCGTATGCGGCGCATTGAGAAGGTAATTATGGCAGGCCCCGTGGGAAATCTGTGTCTGGAGAATCACATGCGCGACATTCTTGAGGCCGGCTTCGAGATTGCAATGGTACGCGACGCCATTGCTGGTGGTCAAAATGAAGAGGGAGACGCCTATCAAGCTGCAATGATTAACTTCCGTTTCATGGCCAACGCGCTCTGGACAACCGAAGAAACTGTTAAGCGAATGAAGGCGGCCGCGGCGGCGGAGAAGCAGTAATGCGCTTTTAGAACTAAATAATATAGCATAATGAGGCCTTTTCAATTTATATTGTAACATGAAATGACACATTGAATCTCTTAATCCTTCATTTATCGATCTGTTCTGTATCTTGTGTAGCACCGTGGTTTGTAAAACTGCAACTCCCATTCGCTTGCCACATTGTTTCACTAGGAGGCGAGTCATGAGCTGATAAAAAGGTCCCTCTAGGAGCGCTAACGATTGGTAGGAAGCACAGGGCACTTGACTTGGTACAACGAGCTGCTGGCTAGTAGATCCACAGCTTGGAAAGTTGAATGCCCACCATGCTAATTCATTACGATATAAGTCAACCTTCTATGCTAAAAAGGGTATGACTGAGGATGCTTAAACAATTAAATATATACATGTATAGCAGGATATATATACTAGTTCCGTGGATCTAGTTTTTATTTACGCTTGATGGCTAGCAATTTATATCGCTTAATACGTAGGTAATCTAGGGTAGCGGCGATATGGCATACTACGCATGTTCAAGCAGCCGTATAGGTAGGTGACTCTAGACTTATATCATCTAGCATGTCCTAGGCTTAATCATCAAGAGCTACGTGCAAAGATTTTCGCATTTATTCATGTTAGAGGGCCGCGAAAAGAATGAGTGAAAAAACGTGTCATTCCCACTTCTAATGAAGCATTTGCTTAAAAGGAACAGAAACTCGGTCAATTTTCTAAATGAGCTTTACTGTTCCCAAAATAATAAATCTCCATTAGGTCTCTATGAACTTTCGCGCCAGCAACTAATTTCTAAGCAGGTAGGCTATAAGCTGAGACTGAATAGTAATCACCAGGCGGGAAAAGCCGCTTTTCACCGCTAGCGCATGTCGAGGTTGCGTTATCCTATAAGTCCGTTGTCTCATCGCATGTTCTAATGGCAATACGATACATGTAGCGATATGTTCGTTTTCACTATGATCCTTGGTCATTAATTGGACTAGCAGTTTGTAAGCATAGCTGCTAAGGTATGTGGCTTATATGATGCACACTGTTGTAATTGGCGCTGTTGCTAAAATTGGGATGCATCCGCTTTGTGGTAAGCCTGTCTTACAATCATGAACTTTGCCAATCCCAGTCTCAAAGTTATAGTTGCAACAGGGCGTAAAACCCGGGAGCTTTTACGACATTAAGATATGATTCCAAATGCTACTAATATCGGACTTGATTAGGATATCTATGCCATGGGAGTAGCTGCCACTTGGCATATGAACAAGACCTTGAGTGATGATTTATCGGAAAGCGCTGCGTCCATGTTAGCCTGAGATTTCGTGCTCTGAAGTATAACCGCGATTAGCTCTTTCTCCTCTGCTTTCTCGATAGTTATGATAGCTACGTATTCATCGAGTTATACTAACAATGAGTATTTTACTGGTGTAAATTGAACCCTGCAGTATTGCCTAGAGTACCTTCTCTGTGAATGAGACTGCTAGCAGTACCCAGGTACCTCGCCTATAGATGTTGCTTAAAGGGGACAAAGAAACTGTACTAAAACACCAATTGTAAGCTGTATCGAATGCGATAGAGCATATATATGAAATACTGTGCTTGCATCTTAAATCAAGACATTTGCGAAGTTACAGCTCTACCAACATCATTCGTTAGCGATTTTCACTACCTACCTTAGGTAGTTTATACACTCCACGCAAAAGTTCATTCTCGTCATCGCATGACGTCAAGTACTTGGGCGCTACTAACGCCGCTACTAACGCCGCTACCTGCTTGTAGCAAGATGAGGATTTCCTCTTATGGCATATCATGCCTTGACCTATTTTCCGTCTTTGGCAATTGTTCACGTAACCCCACTACTTGAATGCTGCTGAATAAAAAATTTCAAATCAACAGACAGCTGCTGGGCGATTGAGGAATTAGCTAACTGGAAAGGAGCTTGGTAACAGGCCAATATTTTTCCTATTCCAGAAGAATATGCCGCTGTTAGCTGAAATATAGTATGTCGAATTATAAATTATCGCTTTCGTGTTCTCGACCATTTGCCAGTTGAGTTGATACTGCAATTTGTAATAGACATCTGCAGAAATCGCAAGAATGCAAAATTGTTCATACATAAAGCGTTGAATCGTCTCTGAAAATACAAACACAGATTCCTCATTGCATCAACTCATACATACTCTAAAGCAAACTCAAAACGAAAACGAAAAACAAACCCAAACTTTTGAATTCAACTCATTTCGGTCTATCTAGCCAAAATGTCTCAAGCAAAGTCTATTGTTGTTATTGGTGGCACACGTGGTATTGGTTTGGGCATAGTAAAGCAGGCGGTAAGTTTATATCATTGAATCTGAGACAACACTTCATAGTCTAATGCAATTTGTAGCTGTCTGATTACCCCCAAGCCACTATTTTTGCTACTGCCAGAAACCCCGAAAAGGCAGCTGAGCTTCAGGCTCTTTCCGACTCAAACAAAGGAAGACTCCAGATTCTGGCTCTTAATGCAGATGACTCAAACTCTATCAACCAGGCTGCTGCCAAGATCGGAGAGCAATCCGAGTCTTTGGATGTTGTCATCTACAATTCTGGCGTTTTGAATGGATTTGGAAACATTCTTGACGTGGGTGCTCAGTCATTGATTGACAACATGACCACGAATGTTTATGGCGCCTATCACACCGCTGTTGCATTTGTGCCACTCTTGTTGAAGTCTACGTACGAGAGAAAATCTCTGGTGTTCCTTTCTTCCTCATTTGCTTCCATGCAGCTGGCCGATGAGATTACTGCGTCTCACGAAGAACACATCGCCAAAGGATTTGATGCGACAGCGATGTACAACATTTCAAAGGTAAGTTTTTTAATCAACTCCATGTACAAGACCTTTTACTCACAATGTACATCAGACCGCCTTGAATCGTCTAGGAAAGGAGCTTGACACTGTTCTGGCCAGACAAGGTTTGCCTGTTCTTTTGCTCCATCCCGGACTGGTGAAGACCGATATGAACCCTTTTTACGAGATTGAAGTCCCAGAAAGCGCAGCTGGAATGTAAGTGTTGCCATATCATACCAATAAGAATATAGTGACTAACTTTTGCGTAGGGTCAAAGTTATCCAAACCTTCACCCCTGGAAAGAAGAACTTCTACAGCTGGAACGGCGATGCGCTCCCATGGTAAATTAATGTATAATACGCAGCGATACCATAGAAAATTTTCTCATTTCTAATTTTATATCTTGACAATTTCGATTTGCCTTTTTCTTTTAGATTGAACTGAGAATTGACGTTCATTGGTAGACTTCTTAGTTTGTCGAGTCTCGTAGACTAAGTGCATGTGTGATAACTAATAAAATACCACAAATGCAAGGATGGACTAAACTGCGTGCTGAAGTACAAACAAATTTTTATACACAAAATCGGCATTGACATTCATTATTCCATTATCTAGTGTGCAAATGACCCTTTTGCTTTCTCAATTGTAGATTTAAACATATTAGCGATTGACCATACATCTAGAAACATGATTGCACGGTAGCCTGATTCAATCATTTGTGGAACCAGGTCGAGGTTCATAGCAGCACTAAGATGAGTTAATATTTACATGAATACTTCTGTTACCAGACAATTACTTACCCCCAGAGCGGCACGTTGTATTTTTTGCTTGCCTTTGACATGCTTTGCATAGCAGAAACGACGGTAGGATGAGGTTCGCCTAGAGACAATGGCAACCCTGCATCTGCCATGAAATCTCCAGGCCCAAACATAAGTGCCGAGACACCAGGTATCGAAGCAATCTCTTCGACATTTGCGATTCCTTTGACGCTCTCTATCTGGGGAATTACAGCTATATGGTTATTCGCTGTTTTTATGTTGAACGCATCATCCGGATATAATGAAGCGTCTGAGATGCCAGGAGTAAAAACCCATGGACTAAATGAGCGATTGCCAAGAGGAGCTTGCAAATTCAGATGAGGTAAGCTGAAATGGCTCTTAAATATCCTGTGTTCGTTTGTATAGACACTTACGGTAATAAATTTTCTTCATAAACTCCTCAACCTCCTCCTTGCTTTCACTGTGAGGGATAATAATACCAGCTGCACCAGCGTCAAGAGCTGTAGTCAAAGCCCATTCGTCTTCCGCGGGAACCCTAACCAAGACCATTGTTTTGCCTTCCGAATGATGTTGAGCTGCATGGATAGCACTGTTTGGGTTAGCTCTCATTTCTTATGATAGATAGGTGTGCTCATACTCATGAAGGACTATCCGATCGAACATTCCATGCTCAACATCAATCCAAACAAAATCTGGCCTCAAAGAAGCGTAAACTTTGGTTAGAAAAGAGCTAGGAATTCCTTGAGCAATGCCAAACATAGTTTTCTTGGCATCTTCTTGCGCTTCTCGTAAAGCTTCTTGCAGATTGCCAGGGTATGTGAGGAGGGCCGATCGCCATTTGGCCTGCGTGTGCAAGGCAGCGTTGTCCAGATAGCCTTGTCCCGACATTCTGAAAAGCTATAGTAATGTATCCTGACGCTGCTACGTTCTGAGTATATAGACGTACAAAAGACCGAAACGCGAGCTGTTGAATTTTATAGGTGGCATGGAAAAGAGAATTGCTTCTTATATGAGGAGTAGTTGGTATGGTAATATGGTAATACAGCGTTAGTAGCCCTGATGTTTAGATAGTTATCTCTAGGTTCAGTGGCTGTAACTTAAAGAAACATTGTCATTGAGCTGTTTCATCAATGTTTATTAGCGCTGATCTAATTCTTACGATAATTAGTGTTCTTCGGCAAGTAAAAATGTTTACTTTGCTGATGCTTAGATTACTACTAGATTATGGATTTCAAGTAGTAAAAAGCTAAATGTAATGCTATATTATCAGTTACAAATGCCGAATATGGCAATTCTTCGCCAGTTGAAACGATAGTAAGTCGATTAGCGTGGGTGCAGCTCCCAGATTGCACATAATATTGAGGCGTCAAGTGCTTGCATCCCACTACTTGCTATCCTGCGCGGAGTATAGCGTTCCCAGCAATGCTGCATTATAGGTATGCTAAACTATCTTCTTCCATATCAGAGTATTCTTCGAATACGAACCTGCTTTTTTTCTCGCCCACACTCGGAGCACATTACTCAGATGAATATGAGGCAGTTTTAGCCACTCATGAGGGCCTTAGGTACGATCTTGCAGCACACAGTAAATGAACTGTGTATCATGCAGTGCAGCACATTCTATGTCAATCCAGGGCGTTGAACGCGATTGAGCGTGATATGATTTGGAATGTCTTTGTAATGAATTTCTTGTTCGGTAACACACCCTCGTCGTTCCAATTACGCAACCACTGCCCCGTTAAGATTCCTAGCGTTGTGTTCTTCTATACCGCCCCAAGCTAACCCTCAATTAGCTAAATCGCTACAGAAGATATTTCCGATCTGGGGATAAAAACCTTGAAAATTGATAGGCCTCCTATGAATAGATACATGTATGAACTCATGAGATAACGCAAAATATAGATATTTGGACCAAATTCAAGACCTTTCAAGACTATTAGTATAGCATAGATCTAATAATGATAAAATTCGAGATCGTGGAATAAATGAATCAATGTATGCAGTTATAGCGACTAATGTTGGCTAAAAAGGAAATCTTTCGCATACAGATCGATTTGTATGAGTATCTATCGTAAAGTGTGCGCCCCGTGCAAGCCTGATTCGGGATGCTTAGCAAATATTGCTTAGTAAAAGCATCCCCTTAGACTTCAGCATAGCTTTGGCAGCAAGATGCGTCTAATGTTTCGTCGCACTGTACTGTGAGACAAGCATACTGCAAGACGTATCATGTCGTAATCTTGGGTCGTAAGAAAACCTCTTAATAATTTACTTATTCGTAGGTGTGCAGCTATGTGGTTGACTATGAAGGCGTGGATGTCCGACCACTTGAGTTGTCAAGAAGAAAACAAAACAGCAATCACAATTTTGCAATCATTGACTATCTTCATATCATATTTTTCCACATCTGTAAGCTATTTTTGCCAACAGGACTACGATGGCTCTTCCTACAAGACAAAAGAAATGGGTTATCATGGGCCAGGGAAGAGGCCTTGACGAATATAATTTTACCGACGGACCAGTCCCCACAGTAGGTGAACATGGAGTTCTGGTCAAACTGCATGCGGCCTCATTGAACTACCGCGATCATCTGATCCCAAAGCCAAAAGTAAGTTTCGAGATGAAATGAGAATGCAAATGTTCATGTCTGACTAATTATAATCACAGGGCGCTTATATCTTCCATCTGAACTTGCCTGTTGTCGGCGGATCTGACGGCGCCGGCGAAGTTGTTGAAGTTGGATCAAAAGTTACGAAGTGGAAAAAAGGAGATCGAGTTACCGCCATTTTCAATCCAGGACATCAGTCCGGCCAGATGACCATGGCTGCATTACACAATGGTAGTATAGGTGGCTCTTATGATGGTACTTTTCAGGAATATGGGGTGTTTGAAGAGTCTTGGCTTGTGCGCTTGGCATCCAATTTATCTTATCTCGAGGGTGCATCGCTTTCTGACTGCGGTGTAACTGCATGGAATGCTCTTTACGCAGCGCTGCCGCTAGTTTAATTAAATTAAATCTGGTCCTCAGATTTAATTGATTGATCTAAAAGTTATAATATATTTGATTAATTAATAGATTTATTAAATATTTAATAAAATTAATAACTAAAATTAAAGCTATTTGCAACTAGCTGCCCTCTAAGTCTCTAATAAAAATAGCTCCTTTATAAAGCTAGTTCTTTAGGCATTATATTTTTTCTATTATATCTAACTATAATAAGTGCCTTTGTAATAATATTATTAATTTAGTAAGACTAAATTTTCTTTTATAGTTAGTAGCTATTATAGGGACTATAAGGAGGTTAAGGGCTAGCTTACTAAGTGTTAGAAATAATAACTGTTATAATAACTACTATTAGATTAAATTATTAACCTACTAAGGGAGATTAAGGCAATAGTATTAATTAAGCTTAAAGCTATTATTAAAAAGCTTTATAGTTATGCTTTAAAGCTATTATTAATATTTATTATTCTTATAGTAATATTAAATAATAATTAAACCTTATTATTAAGTATTAAATTATTAATTT
>JALIRY010000098.1:0-118625 GCA_026401215.1 Trichoderma erinaceum
GGGTCATTTTACGTTGCTGTGCATGTTAACCCCCACACCTACAACACAACTATATTTAATAACATCCCAAAAAAGTTAATTAAAACCCCCCCCCCCCCCCCCCCCAAAAAAAAAAAAAAAAAAATTCCGATTTCTAGAATGCATTATTCACAATCTAACTACGTAGGGTTGCAGGCCAATATCAACACCATGTCCGTGCGCAGCGTAGCACGGAACTGGTTGCCCCTTCGAGAACGTCGAAGGCGTGGCAGTGCCCCAAATAATCTTATATCCCTACCCAGATGTCTTGATTACTGCAGGCCTGGTCAAGATTTCCAATGCATTTTCTAGTGTTGCGCGTATGGGAGCAGAATTGTATGGTAAGACGCTGGGAATCGACAGGCTGCAATCAATTTAAGCTTTTATTGATAGATGATGGCGCTATATCACCCTTGATGCGCAATTATGAGTACCTATGAAAAGGATGCTTCGCTTTCTTGATTTGGCTAGATTAGCTAGATTGCCACGTAAGTAGACAGCCAAGCATCCTTTGTCGACGAAATTACGACACCTTAAGAATCGTATCTGCTGTTGGGTTTGACCAGCCTTGCTGATTGCATGACATAGGCATACAAGTACAAGGGCGATTCAATCTGGGGCCTCATAAGTCATACTGAGACACTTGCCAATGTCTGTTGTCTGAGACTTGGAATGTACATTGTCATTGAGATGGTCACTGGGGATGCTCATGCACTGAGACAGCTGCGCGTTCTACGACCTTAGTATTTATATAGGACAGGTGAACCCCAGCATTACTCGACAGGACTGACGCTCCTTCTACCTCATTGCCTGCTTCGCAATAGTAAGGAGAGAGAACATAAGACTTCGTCATCGAATCTCACTGCGCTCTTCCCGAACAGTGTCTTAATAGCCGACAGCTTACTCCGTATCTTCTCAACAATGAAGAGCGTCGTCTCCACTTTATATATCACTTTGCTTACCGCATCCGTCCTCACCGTGACGGCTCTTGATGGGCAGACGTGCTTTGAAATCTGCAATAAGCCGGCTATCGAAGAGCAGTGTCCCAGTGCAGCCGTCGAATGCACTTGCAAAAATGAAGAGTTTATATCTCTACTCTACATGTGCATGCAGCGAACATGCCAAGAATCGCTAAGTATGTATTTTGAGCAAGATTTTTCCCGCTATCATTGAAAAAAGTATATCAAATTGCTCTTATTAATGCTGATTGCCGTGATAGATGAAGCAGAGACCATATACAAAGACATGTGCAAATGAAAGTCTCCGATGAGATTTGATGATATGTAACGTATGAGATTACATGTCCTTGATGGTGTTAGTTACTCTGGTGGATGTTTGGCAGCGGGTGCAATCTCGGCGACAATCTATTTTGCATTCTTTTTTCCTTCTCTTCTCTTCTCTTCTCTTCTCTTTTCCTCTCTTCGTTCTAGGCTTTCGGATATTATACCCAAAGTGAAGACGCTGCAGTTATATACAGGAAGCCGGCCGCTCTGTTCATACTTACCTGATTTGTGCTTTAGGTAGACATAACAACAGGTTTAATACGATTGGTAAAAAGCTACACTTAGCATATATATAGACTGCCACTAATAATAGCACCTGGAATGGATAGCTGATTTGATTGCGACTCATGAGCCTTGCATGCTATAAGAACGCGTACTCGGTACTGCAGGTACTAGCCTTAGCTTAATGCCCATGCCATGTGAGAGCTGTCGTTGCCGTTTGTACCTGCATCTCCTCGGATGGGTACGGAGACCTCTATAGAAGCATACTCGAAGATTGGTAACCGCCGTGAGGTTTCTGTAAATTACGGGCGGCTTCTACTAGGTGGTACTTCGTAAGTGAGAGAGAGGCTGATTCAACAGCAAGCAATGCGCTAAACTAAACCTCAAGCAATAATTCCAGGCTCTTTCTGCGTATTACGTACCTGCATTTACGTGCTTACCATGGGAATGGTAACTCGGGCTGTTAAATATTCCGCCATGAGAGGAAAGAGAAAGAGAGAAAGACGGGACTTGCCGAAAAATGCGTACCCCTGCCTGGAGAGATTCGGCCAAAAATGACCGAACGCCGATTGTCATTAAATGCAACTGCATTGCGAACCACCCACCTTCCGCGCTAAGGCCAGGACATGAGATGCCCCTCTGGCTGGCACCTTCTCACCTTGTAGGTACCAGGGTCAAGCTGCAAAGGTACCTGTGTCGTCTTGCCTGCCTCGCGTCTAGAAGGTGCGGAGTGGGACTAGATGCTGGTACCGACTGGGCGAGACATGGGTACTCTCATGTACCTACCTTAGCTGTTCCCATGCCAGCTACTACTATACCACAGTTGAAGGATCTCGGATCAATGTCTGTAGACTCCCCGTTGTCTCTCTCAACTTGCAAAAGTGCTGACCTGTGCCCATCTTGCCTATTCAGATCCCTAGCTGGTAAAGGCAGTACTCCATATAATCCTTCTCCTTTCCCAAAAAGGCACTGCCACACGAGCTTCGAAAGGATAATCGACCGAAATACATATAATCGTCGGTCCTTGGATATGGAAGCAGGCAAGCTTCGTTGCAGGTCAATCAATGCGGCGTCATAGGGCCCCTGCCGAGGTCGCGAGCCGAGTTATTTACGGGGCCTTGCGAGTCAAGCTAACCAAGCGGCAGGAAAAATAGAATCGCAAATTGCTGACATAGCAAAGCTAAGGCGCTGGGTGAATAGGAAGAAGCAGAACTTTTTGAAGGGAAGAAAAGGAGAAGTGGAGAGACGATATGCCAGCTTTACTCCCCGATACATCCGATTACCATATCCGCCGTATGACGCTCCGGCAGCAAGAAAAGCATGGCATCCGCCGCCTAGTTCCTCGTGGCTGGCGTTATTCCACGCCCTGAAATCTTTGGTGGCTTGAGAGTGAGCCCTCTTTGCGGAGACGCGATGCCCAAGACGTCGCAGTGACAGTGTAAAGACTGCGGATTGTTGAACGCTTGTTGGTAGCGCTGGTAATACCACCGCCTTTGTGGTGCCAGGGCTTCCACGCGCATTTACCCAATACGACCGGTCCGCACGCCGTGGAGGAGCAGGGTTCGAGAAGCGCGATACTTAGACAAGTATGTGCTGGTATACGACTAATACCTTGTACTGCTTACCTCAGAGAATATGTCCTTGAGGCTGCTGAGACTTGCTGGCGATCGACTGGGCGCTTCAAAGCATCTGCAGCTTATATCGTCTTACTGTACTACTACTATGTACAGACCACTACTAGGGAGTATACGGAGTGATCCCAGTACCGGGCCCCTACAGATCGAACGTTTCTGGATGCTCTGGGGCAGGCCCTTGCTCGTACTCTAGTCAAGGCGGCATTGTGGTTAGAAAAGGTAATGGAAACAGGCGCCAAAACCGGCTGACAACCCATGGAGGGCCGGGTTTAAGGGCTTGATGGGTACTAAAATAACAGCGAGTGCCGAAATCCCAGAACGAGGCACGCACGACTCCACGACTTCCTACTCCACGAGCACCAGAGAAGCGGCCGTAATGTGGATTAATTTACTCTCAACAAGCATTTGTTAGTCCAAGGCTTTGGGGGCCATCCTTGCTCAGGGACTTTGTCGGGGACCATTACTATTTGGATTAGCCACATTGTGCGTGGCGCGCCTCCTCATCGCACCGTGAGGACTATTATCTCAGCTGTCCACGATTCGCTACCCAGTCCGGAGTAGCATTCCATTTCTTCCTTCTCCCGTCCGTTCTCCGTGGCGCTGTCTTGGCTCCACGGGCCTCGCGCGAGAGCCGAGGAACCCATCCACTGGTTAGCCTCAGCCTGCCCCATCTGCATCTTCTTCTTGCCTATTCGCCGACTAGCTGGGTCCTCCAAAGAGGAAGACACGGAGGGAAGTGGTTTTCAACTCCGGCCAGGTGTCGACCGTCTGTGACCTCTCATCCTCGCATCTCTCGCCTAGATCTCATGCCTTCTTTAACTCTCAGACGGATATATGGATCTACCGCAGCCACACGACGCGGAAGGCCCTGTGCCGCAGCCGCCGCACAGCTCGTCCGGATCGTTGTCACCTCCAAGTAAGCGCCGACGAACTACGACAAATACCGGTGACTGTTGTCGCACATGTCGGTTACGCAAGGTACGAGTGGGCTTTGTCATTCTTACACAACTGTCGCAGGACATGGCGTAGCAGGGCATGGCAAGCGCATCTCCATGCTTTGTTTGGATTCTCTCTCTTTCGTCCATGATTATTGTTTTCATTCTTGTACCTACTGCTCTGTCATACTCGCCCGAAGCTTCATCTTGTTACGCATATTCATTTTGTGCTGTTTTCTTTCCACGCCCTTATGACTAACCCAGCGATTTTCATCCCCATCAGGTCAAATGCACTGGCAACCCCGGGAATGGACCTTGTAGCAACTGTTCCAGATTAGAGCTCACTTGTAGCTTTGCCGCATCTCCTGGTGCTTCTGAAGAAGGTAGGCTCCGAAACAGTACGCAGAGGCATCGATTCGAGAGGCTTCTAACACACAGAACCAGAAAAGGTCTCACGAACGACACCATCTCACAGCCATACCGAGGCGGGTACGCTGCGGAAGAGAGCGCAAAGGGCCTGCAGTCAATGTCATACGCACAAAACCAAATGCTCCGGAGACTTGCCCAAGTGTAAGCGATGCGAGGCAGCAAATCTGGTCTGCGAGTACACTCCAACCAGGCGGCGTTTTACCAACGTTCGATTCCACAGCCCAAAAGCAGAGGGCCAGGCCCCTGCTACCTTGCAGCCTGTCAAATCGGAGGAAATTACAGCCATCAGTCCTACGAGTAGCAGCAGTACCAGCATTCCCCCATATCTCCTCGATGCGGCAAATCTTCAGGCCGAGTACGCGATGCCTTCATCCCCTATAACAACAGGAAAGTTGAACCAAGCTAATGGCGAACCGATGCAGAGACATGCTACTCAGAAGAGACGTTATTCTCACGCACTTGGACGCATATTTCGACTTCTTATATATGGTACCGAGTCTAGGATTCTTACATCCAGAAGTCACCTATCGAGATGTTCAGGTATGAAGGCTAGCGCAATGTCGTCAAGAAACTGTCGTCAGCCTAGCTAACAAAGTTAATCTTTCAGGAAAACAGATTCCCTCCAGCTCAAGCAGCCGCCGTATGCTCTGTGGCTAGCTTCTTCGTAAATCCGGGTCCCACCGGCCGAGAGTTTGGGAAAAAGTGCAGTCAACAGGTCGAAATGCATATTTCTCGTAATATCGACAAGTTTTCTGAAAACGCCCTCTTTCTATTCGCGCTAAACATCCTTTACCACATTCTCGCGGGTTCTCACGCCAAAGTTTGGCAGTGTTTTGGCGTGGCTTCTAGGCTCATGATTGGCTTACAATTGAATTGGGATGTCTCGTCGAACCATTCAACATTTATCCAGCAGGAATGCCTCCGAAGGATTGCATGGCAACTTTTCAGCCTTGATCGTCTACTGGCGGGCGGTTACGACGAGTATATCGCCTGTCGAGCTGACTACATGAAGATAAGACTACCTTGCAACGAAACAGCTTTTAGAGAGAATCGGCCAGTCGTTGCAGAGAGATTACATGACAAGCCTGTTCGCTGTTCGCCTGCTCTCGGTCTGCACGGTATTCAAATTCTTCTCGTCGACCTTCGCCACCGGATACAAGTGTAAGTCTTTCGTTTAAGGAGAATCGTCTAGGCTATTCCTTCTCTCTTGCTTACAGTAGATATAGGACTACAAAAAAGCTAGCTGCACCTTCTGGATCGGCCATGACAAGTCTCGAACCGTCAAAGGTTATGACGGATATTGCCGCGTTACAAAGCGAGCTGACGCGATTTCACGTTTCCATACATGATGAGCTACGACTGACCGATCAGAGCATGGCTCGATATGCGGCCTCGACCCAGTGGAGAGGATATTGTTTCTTTCACACGCACATGGCTGTGAGCCACATTGATCTCTACAGATTCTCATTGCCAGGTCCACGAACTCCAGCCTCAATCGAGATTCTACGAAAGCTTCCACCAGATTTTATCGCCCGTTGCCAAAAGCAAGCGGTGGCCCATGCCATGAGCCTAGCCCGATTTTTAGATGCGATCAAGATCGAGACAGACAAGATGCAAAATCCGGGCAGCCCTAAGCTCGTGGGTGACTACTCAGTTGCACACATGGCTACTCAATGTATTCGGGTCTTGCTCATCGCTTTGCAATACAACCTGTATGAAAACTTAAGCGACACTACTGCGCCAACTTGGCGAGGCGCCGAGACTAGCGAAGCGCAGATCAAATCGTTGATCGATACTATCATGAAAATTACCGAAGCGTGGGCCGAAATATTTGACATGGCTAAACAAGCTGTACGTGGTACCCTCCCGCTTTCTTTTGTTCTCTTTCTTTCTCCTTTTATAGGGAAAAAAAATGGACCCGGTGGTTTGTATTGTGTTTAAATTATCTCTAATAATCATCAAATAGCACGAGTGTAACAAAATGATGGTAGAGGACTTTTACAAGAATGGGAGGATTCTCGATCGAGGTAATACAGTCGTAATTGCCGGGCAAGAGCCAGCCGAGGACAAGTTTCTATTTGGATCCGATGTTCTTATTGAACGATTGAACGTCCCTGACGTGAAAGAGGAACAGAGGAGCCGAGCCGCGAACATGCCCGTATCCGACTGGTGGATGGGACCATCGACTCCAAAGCAGTCGTCTTCGAAAAATTCATCGCCAATAACGATCCCGTATAATAATTCTGATGTGGGCCTTGATCACGACTATGGACCGCCCGGCCTACCCTTGTTTCTCGCCCAGGCGCGCAATGTATCAATGGGTGTCTGCGATATATACGACGCCGAGACGGCAGCCGGCATGCAGCCACCAGAGTTGATGGCAATGATGCCTAACAATTACCAGATGGTGCAAACAGAAGCCATGAGCGGAGGCGGCGGGATGCCAATGCTACGTATAGAAGATGCTATGCCTAGCCAAGCTATATATCGACAGGATATTGCGCCTATGCAACCGCAGTCTTATCTTCCGTCACACCAGGGGATGATGATGAATGGATACGTACCGCCGCCGTATCCTGGAAGCCACACCAATACGTCTGCGTACACACAGCAAAACACTTTTAATTAGTCTGGGAATCTCAACTTTTTACAGCATTTGGGGAGGACGGAATTTATACGGATAAGCGTCGGCGTTTTGGGTACATAAGCCCTGTGTAAAATGAGAAATAAAAAAGGGGCGCAGTGTTTGATTATCCAGGGGCTCACTATTATATGCGCGTATGCGTAGGTTCTTGCATGTTTGGATTTTAACGGAGCGCAAGGCAGAGTCTGGGCTTATAAGTCGTATGGTGGCTTTACTTAGAAAAGCAGAGATTTTGGATAGGTGCATAACCTGTTTGAAGCTTCGACGGGTTTGGGGAATAGTAGTCTCCGTATGGAAGATTTTTTGGCCTGAATCTAACAAAAGGATTCTTCGCATTGGTTAACAATTCCGGAAGTATATACGTGTATGTGTGTCTGTGTGTACCTATGTATGCAGATATAAATAAGCCTGCTGCTCATACACAGAGTGTCCAACCGAGAGATGATGGTCATGGCAATACAGACGCTGAATCAAGGCATAATGTTTGTATTATACACTACACAATATCCTATACAGCTATATGATGAAAGAGCCATCTTTGATTATTGTCCTGTTCAAGGAAAAAGATGGCTCAGGTTCGTTATGTACCAAGGTCGTGCGTATTCTCTCCCTTCTTGGCTTGAATCACCTCCCTTGTTTATTTTCCATTAGTTTTCCTCCCTTTTCCTAACCATTTCTCTTTTCCTAAAACACTTCCCAGACTAGGAAATGCCTTTAGGCCAAAACGACCTGTAGCTCCGTGTTGATCTCCCTCCACAAATCTTAGGCAAGGACCATCAACAAGGGTTGAGTGTAAGACGAGATTTTGATATACAAAAAGGGAGAGCAGTGTAACAAAATTAGGAAAGAAGGAAGGGAGAAACAAAAAGAAAAAGCCAAGAGATTTTGACCGAATATTAGACCCAAATCATTGTAGCTGTATAGTATGACAGTAAATATATGAACATAGAAAGAAAAAGAAAAAGAAAAGAAATTTTCAGGAAACCCGCTGCATAAAACTTTAACCCCTCACATGTCCAGTAGAGCGCCATGTGTTTATCTATATGTCATAAAGATCCACAAGGGAGAGAAATGAATTAACCTTGCTCTGGAGAGAAGACGAAGGTTCCGGGATTTCGAGAATGCCGAATGGAAAAGAAGAAGAAGAAGCAGAAGAAGAAGAAGAGATAGAAGAAAAGGGCGGAAAGGGTGGCGTGGTATCGAGAAAGTTTTCTTTTGAGTGTTCTATGACTTTTTGGTATCCAAGGAAAAGTCGTTATACAGAGGATCGTTAAAGTCTAGGCTGAGAGAGTATTTGTGACGGCGTGTTTATTTAAGGTTTTTTCTTTCTTTCTATTACTGTCGTGTTCCTGATTGTGGGCGGCCAAGAAAGCCTGAGGGTATTGGATAGGACGTTCGGAGAGCGGAAGGTGGAAAAAAGTTATCAATTTAACTACTTCAGTAGTGATCGAAGTAGGAATGGTCCTTCTCCTTAAGGCCGCCAATCTGGTTCATATCGACAGAGTAGAACTGGCCACCAGCCTCCTTCTCGTAGGCGGGCAGCTCTTCGTCATGCATGGGCTCGAGCCCGACTGTTGCGTTTTCGCCAACGCGGACAACGACAACTCGGCCGCTCTTCCGGCGACCTTGCTCGTCTTGCTCATCAGGGAACGTAATGTGAATCTCGGGGACATTGTCGGGAGAGTGAGGTGGTGAGCTGGGAGTGCGCAGCATAGGCTGGCCATCCCGGCTGATGAAGAGCACGCTGGAGCGACCGTTATGCGTGGTCTCGATGGTAAGGCCTCGGTGGTTCTTGACGTCGTTGTACGAGGGTAAAGCAGGCTCCTGGCCCTGCTGCTGCCGCTTGCGGCGGACGCGGCGAAGCACAAGCAGAATAGATACAAGAATGAGAATAAGGAAGGCGACGCCGAGCACGGCTAACAGGGCGTTGAGAACCGTGTCGGAGCCATTGTCAGAGTCGTCGCTTCGAGCGAAGACCTTGAGAGGGCCAATCTGTCCTGCAGGGCGGATCTTGTTGTAGATTTGAGAGACTGTGCGGGCCACATTGAAGTGAGTCCGGGGCGTCTCCTCGACTGCTCGTCGCAAGTGGGCGAGTGAGGGCATTGTGGCGCGTTCAAGTGGTTAAATGAATGGATGTTCAGCTATGAGGATGCATGGTCAGTACATCATTTCAAGAAATATTGTGCTACGAGAACTCCGAACAGCAGAATAAGATATAGAAAGAGAGTGGGCAGCGAGGAACTGGTAGATGGCCATGCTTTTCCTATTGTCTTCCTGCGTTCGTCATGGATCACATCACTGTCACTTCCATAGCCGCGACCGGACAAATAAACGAGCAGATCATGCGTCACGGCGTTCCATGGAGGGGTTGACACAAGCAGATTCGTCCAGCCTCGCTCTAGAGGCACACCATTCCCCGTCTTCATACCAATCCGTGTCGCAGCGAAACAAGACGAAACCGGCGCAGTGCAACTCACATAAAGTTTTTTTTTCCCCTTTCTCCTTTCACAATTTGAGGAAAGTAAGAATCCTAGCTGTTCCGTGAAGGAGAAAAAGACAGAGAAAAAAAAAGGGAATGTATATCGTAGTCGTCGTCGGTGTTATCAAAAAGGAGTGGTGAAGAACGCGGATAGTCAATGAGAAAGGACCGGACGGATACACAGCTAAAAGAATGAAGACTGTGTTCCAAAGTAGGGTGTTCTTCCTAGGAAGAGCGAACGAAGCTATGAAAAAAGAAGGTCAGGAGAGAGTGCGACAATGAATGAAAAGACGCCTCTCTTCCAGCAAAGGGAAGTTTTTGTTTTTTCTGTTTCTTTCCGGACCAGCGACGATGGTTGGAGAGGAAGAAGCAGAACGGGGGAAAAAGAAAGTTGGACAAGAGGTCTTGCCTGCCGCAGGGATCCCGCTCTAGGTGAGGCCACAGGGCGCCCAGGCGCTACAGCATGCAGGACAGCGGCCTTGGAGTCCCCTAAGTGGCCCCCCATGCGGGCGGGGTGGAGGCCTGGGAAATTACCTACAGCGCGTGCCCCTGGCACTTGGGCACTGTGGCCAATGGCCGGGCGGCGCCGCAGCAGGGGCCATGCAGCCATTTATAGCGCCGTTGAGCTCGAACCGGTGCGTCCCCCCGCCAGAGCTGCGGCCAGCGGGGCTCCCGGCAGCGCCTCGCAGCGCTATTGGACGGAGCTAGCTAGTGCCGGCCTTGCTGGAGTTGCTGCCATCCCAATTCAAGATCATTGATCCTTCTGCCCCTGTCAGCGGCGAGCGTCTAAGCGACGAAGACAGCAGCCAGCAGAAGAAAAAGAGCGCGTTCGAGTGCCTATTAAACTATCTCCGTACCCAATCAACGCTTTTCCAAATAGTCGCTCGTGCTAAGTCAAATCTTGATCTGTAGACCGCGACCATGGCCACGGCCAGAGCAATGAAGGTGGTGAGAGAGGCTCGACAGGTCATGCCACATTCTTTTGCCTCCGTGAGCTCCTACTCAACTGCGCCGCCTTTGTGCGAGCCGCCCATTGAGACGTGCGCGTGTTTCGCAACGGCACGCGACAAGTGCTTCCTGCGGTGTGATGTGTAGTTTTTTTGCGTTGCGGGCAGACTAGAGCACAGGCGGCAGCGGTTTGTGGGATGGTGGGATTGTGGGATTGTGCTTGTGCTTGGGCGTTTTCCAACCTCCTCCAGCATGTCGCAAGCGGCATGTTTCGGAGATGTCCAAAGTGGCGTGTTGGGGCAGCATGGAGGTCTCATTTTGAATGAATCAGTCAACGAGATGCTCAATTACTTGTAAAGATAGTCACGTGTTATGTTTCTAGAAAGGTGATATCTAAGAATAGTAGCAGCTGGGATATTGCGCTGAGACGAAGGAAAGATCTATCACTACGGAGTTTGAATTATGCATATGAGATGAATAAGACACCTGCGCTGTACAAGTACGTTCATGCTCTTGATGCAAGGGTTACTCTGCTGCCGTGATATCACAAGCCCCAAGTCTTAATCCGATGTCTAATGAGTGTACATAGTTCTGCTGGCAACGCCCAGCCTTCTTCCCTGGTGATGTAAGCAACGTCATTGCTAACCTACACTTTATGCTATAACTCGTCCATTGATGCTGCCCTTTTGCCAATTTTTTGGCCATGCTTGGAGACAGGGGTCATACGAAATAGAAATACAGATGTATTGTACGATACATCGCAGTTGAAATGTATTCTCGTAGATTGCTCTTGATACACTTAACCAGCGTATGAGCTATCAAGTCTACGTTGATCAAGATGCCACCAATGCAAGAAGAACAGCAGCTTTATATCCAGAGGCAATAAATGAGCACCATGATTGCGCATACATTTCGACTCACCTTCTCCTGAAGTTTATATAAGATAGGACCTTTATCCTACATTCCGGAGAAGATGGTCGCAAAAGGAACATCTAAGTCAAATAAATCCATCTCCACACTCCAATGCTCTTATATAAAGATTAATGGAAGTAGGAAAAAGTGAGTTCCACCAATACAGAAAGCCTGTTCAAGATAATGCCGTCATTGGCAATAATTCAAGCGTGCCCGTCAACAACATCCTATTCCGGCTCCTTATGCCACGACCCCATGTCATCAAATGTTCAAAACCCCTTCTTTTCTTGTCATAGGCTATTTCCCCTGCTTTCTCATAGACCCCCGGTCCATACGCAAGCTCTCTCCAGCTTCGTGAGATACCTAATTCGGCTCAGTTTGGTGGGACCGCATGACGACTCTGCATGGTTCGCCTCACTTTCCACCGAGAGATCAGAGAACTACCCTAGCCGGTTGCTTGTATTGGAATTCGAGATCTCAAAAAAAAAAAAAAAAAAAAAAAAAAAGAAGAAGAAGAAAGAGGGGGGTATAAGAGGTTGCCAAGGGTGGCTGATGACAGCCGGGTTCTTTTCCCATCCGGTGGTTGTTTCCGATGGTATTATGCGTGCAGCAGCCGGGTTCTGTTAACCCAATACTTTTGTGGCGTGATGTTAATCAAATCGATATTTTTTGGGTAGATAAGAGCGTAGAATAATGCATATCGTTGCAGTTGATTGGACGCGCACTCCGACACCGCAGTAACGTTTACCCTCAGCATATTTGAGCTTTGTTGTGAGCGTATAAGCTAGATACCGCCTCCTGCGTATTTGATTCAATATCTGGTTCTTTCTGCTTTACCATGACAGTCCTGCGATAGTGAGACTCTGATTTTTGTTTTCATGCCGTGGTCCGCCATATTTCATGGCTGTAAAATACTGTGACAGGCAAACAGTCAAAGACTAAGCGAGGATAGTCCTCTATGACAAGTTCATGTAGTAGTTTTCCCGCCTGATCAAGGTTTTCCTTGGGTGGCAGCCCTAGAGCGTAGGCAGCCGGATCGCACATCTTGAAAGTCCGAGTCTCAGTCAAGCTTGGTTATAGATGCAGCGACAAGGATTTGGGAGATCAAAAGCCTGCCTCGTGATGAATATATATTTAGGATTGGCGAGCAAGAGTTGAAGCAGGAACCGGATCCGAGAGAAATATCCGCCAGTAAGGCCGCTTTCTGTGAAAAAATCAGACGACTGATCAGCTTTTGATTAGTGGAGGATTCACTAACACTGCGCACGGAATGGTAGCATTCCCATGAGAGTGGAGCAAGTCTGTAACTCGTTCAACCCCATAGCTCGTCTCTGGAGAAATGTCATGATGGGGATCTGCCAGGTTGCTGTAGGCCATCAACGAATGTATTTCTCTTGCCATATTCCTGGATAAGATTGAGCCACTACCGGAGTAAATTCGTTACTATAACCGTGCGCGAGAAAAGAGGAGGCAACTGAATGCTGGCTCGTGAGACAGAGACTCTCAAGTATAACAAACGCACCGTATGCGTTCTATAGCGCAACATCGTAGTACTACTAGCAGTAGGTAGTCTTTAGAACTTCATTTTCGCTCCTTCGTACGGCAACATCGTTGTTGTTTACCAATGACGCCTTGTGTTACCCATATAGCAGTGTACTTACACTCATGTAGATGAACATTGCCTGAACAAGGCAAGAGAATTCATGAGGCAAGGTTATTTTTTTCCCCAGCGAGATCGAGAGATAGGTAATATTTGTGCATGAAGTATCCATTGGCTTTGTCAGGGAAGAATCAGCGCCAATAATCTTCCCAATACCAATAAAACTAGGTCCAAAACTATCGGCATTCTCGAACAATTGGTCTTGGAAGAGCGAAGTATACAACGTTGATGGCGGGAGGGCGCAATGAGCAGATCCAGCACTGCTTGCATGCTATTTTCGTATCCCTTTCCCCGCCTCTCGATCCTGCCTCAGTCATGTATGGTGGGCTCGTGTCAGAGTGAGACACTTGTTCACGAAGGGATTGGTGGCAGCATCAATAGAGACAGTAGCAATGTTACTACTTACGTGCGTGTTGCTTTTGTGTAGCGTCTAACTAGAGGCTCTACGCAACGCGATTTACGTGTAAGAGACAATTTTATATCAAGATTGGGTTGAGTGAGCAGCATCATCTGTCGACATGCTAGGCAAAAGCAGCTACGAATTAATATTGTCAGCGAACAAAGCGGCAAAAGACAAGATTTGTAGTAGGTGTTACATACTGTAGTCAATACGCGGTACGAAGTGGGTATTCGTCAACAACCCCTTGTGTAAAGCTTTCGAGCTCTGTGATTCGTTGAGCATGAGATCCCATAATGTGAGGACGCTGACCTTTTTAGATCAAGACAATTCCTTGGCGGGAGCCTTTTCTTTCCAGTGCTCGCCTCGGTCGGGCAGTCGGATCAATTCCACGGCATGGGAAGTGAGGAGGTACCATCCCTGCCGTGGAAACAGAGGCTCATTGTCAATTGTATTGTAGGTTCAGTAAGGGCACTTCATGCTCATACTACAGGAGTGTCACTCGTGTTCGTAGCACCAAAATCAGATGACTGAGTGAGAGACATGCAGGGCGCCGCCTTGAGATTACAGCGAGTGGGCTAACGTTGCCCCGTAGGCCAGGCAGAGTAGAGAAGGTCGAATGAGCCGGCCGAGAGACGGCGATTTGCCATGTGTCCTCGTGCACGATGTGGTCTGCCAAATTCGGTCATGAACTTGGGATCTGCACATAGGTGAAAGGAAGTCAGCGGTCGTTGATGAAGGATCAATGGATAAAGGCCGTACGATCTTGCACTATCAGCCAGTTGCTAGCTTGATTGGGCATGTCCTCAGCTATGTTTACTTGGCCCCAGGCCAGCGGGGAGGAGAGGATCTCAAGCTAAGCCAGGCCAGGGGCAGGGGTCGCGGCACATAACGATGTGCAGCGCACTGGCTACCTGTACTTGTAGTATGGAGAGCAGCAGAGCAGTTCCTGGAGTAGACTCTTAATCTCCTTGCCTTGTACTTTCTGCTTCGAGCTCCGCCCGTCTCCCTTTCTGGGATTGTGTTTTTGTAAGTAGCAGGTAGATTTTACTTTTGTCAATTCCTTTATGTGTTTCACATTTACAAATCTAACTTTAATATAGAGGCTCACGCCGATCGGCATGTTTACGGAAAGGTAGAGGCGGCACACATATTGAAATTTTAGGTAGATACCTACCTAGGTACTAGGTAGGTAGGTAGGTACTAGGTAATCCTATCGATACAGACAGCATGAAAGTGGCAAATACTTGGGATTTATTCGACATAGTACCTAGAAGGGGGAAAATGGAAAGAAGAGAGAAGAATCGACAGACTCCGCCGGCAGTTGCCCATTCGCCTGTTAAGTTTTGATTTTGACTTCTTAGGTCATCAATGGATATATCCCTGCATCTCCATCTTTCCCGCAGCGGTGACGGGTCGTGTTTCGTGTACCGGTAAAGTTTGCGCTTGGCCGTCCTTCTCTACCCAAGGCACCCAAGATGCAGGGTGCATCTAATGCAATGCAATGTCGCCATTTCTGGTGACGATGCGCTCTAGTTTTTATTCGAAGGACTATTCGCCTCCAACAACTCCCACTCGATATTATGAGCTGAGAGTAGTTTTCCTTCCTAGGTACGAAAGCTTATCCGGCACATCATAGCTCATCTCATCCTCTCTTCTTCGTTCTTCCCGCCTCCCCGCTAGATTCCCAGACGGCCACATTAGCGTGCCCACCTCCCGTATTCCGGACTCCATATCTGAGTGCTATTTTGGCCAAAGAGGCAATTCGGAATAGCAGACGAGCAAAGACGAAACTGCAGTCATGTTAGCTGCTCACGCATGCAGATCACATGTGGCCTCGTTGCTACCGACTTGGGTGCTGTATGGCCCGGCTTTATTGCTATGAGGTTGTGTGCTTCGTATTACTATGTGCTAGCTGTTGATCGTCAATCTACAGCTCTGCTTCCAAGAGGTGTACGAAGTAACATCTCGCCAAAAACAAAAATGGCCGGCCCTAGTGCTGCACCGTAACCCTCCTCCAATCCTCTGCCAGTGTGTTACGGAGTAGCATCGATATGCTTGATTGCTAGGTAGTTGAGCCTCTGCCGGCCTGGTTCCTGATTGGCGTGTCTCTGTCGGATGGGGTCTGAAGAGAATGGAGGAACAGCCCCCTGGCCCATAAAATTCGTACCGAAGGCGCGAGTGTTTCTCTCGTGTCTTGTCCATGTGCTACTGGCATAGCATGGCATGCACTGCACCGTATTAGCATGAGATGGGCCTATCTGGCGCCAATGCTGATGCTAATACTAATACTAATACTAATACTTATACTAATACTTATACTAATACTAATAGGTAGTAATTGCTTTCTCTCCTGCTCATTTTCTACTACAAGAGAAGATGCCTAGTTGTCTCTATTTCCCCGTGCTTGGGAATTGCTGGCACCCTTCTTTTGGGTCTCCTTCTTGCTATTTCCGGCCCTTGGCCCAGTCACCGCTAGTGTCTCGCCATCTCTATATCTGTTTCTGTAGCATCGAATGCCTGTGTAACAACAGGACACACGCTGGCAAACGCTGCCTAATCTGAGCGTAGCAGTGGATTGCACATGTCTCGTAGAGGTAGAAATTAGAGCAAGCAGAGCACCCGAGCAGAGTTTCACCGTGGTCGCGCCCTTTTGTGTGCTCTGCCATCTTCTCGTCCACTTGTGCCGGCCCAAAAGAAAGAGCAGGGCAGCAACGGCAGTAGGCACAGCACTCACTCACCCACTCACTCATTTCATTTCATTTCCTTGCAATTCGGCCCAATAGTTCATTTCAATTCACATTGCATTGCCTTGCCTTGCCTTGTATTTTATTTTCCATATTGTGTTTTCCCCTCTCCCTTTCGACTCCCGTAGTGGCTGTCTCGCGCACCATTCATTCCTCGCTCCATCTCCATCCCTTGGCCTCCTGTGATTCGAGGGTCTCTCTGCCAGTTTGCTACATCTACATTCCGACCCAGCATTTCTGCCTATTGCTCTCGCCTCCTCGTCCCAATGCCACCGCCATACATCTAGGCCATCGAGCCCGCACCGTTGAGCCACCCAGTTATCTTGTCTTCTGTTCCTCCTCCTCCTTTGTCTTTTTAAGAATTGTTTTTATCGCGCATTGGACATAAGAAGAAATAACTACATTGATCTCTCCATCCTGCCATCTAACAAGAGCGCCAGACAGGAAGCAGTTCTCCATCGGAGCTACTTTCTTTTCAGCGTATCCCCCTCTCAGTTAATATTTAAATCTTTCCTTTCCCGTTTCTCGAATTTGACTGGTGCCCAAGTTGAACATCTGTGGCTCTTCGTCTCTGTACATGCAGAACACAGCCCGGACTTGGAGAATCTGAGCAACGAACAAGCCTCCTCGCTGCGCCTATATTTCGAACATCAACCAAGACATACAAGTGCTACCCTGTTTTGCGACTCCTTCGCTCCAAGCCACAACGGCATCCCTCGGAATAAGACATCTGCAGTCATTGTGGTGAGTTTCTGAACACGCAACAACGTTTTCGGAGCCCCGCTGTCCGCGTTGACATCGCATGGAAGAGATTCATTTCGCACGTCTGCCATAGCGCCAGATGCTGATATCCCTTGGATTAAGCGTTTGCCCCCTTCACTCCTCCCCTTCCTCTTTTTCAATCCGGTTGGCGGTTGTAATTGTCCATATCACAATTATATGCAATTATACCACATGCTTTGGACGTTGTTTTCTCTCTCTATTACCTTTTCTCGAACAAAATTCCTCTTGTCTTGAACAACTTTCGCATGCAACGAAAAGCCAAAATAACTTTGGGCGCGCGCCCACTGCAACTCGACTTTCTCCACCGCTGACACGTACTTCTCATCGCAGTCACCCCCCGGCCAAACCGCAGGCAAGTTGTCTTCGTCGTCGAAAACATACATGACCTGCTATTCCTGCTTGGGCATTAATTTTTCCACGTCCTGCCTCGGCTCTGTCCCAGTAATCTTGACCGTCTGAGATCCATAACACGCATTCTGGCCCTTATCTCCAAGGGAGGGCCAGCTTCCGGAAGTACTTATTGCGGCGCCATCCTCCTGCAGACGAGTGTAGCTAGACCAGCACGAGACGGCATAACAAGTGCTCACTAAAAGCTACTAGCATCACCAGCACTACCGGCATATCCAGCAACGGGCCACAGGGGTCGGAAACGCCAAAAGACCCCCAGCCGGCTATCTCGAGGCTGTAAGTAGCGGCCAGACGCCTTCCCCAGAGTGCCAGGCCCGCAACGTTTGGGCGTTCGCTGGGCGCTGATTTGCTTTGGCTGCATCGAGCTGGTCTGTTGGCACCAGCGCGAGCCTGGCAGTGGCTCTGCCGTGCATTTGCATTTGCATCTGTAGCTGCATTGATTTGCACCCGCACCTGATTGTAGTCGGTTCGGTGGTGCACCGAGTTGGTACCACCCGGAGGAGTGCATCCGTCCGTCTTAGCGAGCAGCACAGCGCAGCGCAGCACAGCCGATAGGTTGGCCGGAGCAGCAAGCAAGCAACAAGCAAGCAAGCAAGCAAGCAACCAGACCAGAGCGAAGCAACGCAGACAAGAGCAGTTGAGTCGAGACGAGACGGCTTGGGTGCCTAACCATTGGGAAGTCGAGAGATAAGGCACGATTCTACCAATCTGTCTGTCCTGTATTCTCCTCGTTGCACACACTCTGTCTTCTCTCTCCGCGCTCTCCTCTCGACGACGCTCCCCTGCCGTCTCCCGTCCGTCATTCAGCACAGGATGGCGACTGCGGTGAGTCAGCCAAAGGTTAGTTTCTAGCTGATCTCCCTCCCATCATATCATCCCCTTCCATGTCCTTGTCCCCTTCTCCTCTCCCCCCCACCCGCTCCATCCTTGCAGCGAGTGCAGCGCTGCCAAAGTGCAAACAGCACTCAAATCCAGAAGCCGCCCAGCACCACGACGTCAGAGGGGGGGCCGCCCAAGTGTCTCAAAAGGTTGCGCCAGCCTAGCGCCAGCGGAAGGAGGCTTGATTCGCCCTTAGCGGGTCACAAAGGCCTGATCCCCACGCCTTGGCCCTCGTCCCAACCTCAGCGCTGTTTCGTCTTTTGCTCGTCCATTCTGACCGCCGCACAATCGCTAACTGTCATCTTTCGTTTTGCTTTGCTGTCTCCAGACACGCTTGAGGGTCTATTCCAGCTTTGCCATGCCCTCTGGATCTGCCGAAAAGGCCCAGCAGCCCGTGGGCTCGGGCTTTCCCTCCAATCTCTATCCGAACAAAAATATCTGGTCGTCGCCTTTTGCCAATGCCAGAGATCGCTCTGTTGGCCCCAAAGGTGCGTGTGCCTCATCGCGAGAGTCGATAGGATGGGCAGCGTCGGTGTCGACGCTTTCTTCTTCGCTCCCGCTTTTCTCCCTACACTCTTCCCAATCATTTCTGTGCAAATGGGACTAACCACTCACCACAATGACGCAGAATCAGAAGAAAATCCCACCGGGTCCAGTGCCCTCCACGCAACCTCCGAGGCTGAGGGCTGGGTATCCAACTCCAAGCCTTGGAACGCAGAGAACCCTGCCCGCTCTGTTAGTAACTCGCCCGGTCGAGCGCAAAATGCAGGTCTTTCGAACCCCTCCGTCTTTTATCCAAACCATCACCCGGCAGCCATTGGTCTGAAGAAGGAATCTTCCGGTTTGGGTGGCTCCGGCAGCTTTATCGACGAGTCGGATGCCTTTGCCTTTACTGCTGCGCAAAAGCGAGGTCCTTCAGATGGCGCTTTCATCGACCCTCTGGCAGCTTTTGCCCAACCCCGAGATGCTAGCCTCCCACCCTCTCGACAATCCCAAGGCTCTCCAGCGTTCACCGAGCTATACCACCAGGGCAGCGGCCATACTCCCAGCAACTCGATTCATTCTACGAGACAGCTCTCCAACCACTCGTTATCATTCCCTCAAGTCGCAAACCAACGAGCATTCAGCCTCAACAGACAAGTTGATGATGACATCTCTCTTCGAATGGCCCGTCAGATCAACCTCAACAATGGCTCGGCCGGTGGGCAACCATTCAATCCTGCCTCTGTTCCTTTCCACTCTAACCCCGCTTCTGTGCCATGGCTGAGTGAGAGCGGCTCTTCAAGGCTCGGGAGCTTTGAATTCGGCACAGATCCTCTCCTATCACAGCTCTCTGCCGCAAGGCGCCCTTCTCTCGATAGAGTGTCGCCAGCATCCGGCGCCGCCTACCGCCTTGACCCGGGTTCCAGCTCAAGAGTTTTCGCCTCAGGCGCAGAGGCTTGGATGAGCAGACCATCCTCACGAGGTCAGAGGGCTGCCGATCATGAGCGAAGGCCCTCTGGTCAACAATTCACGGCCTCGAACTTTCCTGCACAGTACTATCCGAACCAGTTCGGTTACGCTCAGATTCCTTCCCAGTACTCACCTTCTTACCCTGAGGCCTACACTTCAAACTTCCGACCTATGTTATCCAACTATGCTGTCCCATCTATCCCTGGATATCCTCTCAACTCTATGACGCCAATCAGGCCTTCTAGAGATCAAGATCCCAGCAAGGGCATGCGTAGCGCTCTGCTCGATGAGTTCCGCGTAAATGGCAACAAATCTAACAAGCGATACGAGCTCAGAGACATTTACAATCACGCCGTCGAGTTCAGCGGGGATCAGCATGGCTCGAGATTTATCCAACAGAAGCTAGAGACCGCTAATAGCGATGAGAAGGAGCAAATCTTCCGAGAGATTGAACCCAATGCCCTCCAGCTGATGAAGGACGTCTTTGGCAACTATGTTGTACAGAAATTTTTTGAATACGGAAGCCAGCTTCAGAAGAAAATCCTGGCAGAGAAGATGAAGGGTAAAGTGGTTGACCTGTCTGTCCAGGTTTATGCTTGTCGCGTGGTTCAAAAGGTAGGCACAATCCCGCATACAATTGCCTACGTTCAACTCTTAGACCCTTGCTAATGCTTATTTTCCCAGGCTCTCGAGCACATCCTAGTTGAGCAGCAGGCCGAGCTGACCCGAGAGCTGGAGCCTGAGATCTTACGAGTAATCAAAGATCAGAATGGCAACCATGTTGTCCAGAAGATCATCGAGCTTGTCCCAAGGCAGTACATCGACTTCATCATGAATGCAGTGCGCGGCCAAGTTACTCCTCTGGCATCCCACGCCTATGGTTGCCGCGTCATCCAGCGACTACTGGAACACGGCACCGAGGAAGACAAGGCAGAAATCATGGGCGAGCTCCATGCTTCTGCTCAGATTCTGATTACTGACCAGTACGGCAACTATGTCGCGCAGCATGTCATCCAGAACGGCGAACCGGAGGACCGCGAGCGGATTATCCAGTTGGTCATGGGCCAGCTCCTCACGCTCTCCAAGCACAAATTTGCTTCCAACGTAGTTGAAAAGTGTATCGAATTCGGCACGCCTGCGCAACGCACAACCATTCGGGAGCAGCTGACCACTGCTGGGGCAGATGGAAATAACCCCTTGCAACAGATGATGAGAGACCAGTTTGGTAACTATGTTATTCGTAAGTTTTTGATCATTCCCTCCGCGATCACATCGCTAACTCTTTAATAGAAAAGATGCTGGGTCAGCTACAAGGCGAAGAGAGAGATGCCCTGGTTGAGGAGATCAAGCCTCAATTCTACAACCTAAAGAAGAGTGGTGCTTCTCGGCAGCTCCAGGCATTAGAGAAACTCCTCGGATTGAGTGGCTCCAAGAGCGAAACATCTACTCAGTCAGACACCAACTCCGTTGCTGAGGTTCCCTCCCTGACACATGAAACCAACAGTCCTCAGAGCAACAGCCCGCCCAGCACTCACGCCAGTGCTGTCGGGGCCCCCTCTAACGAAACCGCAGACAAGGGGTCAAGCAAATCTATCCCTGGAGTGGCTCTACAGGTTCAAGATGTTGAGTCATAGAGCTACTCGCTGCTTTATATATTCATTAAGCACATTCTTTGATTCCGCTTTTACTTCTTCGAACAAATGTATTACGACAAGAGAAATTTTGATCCAGCGTGAAAGAGACATAAATACACAACGCATTTGCCAGATGATGGGGCAAGAGGCAAGGAAGACGGCCCATAGACCTTTTACAAATCATCCGTTTTCCTTCACTCGGCACTCCCCCTTTTTTTACAGCGGCATGGATATGTGGTATTAATATTGTGCAAGTCCATTTTAACTTTTATTTTTTTATTATAATATTGCAAACAGGAGACGCATAGTGGCTTTGCCCCCTTCTCGCCGGTATACTTACGACTGCACGCGGACGGTCGTGTCTGGATATTTGTCGGGACAAGCGGATAAGAAGCTGCGGTATATTTATCCCGGAACTTGGAATTTTGCATTGACGACAAAACACAAATTTGGGATTTTCTTATTGGGAATAATTTGGAGTTTATTTCTCGTCGTTTTCTTTCATCGTTTCTATTATTATCTTCTTTTCTCCTGTTTGTTTCTTACAAAAAAATTCTCCGGTTTTACTTTATGCTATTTCTTCCCCTTTTACCTTGGGGACTTATCGACGTGGTCGTTTTTCTATTTGGTCACTCCTTTTCCAACAGATGTGAGGGAACCGGGCAGCACTAGGCACATACGGATGGCAAGGGATGCAAATGTACTTTATCGTTAACGGTTGGGAGGCGCTGACACCTGGGGTCTGGGATTTACGTCCATAGAGGAACTGTAGAGAGTTTTTGGGGAGACTACTCATATGTCTCACTACAGAATGAGGACCAGTTGCTGATGCCTGAGTTGCTCTTGTGCTCGATTGTGCCTCGTGAATCAATGAATATGCGTGTGAATGATCGAAAGAGTGGCTGTATTCCCACGGATTGCCTCAATTGCAACACGCCTACCAACAACAAATAGTATACCAGCTCACATTCGTGGCACGTAAATTCCCTTTTTGCGTGATCACCGGAGCTCTTTCGGAGTGCAGATGGATCAAATCCAATACTGTAGCGGATCAACTTTTTAGCGCCATTCGTCCGCCTCTTGATCTACTGCGGCACTTGTTCCGACGATAGCCACTTTTATGGCACTTGAAGCTCCAGCGTCCCACTCACTCCTTTACTCTTTACCAATGACCGGGTCTCGTTGCTTGAATTATTTCCCAAGAGGAGCATTGTGTCGCACTCGAGCGCCGCACCCGATGAATTCTCCCGACTTATAACACGCGCCCAGTCAATACTTCTCCGGCCCGGCGGAACAACTTGGGCTTTTTCTTCCAAGGCTCTTTTTTTCCCCTCCTTGCCGCTGTTGACCTACCTTTCTCTATTCTCTTCCCTCTCTTATAGACCATGGCCGCCGCGGGGAGACTGACGTTTTTGTATCCCCAATTGGTGCGTGCGGCTGCGAGGGGCTGCGGCCCGACGCTGGGATGGGCGACGACAGTTCCGACGACGACAACGACGACAGCTGCAACGACTGTAAGATGGAATAGCTTGATTTCAAAGAGACATGGGAAGGCTGTTGAGCCCGCCGAGTGGGAGAGGCAGCAGCAGCTACACCAGCAAAAGCAGCAGGAGCAGGACGAACAGGCAAAAGCGACGCAAGACAAGACAGCGACGGATGATAGCACAACAGAGGAGGCTCCAGACAAGGCTCAGGCTAAGTCCGCAATTGGCAAACTGTACTTCGAGAGCGGAGAGAAGAAGACAAGCCAGGCCGCTGCAACAGATGCCCCAGAGACCGACGCAGCAGCTCTGAAGAGTCAACAACAGGACCACAAGTCGGCTCAGCCGCAAACCGAATCAAAGCCATCAGAGCCAATGGGTGCGGAATCAGAAGCAATCCCAATGGGACCGCCTAAACCGCAGACTGAATCCAGCGATTCAACTTCGACGTCGACTACAAATGCCGAACCCAAGACAGACAAGCCCAAAGACACCCCGAAGATGAGCGACAAGCTGGATAGCGTCTATTACATGGGCGCCCCGGAGAACTTGTCATCTTCATCGACGCCGTCCATGTCGCCGCCAAAATATGTTCATCATTTTGACACCTATTCCCTGGTCAAGCAGCTGCAAGAGGGGGGATACTCAAGCGACCAGGCCACTACCATGATGAAAGCTGTGCGAGCTCTCCTGGCGCATAATCTGGATATGGCGCAGGAAAAGCTTGTTAGCAAGAGCGATATAGAAAACGTAGGGACACTTTTTCAAATTCTTGAAGCAGAAAGAAAGGAGATGCTGGTCTAACTGCTTAAAATTTAGGAGTCATATTTGTTCTCTGCGGCATGCTCTGAGCTGAGCGCTGAGATCAAAAACAATCGCCGCGCCCAGGATGAGCAGATTCGACAGCAGCGCACGCATTTACAGCACGAAGTCGACATTTTGACGCAGACGCTGAACCAGGAGCTGCTGACTTTGAACGATAACGTGCGAGGAGCATTTAACGATCGGAAGATGACGGTTAGAGAGGAACAAAAGGCGGCGGATAGTGCCGTAAGTTTTCTAATTGACCTGCTACTAGACAGAAGCAACTAACATTTGTTCGTCAGATTCAACAAATCACCTACAAAATCAGCATCATGCTGAGTAGTGACTCCAAGTCGGAAATAGAAGGCGTGCGATGGATACTCATCCGCCGATCCGTTGTTGGCATCCTCTTTATGGCTATTGTGACGTTGGGCACCATCCGGTATGCTACCTATGTTAGCCACGAGCGCCAGCGGGAGCAGGATCGCAGAAAGAAAGAGGAGGAAGAGCTGAGAAGAGACGGTGGCAAGAGTGATCGCACCTCTGCGCCAGATGCGGCTGCTATTTTGGCAGCAAATTGATTTTGACCTTGAGAGTCTTTTCTTTTCTTGCCTTTACATATATCTTCCTTTGCTTTTTCCTTTGCGTTATGGATGGGATGATGGATATGGCTGAGGTTTATGGGCTGGCCCTTTTGAGGCCTCGATTGGAGGTGGACATACTGGGTGGATTTTATGACTGCGTTATGAATTGAAAACTGATACCAAAACCGCGACAAGGATGGAAGAAAGAATTGAGGAAGATTTGGGTATATAGATGGGTATATAAACATCGATAGACGAGAAGAAAAGCGAGCATAGGATAGCATTGGTTTGGAGAGTATTATAATTATAGACATGGGACATGGGACATGGGTCATGGCACTGGTGAGCGAGTATCATACGATGCTCAGCTGATGTATTGTTCATCACAAATATTACTACCGAGCATTAAGAGCATGATATAAAGGCTTATTCTGAGTTACAGTTGCGTATAAGTAAGTATAGGCAACATGAGACCTACTAAATATTTGGTAGATAGAACAAACAGCTTGGCAAGTAAGAATTTATAGTGCTTGCAGACAACTAAGCCGCATTTAAAAAAGGATACCAAAAAAGCCCGGTCAATTGGCCAATCTAAATGGGGTTCAGGAAAAAAATCAATCAACCTTGCAATTCTCTCAAGTACGTGTATTTGAATAAAATCACTATCACGTGCCACAGAGTTTCAGACGTTCAAGACGTAACCCCACGTTCGCGTCTCTTTAATGGGAAAAGCGACGCGCTTAGCTTATGACAGCTCCCGCCTCTTTGACATTCCAACATTCTCATTCTCGAGTCCACCTTTGTCTTTAACTCACATATACTACGCCAATTGTATTATTCCTCCATCGAGCTGTTCGCTGAGTATTGGTCAAGTTTCTTTGCGACTAGAAAGGAGGGGTAACAGAACAAGAAAAAGAGAGAAGCACCCATGGCGACTACGTCCCAAGCTCAAGCGCAAGCTCGAGCATCACAATCAGACGCTCCCATGGAAGCCGACGATGCAGCGCCAGATTCCCAAAATACCCACGCCGACGGCGACAATAACAACAACAGCAATAATGGCGACGCCCGAGCATCCGCACCACAACCACCGCCAGCAGCAGCGCCCGTCGTCCCCGGACCCCGCGCAACTCGATTCCAAGAGCTCTACGCGCAAAGCCTGAAGCGCACGCTGGCCAAGCTGAAATGGGACAACTTCGCAGCCTGTTACCCGACGGTGGCGAGCAAGGCGGAGCCGGTGCTGAAGCAGGTCCAGACGCAAATGGCGGAGAAGCTGGCGGAGAAGTGCGAGGTACGGGCTCTGAAGAATGAGGGAGGGAGAGACAAGGAGGTAGTTTTTGCTAACATATCCATGTTCAATTGCTAGAGAGAATTTGAAAGCATCCTCATCGCGAGGCAAGTTGTGCCCAAGCTCAACGACCTCGAAAGCCTCGTCGCAGACGCAACACATCGACGCATATCTTCAGCGCCCGATGCTCCTAAACCAACTCCGTACGAAAGCCTCCTCCCTCCCTTCTCTTCTTATCTGAACCAGAAATTCTCTATTATCCCATGGCACATTATCGAAAGAGAGAGTTCTAACATTTTGATATAAAAGACCCCATCTCCTCCCCGCCAAAGACATCCTTTCCGCGCACCTCGCCCCTTCTCTCGCCTCCCACCAGTCTCTCCTCAACGCCAAGCTCCAGACCGCCCAGTCCCACAACGCCATTCTCTACGAGCAGATTCGCAGCCAGCGCGCAGAAATTGAGGCGCTGCTCGACTCGCTCGAGGCCGCCGTCGGGGACGTCAGGAGCGCAAACGCCGCGCTGGCGCCTGTCGTGGACCAGTTGGCTGCAGAGGCGAGGGACGTGGACAAGGCTGTTTCGGAGTGAAAAATTAGGTGATGGTTTTGACATATGAAAGATCGATTTATGAGAGCCTTTTATGTGCGTATCGTACAGGTGGATTGGATAAACTACGTTTTGTTGATGTCTGTTGGATTGCAAATGAATGGGGAGCGAAGACTGTTTCAATGGTTCAAAGAACCTTGGGCATGACAAGAAGAAGAAGGGAGAGTGTTAGGACATTTGTTGGATTTAGAATTGGTTATATGATACCCCATAAATACTGTTACTCCTTAAGCATATACATTTACACTATAACGATCAATCAGCCTTAGTTTTCTTCACAACACTGTTAAAACAAAGTGTACCAGATATATGAACCAAATGTATTGCGGTATATACAACGACGAGCGATATATGCGTTTGTATGCGGTTATATCCAATAAGCCAACACACGGCATCCCTTCTTCATTCTCCGCAACTTAATATGCAGCATAGACAGAATATACATGCCTGAAATGCATAACAAATGAGAAATAAAAACAAAACTCCGGCCCATGATCTTGCTACCGCCTGGTGATAAATGTGCAAATGCTCATTCCTGACGCCCGTGTATGCACGTAACAAAAAAACACCTTTTCCTAAAGCGATCCGTGATAGAGCTCGCGTCTTTCTCCCCGGTCTCCCCGGTCTCCCCGGTCTCCCCCGTGTTGTATTCCTATGCGGGATTTCTAGCTCTTTACAACCAGGCTAGTTGTATAACTGAACAAAGCTTAAAACAAAATAGAAAACAAGGCAAGCCGATGTTGCCCAGATAGATGTAGATGGAATAGAGGATAGTCCATATGTCCATATTCATAAGAGGAGGAGGACTGTTATAGCTGATGTCGGATTGTTGGAAATGGTCTACCCGCATGGATGCTTGCTGGTGCCGAGGCCAACTTGTTCTTTCGAATTAGGCCAATGCCGTTGATTATGCTCGTTTCCGAACTCGTTTGACTTGATTCAACCATAAAGCATTTCTTAAATCCTTCTGTTTTCCGTATGGATGACTTGCCAAGGACCAAAGAAGTCTACCTCGCCATAGGCCGGCGGAAGTACACGGACCATTCTACCCGTGCCCCAATCGACGAACCACTGCTTTCCTTTACTAATGATATAGTTCGATTTTCGAGGGCTTCGAAAGAGTAAATTACTGTAGCAGAGTTTGGCGTATAGCAGATCGTGTGCAGACGTCCACTGGTGCTCAGGAAACCATTTACCCGTGTGTGGGTCTATCGACGGATTTGGATCTGAAGTCACGCTGAGGGGATGGAAGGGATCATTCCTGGGATCGATTCTCGGATGGGGTGCCAAAGCTTCGCTACTCTGAGCCTCCTCTGTAGGGTGCGTTCGTGAAGGGGCAGGCGTCGGAGTAGGTAGCTGAGTAGATGAAGATTGTCGCTCCGAAGCATCGTCAGGAGTTTCAAGAGTGCCGGAGCCTTCGGCCTCAGGAGGTGGATCTTGGTGAATTTCCGGCTGGGTGCTAGGGTAGATTTCACCAGTGTGACTGCGGTACCATCGGATTCTCTGAATTCGCGGGATAGACATATCGCGTGGGAAATCTCGTTCGTCGATAGGGGCTGCCACATCAATAGCCGCAAATAAGCACTCGAGCCACTTGACAAAGGTGCCCAGTTCGATACAAGACAAGAGAAACTGATCTGTTTCAACTCGGACTCGAATAACATAACGACGCCTAAAGGTAGATATGGGTTAGTATGCTGAGGCTTTTTTTTTCCCTCCACATCCTTCTCATGTCCTTATATCTCAACAACGCCTCGCTCACATGCGGGATATATGAGTTCGCTTTAATGGAGATGGAACTCACTTTTTATAATCGGCGGCAATACCAGCATCAGCATGCAAAAGACTGTATGTCTTTTCTAATTTTGCCTTCCTGATCCAAGGCGGGTTGTCGGGACAAATGGATGGGCCATCGCGTGACTTACCCCAGCTCCAGTCCTTCTTAGTACTGTAGATGCTGAGGGCGGTTCCGTTGAGGGCGACAAAAACGGTGTGCCACTGCCGATCCTCTGCCCTTTTTGTGGTGTTTTCGATCTCATGCTTCATGTGAAATACTCCTTCGATAGCAATAGAGCTTGAATAGCTTGGCAGGTCATCGTGACTTAGGCTTCGGCCCAGGATACCAGGTCCACTGCTGGTCTCATCGTCTAGACCATCGCTCGGCTTTGCCACCTTTAACTCCTTCCCTCTGCCCTTGAAACGGTTCAGCCAACTGTTCTTGGCTGGTAACGAGTCCTTGTCCTTCTCTTCAACCTTGTCGCTGCTCTCTCCTTCCCTCTCCTCTCCCCTTTCATTTGGCATCTTGATGAGGTCGGTGTCTTGGTATGGCGGCGGTTGTGACGGACGCCGCTGCTGAGATGCTGTCATGATGTGCTGATAATGCATATCCTCCTCCATTGATAGACGCCGCCGATTCGGCGGCGCAGACTGGATCGGTGAAAGTCCATTTTCTCCGGCCGAGCCACGGCGGTCCATGGGGACGGGCCCGACTTATATGTCCCGGAGAACGGAAGAACAAGTTGCTCTGAGGCAACGGGCGCTGGCCGAGTCGGTGTGTTGACGTAGCACTGGTAATGCGATCTACCTCAAGTGGCGCGTGCGGCTCGTTACAAGGAACTCTATTCGTGCGCTGCTGACAGGAGGAGTCTCCGTAGATGGATCATGACGGTTTACGTTCATAACGACCCGCCCTGGCGCATGATGAACCCGAGGGAAGATCAGAAACGTCAGGTATCCAGAGGACAGAGGGAAACGAGGTCTCAAGAAGAGCACGGTGGGGGGGTGGACAGCGAGATGGAGAGAGAAGCAGCAAAGACGGGGCCGTGGTCGCAAGACGCTGCTGGAGCCCTGCACGGCGGCTCTTTTGTTAGTGGCGATGAGACCCTCTGCGGACAGTTGGATGCGTAAATCTCGGGGTTGTAACAAGGCCCCGATGTATGGCGGTCTCTCAAGGTTCCAGGAAGAGTCGGAAAGCTTATGAGAAGCGGGTTCTAATGTTGCGCTGACACGCGAGGTGCTGAGCCGTGGTTGAGGAAACGTGCGGGTGGCGAGGCAGGGCTTGAGATGGAAGCCGTCCGGAGGATACTATGGGTACAGCAGGACATTAGCGGCGACGACACGGCACACATTGGCCTTCATGTAAGTCAACGCCAGGGGTTTTTGTCGTCGAAGGGGTGGTCCCAGCTCTGTGGGGATGGGCGTGGGCCGAGGGCTTGAATTCGAATCCGATGGGACCAAAGGCGCGCGACCGACGCAGCGCCACAGCGATACAGAGCATCGGATTTTACTAGATCTGACGGTTAGCCGCCTCTCCAACCAAGCCTGTTTCCTGACTACGGGCCCTTTCTGACCCAGCTGAGACGCCTTCGGGAGACTGGCCCGGAAGAGCCGTTCACAAGATGCAAGCCTACAGGTGCTGTAGGTATCCGTTCGCTAAGCAAAGGTGCGATGGCGATTGCTGCGACGATCTCCAAGGAGCGCGAGCATGATTGTTAATGTTGCAGAAGAGAGGCTGAGCAGCAGATTTGGCGTTTCACGAGATTGGCGAAAGGAGAAGACAGCAGCACCTTGATGCCTTGGGAACTTATGACAGGCACCTGCTACAACACTACCAAGGTATTGTGTACTCGAGAGGACGGAAAGAATAACGCACAAACCTGCGCAGCATAGAGGCTTACTTTAGGTATGAGGTACCTGCAAGCGCGACAAATGCAGAGCATGGAGCAGTCCAGACAGAGTGCAGCTACCTTGATAGTGGTGGGCCATCGGGGAAAGAAGGAGTCGCCTAATACAGGTAGGGGACTGGTATTGGCAGGTACCACGTCAGCTCTTTCTTTACCTGAGCGTTGCAATTTGGCGGCTTCGGCCTTGGTCAAACTCAAGGCAGGACCGACGTGGTATCGCGTTGTTTCCGTCGCAGCGGTACCAGTGCTGGGGCAATGTAGAGTCACATTAGGTACTACTAGTATGTACATGTGCTGCCTCTGCATTCATTCATAAACAGCATGCAATGTTGACTGAACGGCCTCACTTCATCAAGAATGTTGGTTACTATGCGTCTAATTCACCAAAAGCACAAGCACCAGCACCAGCACCATTTGGTAGCCTCTTGAATCTATTGCTGCCAAGAAAATAATGGCCGTGCTAGAACAATAAGCCTTCTGGCCGGGGCTCCCAATATATGGGACCGCTATTTCCGGGTCGACTTTCGCTGCGCGATCAAAAAGTTCCTGTCGCTGGCTCGCCCGCTTGGGCTGTATTTTACGGGGCTCGTCTCGAGCACGGACGGAGCACTCCAAGAAAAGAAACGAATGAAAATAAAAAGAGGGTCGCATCTGTCTGGAAGAGGCGTGTTTACCCTAACGCTACGAAAGTGCTCTGTGCCAGCCAAAAAGTGATTGCGAAAACACACGCTGGGCCTGACCTGTTGATATTGTATGCGCGCTAAGCCCTGCGCGGTAGGTGCCACGCGCAGGATGTGGAGGGCGGGGTTTGGGACTCAATCAAAAGCCGGGGCTGCCTCTCTTTTTCTTTCTTGCTGGTGCTTTTCGCCGCATTGCAGTGCAGGTTGAGGAGGTCAACTGGTACCTTGTGCGGTGCGAATCACCAAGCAGCCTGCCTATTACTCCGGCACCAGCACCGCTAGTAGCTCATTGGTGTATCTGATTCATCTATAGGGGCCCTTTTCCGCAAAAGGCCCGGCGAATTTCATGCAAGGCGCGGCGTTGGCGCCTGTCGCAGGCAAAAGCTGACCTCGAGCAGGTGGTCGTGCCAAGCAAATGGCCATTCCATGGGTGCGAAGATGAAAGCGAGCCCTTGCCCTGGGACGGCGCTGGGGCTGCCGCTACAGGCTGTAAAGAGTTGGCAGGATGGCGCTGTTTTAGAACTGGAGGGGAGCGAGCGCCTTCTGCTTAAGCTTTTTTGTTAAATCGCTCCCGGCGGGCCGAACTAACTGCAAGACTCTGCTGCTTGCTTCTATGTACACGCTACAGGACGTCTCGTGCCTGGAACTATCAGTACTTTGAGTATCTATACGCGCAGACTTATCTAGCAATACTCGGGTACTAGAGCCGTAGTCGACTTTGCCTTGGGACTTACCTGTTTGAGTAGTCGCCGATAAAGTTGAACGCTCATGTCCATCCAATGGCTTGATGCCCTCACATCGCCTTGCATCGCCTTATATTGCCTTATATTGCCTTACAACATATACTATACTCTGCTCGTCTTCTACTTCAGGTAAACGCTTAAATGGTGCCAAGTACAACTACTTCTTTTTCCTTCTTCTTCCTCAATACAACGTACTCCTATTATCTTTAATGCATTACAGTACACGCCATGACAGGCCGCTTTTACAGTACACTTGTACATACCCCCTTCCCCAACCACACCCTCCCCATCCTAGCCTTTCGGAACTTTTGGGCGAAGGGGGGGGACCTTTGAAAGCCGCATCCTCCATTTCCAGGAGCCCTGGCTGGCGCCTTATTCCCTTTGTGGCGTCGCCGCTGGCTGCAGCTCCGGGCCCCCGCATCGCTGCCGACTTCTTACGAGTCATATTGGTAATTGTATTCTGGCTCCTCTTAAAACTGCCATTCATCACGCTCAAAACTTGCCTCTTACAATACTATTGGCAGGCTGGCCCTGGGAAAGTTTCTCACGATGTAGCCCCATGGTACGACTGGGCTGGTAAACCTGGTCTGTAGACAGTGTCAACTCTATGCTGCAGCTACTGTTGGGCTCGAATCAGGCTCATGTCCGGATGGTCGCTGTAATGCTCCCCCTTGTCTTTATATTTCGCTTTTTGTATATATTGAGTGATACATGGTGTTACGGGTAGCATACTGCACTACAGCCATCGCCATCCTCGTAGCTTACAAGCTGTCAGCAGATTTACAGGTAACGCGTCAAATGCTGAACCGGCCCTCGGCCCCGATCATAATTCCCCGACATGGATAATGTGGTTCTCAGCATCGACTTATAGCGAACGTGAAGCTTACCCGTGCATAACCAAATCTGTCTCATGCCCGGCCGTTCGATTTGCCCAAGCCACACCACAGCGCGCGCAGCATCTATCAGGGCTTCAAATTACCAAGTTTCTTATAGCCATTAGTCCGTTCACGGGGCTATACAAGCGTGCGTCTTGTTTGACTGCGACCGATATCGCCTCGAGTTGTTCTCCAGACGGTTAAACACAACATCTGCTGCCCCGGTGTCATCGTCATTGTGTGTTTTGACAAAGTTCTAGAGCGTATGGCTTGGCTTATTCGAGACATGATCGGCCACGGCAAGAACTTGGTAATTTCGTCGCTCATTTTAATTCTAGAGCCCTGTCAAAGCCAAGGGCTAAGCTTGTGTAGTTTACTTTCTGCTTGGCTTTTGCTACTCCTCTTGGCAGGCACAGCGTTATCGAGATACGTTGTATCCTTTACCCCATCCGAATGAATGCTTGTAGGTTGGTGGTCATCGGCATATACAATAGTACATGAATCAGCTCATTACTGCATACATACCTGTAATAATAGCACAGCGATGGATACGAATAGCGTGCCGCTGCAACATGCAAGCCTCCATCTGATACACTTGTTGTTTATACTACATACTGTAGTACGAGTATGCTGCGTGAGGGGATTCCCTGCTGACCGCACCAATCCGTCCATGCTAATGCCAACTCCCCTGCCATGGTCAAACCATATCGAGCGACGTGTGAACGAATCTGTCGCTTCCGCCGGCACTTCCGCCGGCACTGGGCCTTGAGGCCGATCGTGCCATCTGATCACTGTATATAAAATACTAGACCCCAAAGTACTGTAGCAGTGCTACCGTAAACGAGTACGGGGTCTGAAGCCATTCAATCACGCAAACACGGGGCTCTTACAGAACCAGAAATGCCACTAAAACTCCGTATTTTAGGCAGCGATTCACTAGCAATGCACATCCTCATCTTTTGGAACATCTGCCGTGCTTTGTGGAGTAGAGAAGGGATAGCTGCGCCTGTTTTTGATCCGCCGTTGCTCTCGTTTTCCTCGGATACAGTAGCTTTTGTTTTCTTCTGGAAGTTCACGCCCCTCCCCTCTTTTTTCTTCTTCCTGTTCTGCTTCTCTCCACCGCTAGAGAGCAAGCGTTGGCGATCATGGATTCGTTTTGATGAAATTACAAGAGTCATGTCCTTGCATTTGCTTTTTAGCAATTTAATATGCTCATTTCAAGCTTGACGGCCAGCCATACAGCAGACCCGACACATTACGTGTGCTTGTTTTTGAGGCTTTTTGCCGGATGGCTTAGTGCCGAAAGCCGCTCAACTTGATATGCCCGGCACTATGTTGGGTGCCACTGACTGGGTAAGAAAAAGAGACAAGAAAAGACAAATATCATTGGACACATGCTGACGATTACAATGTCGCTTCTCGTAATGTGTGGCTATGCTATCTACATGACAACATGTATAGCGCTCCGAAGACACGTACAAAAGCGCTCGGCAGGAAAAGACACGAGGCCGAGCGCTGGGCTCGAAAAGAACTTTTGCACACGGGTAGGATCCCAGTCGCTGGTGCTAACAAGCTATTCGCCAGCTGAGCAACGAAAGGCACCTGGATCAAAGGCAATGGAGCTCCATCGTCGTCTGTATGACGCATACGCCGAAGGGCCATGCTTGGCAGCCATTGGCTAAAACTACACACGATGCTTCGACTTCAATGTGACACTCCACCAATATATCCAGGTTCCTTTGCTCTGCGGCTCGCTGTGAACGAGCCTATGAGCTTGCTTAAACGCACCATGGCCGAAGTTCTTTCCTCGACAATGCGGATGTTGCGGCCGTTGCTGTGGCCTTGTACTTTTGTAAGCAGAAATCATTTACAAAAGGGCTTGGTTGTACGGAGCCCGAGATGGGTCTGTGCTCCTGGAAGGAATCTTGGACACGCAGCAGTAGTATTGACAATATCAACAACGTGCTTTATTTAGATGAGACGAAGGCAGTCATCTTACCGGGTCATCGGCCAACCGCAGTCTGCTTATACGAGCACAGCTTACAGTGCTGCCAACCTTTAGTATAACGTACATAGATACCACGTATCATGCTCGCCAAATAGGTGTGTGATGCTGCCATACCATGCCAGGCCAGGCGTCTTGATTCTCCGTACCCAATTCTGTACTGGACTTTTGAGCGCATATGCATGATGAGCTTCTTTCTCGCCTGCATCCAAATAAAATGAATAGCATAGTAAGTAGCATTATACGCATATTCGTAGCTTATACGCCATTGCCAAGAATTTTGGCGCTCAGCTGCAAAGTACCTACTTGGACCTACAATCAAGCGGCGAAACGGCCTCTCCGATGCTACATCTCCATTGCCTTGCCTGACTTCGGGACATCGCACGTGTAGACCGTCGCAAGATTTTGAGTACGTAAAAGATTGAGCTGAAGCAATAGCACCAGGGACGGGGCCGTGCGCCTCGGCGGAACTTTTTTTTTCTGTTTTATTTTTTTTTTCCCCTCCGTGTCCTTCTATGGAAGCTTCTTTTGCCACCGGCAAGCCACCAAAGCGGCATCTTAAATGGTTATTTCGACTTTACTTACATACCTTATGTTACAACAAGTCCAAAAAGGCTAGATACAGAGTGCCTAGTAGGTATTTGCATGACTCGTGGATAGGAAAATATTCACTCGTCCTCTAAAAGCGGACAAGCAATTTCCTTTCTAAGCCAAATTGATGGTATCATAAAGTCTGGCATTGCTCTGATAGTCCATTTTTTTTTTCTTTTTCTTTACTTGGTTGTGGCTACCGACGGAATTGGCGAGACTAGGGATAGCTCTTAGAAGAGCAACAAAGAGGATCTCTAAAGCTTACGTTCGTTTTAGCACTACTAAGAATAATTGGACGAGCTTGTTTTTTTTTTCCTTTCCGTAATTTCTAAAGCTTCGGCCCCGTTGCCATCTTGGGCAGAATTTTTGCTATAATTGGTACCATTTTTTCCGTTCTAGGAGCCCAGCTCTTGAAGTACAAAGAAGCACGATCAAAGGACCCAATAGATTAATGGATCGATGGGTAGTATCCATTGAAAATTGCTAAAATGGCAGTACGACCAGCGGAGTACGCCTAGTGACTACGAGGGTAACCTTCCAGGTTCCTGATTCATTATATAAAAAAGTGCTGGGTCAAGGTCGTTGTGTAAGTAGGCTATGATGTTCCGGGAAGCATCAAAGTCGCCTACCATGTAAACAAGGATATTTTTCACCTTCTGCTCTCCCCTCGGCCAGGGGTCTTCACTGAAGCGAGCTTCTTCATTAATTTTTTCTTCTTGTCTTGAACCCCTCTTTGTTCCGTCGCTATGCGCGTCTAGCCCCTATCTGATCTTCTGAAGCCATCACGAGGAGAAGAGAGCAAGGTGACCACAGCTTCGGCAACGTTAAGCGATGCGAGTCGCAGTCGTATGATGTGATGAAGGACTAAACCTCTATGAACCTCGCCCAACTTACTAAATCCACTTTGCTATGGCCTCTGTTTCAATGACTAGTAAAAGCTCACCTCCTATGTCTGGTGCCTTAAAAGGGATCTCTACCAAATGGAGAAAACTGCCAAGAATGATTTGAGTGTCTGCTCAGGGCCGTGCAAGTCTTCCACGCGCCACCTTGTTTATATTCTTACTACAACAGTGCACGTACTTGATGTTCGATTTCAGTGTTCAAGGATTGATTACATGAATAGCATGTAACTTCTGCGGCCATGTGTTACTCGACTGCAGTGACGCATCTATTACGCAGCTGTAGAGACCGTACTTTCTCATGCATGTGGTGTATATATGAGAAGAACCTATGTTATAGACTAGGTGTATCGTGGAATATATAGTAAAAAAAACTAAAGACTGCGCAATCCAAGACGTAATAAGCTGCATCTATAGTCTCAATGAAGCGTAACACTTGTGTATGAGACAGAGCTACCTTCACTAGCCTCGCTATTGAACTTGTAGCAGTCGCAACTTTTTTCATTGTAGTACAGCTATTATCAAAGCTTTTTCGATAGAAAATTGATTAAGAATCGAAGTTCAATAGTATGAGGGAGGAGTCCATGAAGAGGCCACAAGAAGTGGTTCGCAGTAAACCTCTCGAGTGCTTTGAAGGAAAATCTAAGAGGATGAACAAAGGGCTCAGGAAGGGAGGGAGAAGACAGCAGTGAGCGGATTAAGTAAAAATAGTTTGGTATAAACAATATCTAAGAGCTATCAAATATTATGATGCTGTTTCTCTACGTGCCATAGGAGTGCTTAAAAACTGATGTGTCTTAAAATGTAAATCTTGTCGTTTATATATATAAATATATATTGAAAGCTTTACACGAGCACACACAACATTTGAGTCTGCTTTTAATACAATTCATATGAAATTGCTCTCAACCGTTCCGAGATGAATACCTTTCGGCTTTATCGTACTAGTTAGACAACGTCTCAAGTATAATTACCTCCGAGGGCTCATGCCATCTTCATATGTCTGGGTTATAGTCGTCTTTCTTAAAGATCCGTCGCCAATCAAGAACCGGGATATTACCATGTTTTTATTATATTGAGGCAAACTTGTACTAGCGATCTCTCTCATCTCTCTCAGAGTATCTTGAAATCTCGTGGCTCTATTCCAGCCCTATCAATTGTTAACCATAACTCCGTTTCCTTCTTACCAACTTCAATACCTGGAAAACTGGTGATAAATGTCTTAATATAGATAACAACCAGGAGCTCAGAGGACTCGGTACATTCTTGACAGGAAGTATATGAAAATGTCTAGGTAATGATACAACAGGCACATACAGGAGCCAGTCAGCACCATGCTCGATTACGACACCTAAATTGCCAGAAGCACATGCATCAGATCAAGTAAAGCCAGCCATCGGAGTCATAATAACGTAACGTCATGGCATACTTTATTTGCGTCTCGCGTAACTGCCTAATATACATTCTTTTTCTTCTCTCATGTCCCGTACACATGCTGCCAAGAATTCTCTCCACCAACCAAGGCCAAGTGGAAATAGGAAAATATCACCACCCATCGCCATGCGCCGTGCCAACCAAGGATAGCTCCGCCCACCGATATAACAGCAAGCCAAAGCAACATCCAGAGTCCCCCTTTTCCATTTGAAATATACATAAAACACGAAGGATCCTCCCTCCCTATTATTTTTTTGCTCAGTAGACTATCCTACTAGCCCCTGAGTCCCCTAATCGCAATGAACAGATGCAGCCATACCAATAATGGGATGGTAAGATGAAAAAGGAAAATGGAAGAACAATGATAAAAAAAAATCGAAATAAAAAAATCGACGCCAGCCTGGGCTTGCTTATACTCCACCACCAAAAACAAACCAGATAACTTTTAGGAGGGCCTGGGCCAAAATCCAGTCTCATCTCCAAGCTTCTTCCACTTCCGCTCTGGCAGCCCTCTTAACCTATTTTGTTCGCCTTTCCCATGAAAGTGTAAAATAACATCATGCTGGCCATCCTAATTGTTGGGTATGGCATGAATAAACTCGCAGCTTTCATTTTTTCTGTTTTTCTCGTTCTTTATTTGAATACGCTGTTGATGTTTTGTCTTATGAGTGGTTCAGGCCGGCACGCTCGTCATCTAAACGTTTGCGACCTGGGCACCTCCACGGCCACGGGCAGCACCGCCTCGGCCACGGCCCTGTCCAGTGAAGTTGCCTCTAGCATTCTGGCCGCCAGGACGGTTGCCATCGAAGCCACCACGGCCACGGCCTGAGGCATTACCACGGCCAGCGCCGAAGTTACCGCCGTAGGTGTTGGCCTTGGGTCGACGGGGCTCGACAACAATGTTCTCGCCATTAACAGTGAGGTTCTTGCCAGCTAGAGCAGCTTGGTAGCCCTCAACAGTCTTGTACTCAACAAAGGCACAGTTCTAAGAAACATACGAGTCAGTGTGACTTATTCTTACCAATCATTATGTACAGGAAAGGAATGGAGTTGATCGACGTACCTTAGCACGGTTGATATCGAAGTAGGTCAGTTCGCCAAAAGCGGCCAGAGCACTTCGGAGTTCGGCATCCTGAACCTTCTCTGTGACGTACTTGACGTAACCCATTGTGCCTTCTTTCTCAGCATTCGCAGCAATAGATTGAGGTCGGTTTTGGCGCTTAGAATCGGCGCCAGCGGTCTGCCATCCTGAAACCTCCTTGGCAGCCTCAGCAGCAGGGGCAGATGCCGGTGCGGCAGCCGCAGCAGTGGGCTGAGTAGCAGCAGCAGCAGCAGCAGCAGGTGCGGGAGCCTTGTTCTGAACTGGAGCTGGAGGAGTGGCGGTCTTGGGAAGAGGAACGACTGGTCGAGGGCCGGCGGCGGCAGCGGCGCGGCTAGCCCAAGTCATTGGCACTTTAGGAGCAGCTGGCTCAACAGGAGCAGCAGCCTCAGGCTTAGCAGCGGGCTTGTGGGCAGGAGTAGGGCTTGGCTCCTTGGGCAGCTCAGCAACCTCCTTGGCCTCTTCCTCGGCAACTGCTTTAGCAGCATTCTCAAGGTCAGCTGGGGCGGGCTTCTCCGGCTCGGCAACGGCGGTCTCTGCAGGCTCGGCAGGCTCTTCAGCATCGGTACCGTTGACCTTGGAAGCCTCCTCGAGCTTCTGGTCCACCTCGTCGGCGTTGACAGCCTCGATCTTCACATCCTCCTCAACGGACTCAGGCGCAGCAGCAACGGGCACCTCAGGGGCAGATGCCTCTGGCTCAGCGGCAGGGGCTTCCTGCTCGGCCTCGGCAACAACCTGTTCTTCCTCATCTTCGCTGATGTATCTGAGCATGTCATTGAGGACGAAGTAGCCAGAGGGCTGCTGGGCAAGAACGAAAGTCTGCACAAACTTCTTGGGCTCGCCAGACTTGTTTGAAATTTCACCGATGACCTGGATGACAATGTTGTCAAATGAGGCTTGCGAATCGACGTTGGATACTCGGACTTTGCAGTCTTGGAAGTCAAGCTGCTTGATGCGCTCTTGGATCGCCTGATTGGTACAATTTTAGCTTAGATCGATATGTGGGGAGGGAGAGGGAGAGGGAAAAAAAAGCCATACCTGACGACCAACAGACACGTTGGCAACCTGGGCCTCGAGTCCGGAGACAAACTGAGATTGCTTGCCGTAGAAAAGCTATTCAAGGCTCGTCAGTATCTAACATACGTCATATGAGCGCATTGGCATAACTCACGTGAAGCTTTTCTGGTGATTTGCTCAGGGTAGTGTAGTATTGCTCAACAAAGTACCAGCCAACCTCATCCTTGGAAAGGTTGTTTCCAGAAGCGCTCGCGTCAGCCGGGCCCGTTGAAACGGCCGGCTGCTCAGCGGCTTTGTACTGGTCCTGGTTGGTGAATGATCCGTTGGTAGCCATGGTTGGAGGATGGAGCTGAAGTCAAAAATGAAATGTTCGAGATCCAAAGTCGTGGGGGCGAAATGAAGTTATCGTGGGGCAGCGATCACGTCGAAGTTGGGTATCAACGCAATCCAGAAGAAGAGGAAAATTAAAAAAGCAGGAAATGACTGTCTCAACGAGCTGAATGCTAGTCCAAGAGAAACGAATTCTTCGATGACCGAGAAGAAGGGGGGAGGCTGAGGAGATTCGAGTGGAGGAGCTGCAGGCACTTGTGGGATGACAAACAAGTCGAAATCGATGCACAAGCACAGGTGGGAGGGGGATTGAGAGCGGCACAGAGAGTCCAAAGGATAAAGAAGCCGGCGAAGTTCACGGATGGACGACGGTGAGAGTCGAAGTAGCGGAGTCGTGGTAGTTGGAGAGGAGAAGGGGAGAAGAGAGACGGATTGCACGGGTGCAATAGGAAGAGAATTGGGCGGGAGCTTCTTTTGAAGTTGCCGTTATGATGTTTGGTGGGCGGGCGAAAGAAAAAAATACCAAACTGGGTCAGTCAGTCGCCTAACGCCGCGTGGTCCGTGCGCCGCTCATTTTCGGAACGGAATTAGATAATATCGCGGGGGAGGTTTTCCCGGCTTGCATGCATCATGGCGTATGCTCTTTGTTGATCTAAAAGGCTAACGGCTAAGGGTAAGGAGACATGGCCCGCCAATGGCTGCAACTTGATTGTTTCCGCAGTGAAAGAAACAAGAGAGCAATGCTCTTTCCTTACTCAACTGAAGCACAGAGCCTGGACAATAAGAAGCTCAAACAAAGTAATTGTCCCATTTAGAGCTGAGTACTTTGTTCTTGTCCCCTTGCATGCATTCCTACATAAACGGACTACGCAGTGGTATAGTATTTTTACATATCACATACAGCATGTGATGGTTCAGTGATGACCAGCAATTTCTGCCCCGCAAAGCCCCAAGCATGGTAGATCTTGAAAGAGATGCAAAGTCAAGGGGGGTTAGCAGATGCTCATCGTGGGTCCCATTTCTAGCCAATTGAATCACTATATAGGGGCGAGATCCTTTCCTGAGCTTGTCAAGCAAGAAGATTTAGAAAAAAAAAAAAAAAAAAAATCATAAACGCATGCAGAGATGACAATGGCCGACATACTTTAAAGGCAGATCCCGTTGAGTGGTGCTATGAAAGGACCAGCCATACAACTATTACAAGTGCTAGTATACAGATTGCAATCGTACCATTATCACCAGTATAACGCCATAATTGATATATCGAATTCATAATGATTAGAAATTTATGAGCTTAGACGGTGGTTACAATCATTTTCATATCAATGACAGAATGAAAAGTCACATTCAAGTCCGCATGTAACCCGGTCAGACATCCTGGTCCATATTCTCGGTGAGCCAATGCGGGGTGTTGCCGCACACCTAGATTTTTTTTTAGCTCACCTTGATAATAAATTTTCTTATCGCCAAAAAATCTAAAATCTACCCTTACCCAAAAGCCTACCTACCTAACCAGGTCAAAAACTTGCAGCAAGTTTACAGATTTCTCTTTTTTGTCCCTTCCCATAACCGTGATCCTCGAATTTTTCTAAATACTCACATTTTAACACTTTTTCTCTTTCAATTCGCCCAAAATGCCCAAATCCAAGCGCGCAAAGGTCGTCCACCTCACCCAGGTCTCAAAGAAGACCCGTGAGCAAAAGGATCAGCTCTTCCAAAACATTCGCGATCAGGTTCCCGAGTACCAGCACTGCATTGTCTTCAATGTCGATAACATGCGCAACAACTACCTCAAGGAGGTGCGCCGGGAGCTCTCCGACAGCCGGTACGTGTTCATCAAAAAGGGAAGATCAGAACTCGAGAAAAGTATCTAACCAATTGTTTGCGACGAATATAGACTCTTCTTCGGAAAGACAAAGCTCATGGCCAAAGCCCTCGGACAGACCCCCGAAGAAGCCATCGTCCCTGGCATCGAGGGCCTCGCGCCACACATTACTGGTACCGTCGGCCTCCTTCTCACCAACCGCCCCGTCAACGATGTCCTCGACTACCTGAATGGTATCGTCTCCGTGGATTTCGCCCGCGCCGGCGTTACTGCTTCACGCTCCTTCATTATCCCTCCCGGCGTTGTGTACGCTACAGGTGGCGAGGTCCCCAAGGAGAACGACATCCCTCTCGGACACACAATCGAGCCTGAGCTGCGAAGACTGGGCGTTCCCACCAGAATGGTCAAGGGCAAGGTCGTGCTGGGCGAGGAGAATGGCGAGGGAGAGGGCTACACTGTCTGCAAAGAGGGCGATGTTTTGGATTCACGGCAAACTAGGCTGCTGAAACTGTTTGACGTCTGCCTGAGCGAGTTCAGAGTCAAGGTTCTAGCGTAAGTTTTTACCCTCTTCACAGACCCTATCATCACCACACCACATTATCGCATTCAAATCTGACAATTTGTAGATACTGGAGCGCTGCGACCAGCGAGGTAACAGAAATCGACCAAGCCGCCATGGAAGGCGTTGAGGATGATGATTAAAGCACTTTGATCAACGATTTTCGAGGATGTAGTTTTTTCGGTGGAAAATGTTCTGTGTGCGTGCAACATATACCAGCAACGGATTTGTTTGGGTATTTCGGCGTTTCCAAGGTTCTTCTTCACAGGGTTTTCAAAAAAAATAATAGAGGGACATTACACGTTCATATACATATGCATATGCTCCTGAAAATGAATGATCAAGCAATAAAGACAGTCTGCGTCTCAGGTTTCTCTCATCATATTTGTAACAGAAACTACGCATCTGTTTTCGCATAGCCGCAAAAACAAAGATAATTGGCACATCTATTGATTACTTTTTTTTTGCTTTTCTTTCTACTCTTCTTCTTCTCTCCTTTTTTTTTTCTTTTCTTCTCGCTTAATGTCCTTAAAACCTCGTTGCGATAAAAAACACAAGAAAGCAATTACCTCGGTCTCGCAATCAGCAGGTCACAAGAGCTTACCTCGGACTTTACCTCAAGCTCCAAATTTTGTAGTTGCTTTACCTGCCAAACGCCCTATAATACATAACGAGACAAGATATTTCTTCGTCCTGTCCCTATTATTAAGTGTGTCCTGTCCAGTAGTGACAAGCTGATTGATACTCAGTATTTGATGGTAGTGGCCTCTCTCTCTTTTGACCAAGAAACCAGCGGAAAGAAGGAGTTGTTACCCATAAGTTAAGAATCGCGGGCTACAAGCTTTAAAAAAGACGACGTAGGATAAGATGGATCGGGGGGTGTTGAACTTTTGGTGATCTAAGTGTCTGAAAAGGGTCTGGTGGCAGACTGCAGGCTTCTTACCCTTTAGAGGTGAAAGAAAGGATGCAAAGGAAATTCGTCAAGCAATCAATGCTTACCCACCAAGAGTCGAGACTTGTGTTGACTTGCACCAGTTATCTAGCTTAGTAGCGGCGCAGCTTTCGAGGGTCTTCGTAGCCACCTCCCTCGTATCCTCGCTTCCGGTTGTCTTCATCGCGTGGGCGATCATAGTCCCTGTCCCGATACCCACCTTCTCTGCGGCCAATGGGTTCCATGTTACTACCAGTCCGACGTCCATCGCGGTCTCGATCACGATCACGATCACCACGGTCACCACGGTCACCACGGTCACGGTCTCGATCACGGTCGCGGTCGCGGTCTCGATCACGGTCACGATCGCCATATCGGCCGCCGCCATCTCGGTGGCCGCCAGATCTGTCATCAAATGAGCGTCCGCTGCCTCGAGACTCATACCCACCACCAGAGAAGCCTCGATCCCCGTTTCTTCTGTCGAATCCAGGGCCGGACGGGGCTCCATTGGGTGCTCCAAAGCCACTTCGGTCGCCGCCTCTATCGCCGCCTCGTGGGCCAAAGTCGCCGCCACCGCTTCGGAATCCGCCTCCACGGCCACCACCAAAGCCTCCACGGAATCCACCTCGGCCTCGGCCTCCTTCGAAACCTCCCTTGAAGCCTCCGCGAAAGCCTCCTCCTCCACCACCACCTCCTGCAAAGCCTCCAGGGCCGCCGGGGCGAGAAGGCATTGCTCGGGTATAACCTCGACCGCCTAGACCACCGCCTAATCTGCGGGGTAGCCAGTTTTTAGCAGTCCTGCCGCGTTCAACATCTACCTTGATACGCCTATCTTTGATACGAAGGCCATCACAAGCGTCCAGGGCAGCTATTCGTTATTGCGTCAAAGACGCCAATGTTAGCAACTCTTACCATAAACTTTGCGTGGATTCACGGTTCATAAGTTGGGAAGGACGAGACAGGCAAGCTTGAGGGCCTTGGTGGATGTCTCTTGTGGTATGCTTCTTCAGATGGGCAAGCTTGAGGGCCGCATCTTCGAGGTATATCCACCGGAATTTGGATTTGGAATGGTCATATAGCATAAAGGGATTGGAAAAGTTTACCTCTCATATCTTTTTCGCGCTCAAAAACAACAAATGCATAACCTCTGTGTGGTTTCTTCTTTTTATTAGGCTTCTCGTGAGCATGGGTATCAACAATAATGCGAATCTGGCGAAGCAGGTTAGTTCCATTTCTCAGAATGTAGCGTAGGCATTGATGGATACGAACTCGTTCAATGGGGCCAAACCGCCCAAACTCTCTTTCCAGATCACGCTCATCGGCGTCATAGCTAAGGCGGGCAACAATGAGGGTCTTGAAGGCATCTCCACGGATGTTGGGATCCTCGTTTGGTTTAACTATCAGCAACAGTTAGAAACACAATCAAAATCGGCGTCAAAAGCTGCATTCCAACTCCATATGATATCCTTACATTGTTTGGGCCCCTCGGTAACGAGATTTGTAGCATTCTCCTTTGCCTCTCGCTTCTTCCGATCGCGCATCTCCAGCCAGCTCTCGGTGGGCTCGTACTTGTCCGTCTCCTTGTACTTTTGAAGCTCAGGCAGGAAAGCAGCAACACCGCCGATGGGGGCTGTCCTGCGCTTCTCAGGCGCATGATCAGAGGGCTCTACCCATCGCAGCGGAGGTCGCGCGGCAAAGAGCGCCAACAAGTTAGGGGGTAACTTGTCGGTCATCGCGTAGGACCTGGGCGATCGCCGTCGTCGCTATCGATTGGCAGGCAGAGAGAAGATACAGGACTCAAAGGGAAAAGGTGACCACGGGTTCTGGCGTCCAGATATCGAGATGCCCTGGTGCGAACGGGTTATTGCCTGCAGCAAGTAGCGTGAGACAAGCTGCCGCGCGCTCTGGCGGCAGTAAATTCGTGTAGCTCGACTCCAACTGAATTGAGTTTTGCCGGGGTTGTGCCTCTATGCGCTAGTCCCGATCCGTCTGACCATCGAAATGTTTCATTTTTCGATGCTGCGCTAGATGTGCTACGAGCTCGATCATGAGAATAGCGGCTGGAATCTTCAGGCCACATCCAAAATGACAGTCAAAGCATTACGAGCCATTGCTGATGGCAAGGTATGCGGACGATTTACACAAATTATTGGCGGCAACGAACTGACTTGGAGTTTAGAATGGCCTGGGGGCGTTTGTCCTTCAGTGCAGGAAGCTGGATCTGCATTACTGCGACTGGGCGGGCAGCTCAAAGGGAATGAAGTAGGCAAATTCAAACAAGCCGAGAGCAAAATCCGTTACTTATCGCTAATTTCCTCCTCCGTATAGTGGCTTCATTAAATCACTGCTTCCCAAATTCGCAGCCGCCAACCCCCAGATCGAGTTCGCTGTTTCCCCACGACCCGGCAAGCACCCCGTCGTCGTCGGACACTACATCAACGGCCGCACAAAGCCCATCTGCGTGCGCAACCTCTCACCATACGAGATTCTGCAAAAGGTGGAATTGTTAAGAGATGCTAGTGGAGAGAAATTGAGGCGGACGAACAAGGCTGTTCTGAGCACAAAGCCCAGTGTCAGAGGCGTCTGGTCTCCCTACCACGGCAAGGGAATGGCTGTATGATTTGAGCGAATTTTGTGTTTTTATTACGGTTTCTCATGTATTATGCCTGTGTATTTGTATTGGGGTGGAGCACATAGATAAAAAATGGTATTGGGCTGCTGGTGCATATAGGACACACCGCTACATATGAGCAATGATTGTCTTTGACAGTTGTAAATCAGTGTAACTTGCTGGGAAGCATGATATCATTTACGCATTTTATTGTCTTATCGGAATTTTCATTACTTTTTTTTTTATAAAAAATAAAACTATATTTAACTTTTATCGGATTATGTTTTCTAGGTAGGAGAAAGCATTTACTGCTTCTGGCAGTTGATGATGTCGACAACTAAGGCTCGTTAGCAAATGAGAGGCTCTATAGAGCAAAGTCAAACTGTCTCAACTTACAAGCAGGCTTGAGAGAAGCACCGCCGACGAGGAAACCGTCAATGTCGGCCTGCTTGCTGAGCTCGCCGCAGTTCTTCTCGTTGACACTGCCACCGTACAGGATGCGAGTCTCCTCGGCAACCTTGTCGCTGACGTTGGCCTTGAGCCACTCTCGGATGGCCTTGTGAACTTCCTGAGCCTGCTCAGTGGTGGCAACCTTGCCGGTGCCAATGGCCCAGATGGGCTCGTAGGCGATGACAATCTTGGACCAGTCGGAAATCTGGGCCTTGAGGGCGGCGAGCTGCTTGCTGACCACGTCGATGGTCTTGCCGGCCTCACGCTCCTCCAGGGACTCGCCGCAGCACCAGATGACGCTGACGCCATTCTCAGTGGCGTACTTGGTCTTGAGGGCAACGACCTCGTCGCTCTCGCGGAGGATCGTTCGGCGCTCGGAGTGGCCCAGGATGGTCCAGTTGATGTCGCTGTCCTTTAGCTGGGAAACGGAAACCTCGCCGGTGAAGGCGCCATTGGGCTTGTCGTAGACATTCTGGGAGGCGACGCCAATCTCCTTACGGAGGTTCTCACGAACAAGGAGCAGATGCAGGTAGGAAGGAGAGACGACGACCTCTAGAGAGAGAAGAAGAGGGCGGTCAGAATTGTGTCGTTCCACTTCATTAGAACGCCTTCTATGGACAAAACGAGCACATACCGACGTTGGGGTCGAGAGTGGCGTTGTTCAGGTTGTTGACAATCTCCTTGATGGACGAGATGGACCCGTTCCTGGCAGTAGGCATCAATCAGCTTGGCTTCGCTCCCAGTTGGCATTTGTCCATATCCAAAGCTCTGCGCTGTTTTGACGAACGCGGGGCATGGCGGGTAGGTGGTACGACAAAGGAACAAAAAGGTTTGACACCACTCACATCTTGAAGTTGCCGCCGACGAAAAACTTGCGAGCCATTGTGACTAGAGTAGAGGGTATTGTGCGAGTAAAGATAGTAGTGATCAGATGCAAAAAGACGCAAATTCAAAGAGAGAGATGAAGCTGACGCCGATGATGTAGATTAGCGGTAGCACGAGAAAACGTTCGAGCTTCGAATGGAGGGGCAGAGCAGCTGTTTAGCTCCAAAACATGTGCCGCAAATGCGCCGAAATCCGGTAGACGGCGCTGTGTGCTGGGGTCGGCCCCACCATCGGCTACGAGTGAGTATAAGGGACCAGGCGTCTCTTATGTGCCCTGTATTTTGTTATATGGTAGTAAAGGGCTTCAATTACTTATTGCATTTATAACCGTATATAGTGGTTTATGAACTTCTCAGTAATGGACACAATATGTCTTTTTTGACAATGCTTCTTGTTTCTTTTTTAACGGCGAAGAGATCTGCGTACATGGCTACGTATGTGGCTCTTGACACATGATTCATGAACATCCAAATACAATTCTTACAACACCGGGAGAAACAAATGGTATGAACAAATGGTATGAAATAGAATGAATCAGCCGCAGAGTTGCAACAAATGTTCCAGGCTTGTGTGATACACAAACCTCTCACCAGTATATATAGAGACGATGCAATGCCTCTCCCCAATTCCAAAGATCTGCTACCCTAACATAAGTACATCGCAAGCTTCATTTTCTGCAAAAGTAACGCCAATCTGCTTCTAAAACAATTTCTCAGTTCGCCACGAATAAAAGAACTTCTAAATCATGTCCACTTCTCATTCCATCTGGATCAAGAGCTGATGATGCTCCATTCAACTGTCATCGCCCTCAACGATAGCGATAGTCTCCTGACTCTGGACACGGCGGCGCAAAACGCAACACAAAACGCAGCACGAGACCCTGAAACAGCTTTAAAGCCTGTTCGCGATGCAACGACATATGCCATTGGCTTGATTCACAGCTTGTATCCATCGATTATGACCTTGAGGAGTTCGGTACAAACGCTGAGAGATGCTGGATGGTAGGGCCTGTTGCGGCAAGCAGGCTTGGTTTACTTGTGTGAAGGCATACTCGTAGGGGGACTCAGTAGAGAGCTCATAGCTCGTTAATAGAGCCCCATTACACTGTATAATGGTGGAAGTAGCTTCTCTAACAGCTATTAACAGGGGAGTCAGTGAGCTAAAAGACAGTCTCGAGTAACAAGCAAATAGCAGTAGATTCATTGTCATCATGAAAGTATATACCAATTTCCAACCCAGAAAGAAAAAATATTCTAAGAAAATCATCACCAGTGGGACTGGCTGAGCGAATGCCGGTGCCCTTCCAAAAAGGCATCTAAATCTAAAGTACTGAAAGAAAACCAAGGGTATTGACAAAGAAAAAATCATGTGAAGACAAGAATGAGTATCAAATCAAACGCTGTTTATCCATTTCAAACCCAATTCCTAGCCCATATCCAAAGTCCAGTTCCAAATCCGGGTCCAATTCCAAACCCAAAACCAATTCCAATCAGTACTTTTAGCATCCGAGAAAAGAAAGAAAAGATGTAACAAAACAAACAAAAACTGGGATGCTTTCGATTCATCCATAAAATCGATGGAAACATCGTTTTGGCTCAAACACCAAAGTAGCATGGTGAGCTTGCCCAACTGCCACTATCTGCTAGGCTTAGCAGTCCATGATGATGGACATATCCCACTATGCGAGACTGTTTACTCGCGGGACGTTCCATCCTGTGTGATGGGGTGTATGTATATGATGCAAATAGAAAAAAAAAAAAAAGGAAATAGCCCGTGTGGAGCTATATCATGGTAACAAACGAGAGACCAAAGCACAGCCTGTCATCAACACTTCAAGGCAAGTAGTGTCGGCCATTGGGTGCCAACTCAGTCTTGATGTTCACTTGGGCCGAAGTCATCTTGAGCATAGCCTCAAGGTGCTTCTGGGCCTCAGAAATGTGCTGGAGGTTGTGGACATCATTGGGCTTGGTCATTCGGCTAAGCATATCAGTGACGACCTTGTGGTGGTCCAACCACTGTTCAATGAGAGGCTTGACAGGGGGCTGCTTTGGCTCTGGGGCAGGCATCGACTTGATTGAGGCCTTGCGGCTAGTGGAGCCTTGGGCATCAGAAACATCAGACGACTTGCGCTTGCGTCCCTTGGCGGCTTGCTGAGCAGCTCCAATAGGGGAGCTACCAGCGCTGCCGTGATCATTGTGAACTCGCTTCATGTGGTCTCGCAGATTCCACTGGCGCGGGAAACCGCTGCCAGGAATTGAACGCTCACAACCTTCATGCATGCAGAGGAAAGGCTTATCGCCGTGGCCGTGAAGACCATGAGCTTCACGCTCGTGGCGAAGAAGGCAGGCAGTAGAGGAAAACCTGGCGCCCTCGCAAGCTTCAGCCTTGCATCGGTAGGGCTTCAAGTGGGAGTCAACAAACTTGCTGTAAGAGGGGTTGGTGGTTAGCATTCGATGTCTTCAAGGATAACATCACACAGGCTTACTCGTAGTTGCACTTAAGCTTCTCGGGCTTGTGGTTGCAGTTTTGCTGGCCCTCCCAGGGGCAGTGAAAGAGGCCGTCTCCCTTGGGAGTGACGTTCTTGTACAAAGCATGGTCTCGGGCAGACTCTCCCTCATTTCCCTGTCGGCGAGCGGTATAGGCTTGGGGAAGAGAGGAAGTATCTTCCATCTGAGATACGGAGTGTTTGTGAAGGTCCTCTGGCATCATGGGAATTTTTCTGTCTCTAGAATCGAGCCGGTAAGAAGATGTTTCATCCACATTGTGGAATATAACATACCTAGGCGATTGGCAAAGCTCGGGGGAAGAGGCAGGGCTGAAAGGAGCAGATTGCCATGAATCATCAATGGTAGCAGGGGAAGAAGTTCTGGAGATGGAGCTAGAAAAGCAATCCCAAGTGCTGGGGGATGATGCATCCGGAACAGAATCATTGGCAAAGTGCATCTGAGATGGAACCACGTGGAGCGGGTTCACGTTATGGACCGGGAAAGCAACGCCATCGGCACCCAGGCCCATTTCGAGAGAGGCGTAGTCGGACCAGTACATGTGGGATGAAACACCGTGGGCATCTGAGTTCAAGAGGCAAGAATCCATTCCGTTCATGGAGCCAGTAGATTGAGATCCACTCCGGAAAGCTTGTGCATTACCTCTAGTGCTCATATTAGACATCTGTGTCGGTGAAACAGCAGAGCCGTTGGAGCGGCTCGAGCTAGCTCGAGACATAGCCTGGGCTCCTATGTGGATGGACATGGGCGCCTTGGGAGCGGCCCAGGCCACCGCAGCGGGTTGGGCCTGATCAAGTCTGGGTCCCCGAGGTGAGTTATGACCAGATGTAAAAAGATATTCCTCGGCTTCTCCTGAGTGCGATGATCCATTGTCCGGGTAATCATGTAAGTTCTGTGGCCCTTCTGCATTTGCACCCCACGACGAACCGTTCATAAGGTCCGCCGTTGGTTCTGTATGAGAAAAAGAAAACATGGCAGGGGTAGGCGCAGCCATAGATGACTGGGAGTAGCTGAAGTTGCTAGGTCAGGTTAGTGTGCTGTTCTCACCACCAAGAATCGTCAACGCAAAAAAGAAAATAGAAATGAACAAGACTAGGCTTGCGGATTCAACTTTGATCCTACGAGGGGGGTCAGTAAGCTAATCGTAGAGTCAATAGGGGAACATGGTCACACAAACCGAGCCATAGACAGAAAAGGTAGTTGTTCTGACAGCAAGTCTTCACAATCCCATGAAAAAGTATCCATATTGGGCTCCGGCTTCAAGAGATGAGTTGGCGTAATCCAGCGTGGTCCAGTGTAGTCCTCTTTTGGGTCGATTTGTGATTCCAGGTCAAGCAGGGCAAAAAAGGGCAAAGCAAAACGACAAAGCTAACAAAAATTCATCGCATACATTCATTTCGAACCGAAAGGCCAACAAGGTCCGGACACGTGAGTCGAAAGACACATGGGTTTTGGAGTCGGTGAAGGTCCAGCTCAGAGTAAGGCCAGTTGTCACAGATCCGCTTCTGCAAGTTGGCGTTCGCAGTCAAATTAAACTGCTTTCCGTACAAGTCCACGTGTAGACCGCTTAGGGCCAGCTGTACCAGTCGTAGGTCGTGCGGTGACTGGTCATCCTGAGATCTGGAAAAGCAGGTCCGTACATTCGCTGGATGGTCCAGAAGGTCCTTTGGCTCCGCAGGTTCTCCGTAGCAGATACGTGGCTCATGCAAAGATTTGGCCAATGGAAGATATCGAAAATCTGTCGCTTCAATTCAAATAGCGGGCCGTTACTTACCGCTGGCACAAGGCCAAAAAAAATTATATATTTCATTGATTTCTCAATTATTGTTTCCTTGTCCGGCTGGACAAGTCCTGTTCCAAAAAAAAAAGAAAGAAAAAAAGATCTGTTCCGTTCAAAAGGTCCGCGTGGCTATTCCAATGGCTTTTTGGCATCCTGGTGTATCCTGTGGCTGGTTTCAAGGCGGCAAGACAAGCTGACAGAAACAGAAGAAAAGAAATTACATGATATGTCGCTCAACAGGACGCAGTTTGAAAAGCAGAAACAGAACAAATGAAAAACAAAGAGCAGAAAAAGCAGAAAAAACACGCAATATCCTGAGCATAAAGGAAACAGTACCTGGGCAGCGAAGAGACCTCATCAAGGTCAACAGCATTATAGCTAGGCATGTTCGCCTGGTGAGGCAAAAGAGCAGCTGTCATTGTATCCCGGATGGAATCTGCGAACAGGGCCCTGGATGGCAGATCCGGCAGGTCAACTTGGAAGAGTTGACGGTGAAGATCGAAGTGATGGTGGCGACGAAAAAGTCCCTTGGGTTTACTTGCAGTTCTTGACAGCTGACTGATGATGAGATGGGGGCTGCAAGTGGATACAAATGAGAAGTGAAAAGTCGGTCTTGGTACGATGATAAGGGATTCAAGGATGTTTTGGGCAGAAAACGTTGGGCAGAAAGAAGAATTAGGAGAAAAGTTGGGCAACGAGGGGGCCCTGCGGGTTTTATCATTGCCGTCCAGTCTGATTCTTGATCCGAGTAGGCGCAATACCCCCGCCGCAAGCGTGTCTCACCACTCAGCAATGCCAATAAACGGCCGCCGCAATGGCCTCTGTGCTGGCCGCAGGAGTGCGCTGGCGTGTTTTCATTGAGGATGATAGGCTCGCTTTACAGGGGCCTGCATGGTGTGCTGGCGCTGGCCGGGTCTCTTCCTTGGTTGTTGGATGGATCTAGTGGAGCACGAGACCGACGGAGGATCCTATCATTGACGAGTATCGTCGTGCGAAGTGACGAGTAGTGGTGATGGCTGCAGGACAACACAGCAGTGCAGAGTAGGCGGGCACCAACGAAAATTTTTTCTCTGCCGTAGTTGCAGGAGGAGGAGACGGTTGGTGAGGCGGTGCCGCGAGCTGTGGTGTTTTGGTCTCGTTTGACATATAATGCCTCGCCGGTGAGAGAAGAATGAGACGAACCGTAAAGCAGCTCTTCATCGCCAGTAGATTGGCGGTCCAAGTCTGTAGAAAAAGCACGGCGGTTGAGCATCCCCTGGTCCTTGGCTAGCTGTCTCAGGCCCTGTCGAGCGAAGAAAACAAGCCGGGTCTGGTGTTGAGAGCAGCTTCAGATCCGTCTTTGCCGGCGGCCGCACCCCAGGGCCGGCCAGGTCAGCCTACTGCACTGTATGTGTTGTACATGCTGTCGGCGGCTCGTATCAGGCGGCCAAGCGCTGCGCTCTGCATGGTGAAGCGTAACATGGTGGACCGCGCGAGGGCATCTCGAGCCTCTCGTTGGCCGCTTGCAGAGTCTTGGAAGCGGGGTTTATCAGCACCAGCGTTCAAAATGCCACCAGAAAGATGCGCTGGCATGCAGGCAGGGAGCGTCGCAGACGAATAAAGAGCGTTGACAGTGATCACGCAGAAACGCGATTATGCACCTGCTCAGCCATTTCGTCACTGCGCACGGGCAGGTGAGCCATTGAAATAAAAGAGAAGACGACGTGTCGACTGGTTGGAGGAGAGCGGTTGAGGTTGAAACAGCCCAGACCGCAGCAACTGCTTGCTGCATTAGCTAAGCCGCCTGGCAGTGGCATCTTTTGAGCTCGGTCCTCCTCCCCCTCTCCTGGATGAACCAAACCCTCACGATGATACCATTTGATGTTCACAGCATGAATTCCTCGATTCCCGGCACGTATTCAGGTAAATGGCTTCAAGCTGTGTCTGTTGCGGCATCTATACCCCAAAGGAATGGAGATTATCCCGGCGGTAATACTGATATCCTATTTGGTTCTCACATCTGCCAAACCATCCGCGCAGGGAGGACCGGTTCTGCCTCTCTAGGCTGCTTCATTGCCCGACGACAACTGATACAACCCATCAAGGACCTATCGGATCTCTCTATTGGTGCAGCTTCCGCCCCAGGCAGAAAATACAGCAAGTGCTGTGTGCATAAGTGTGCTCAATCTCGTTCGCAGGAGTCCTCAGCCGCAGTCTTACACCGAGCCTAGCCTTCAGCCGCAGCGAGGCATTATGATGATCGCCTAGGTAGACTTCACAGAATCTTCTACGCTGTTTGAAGGCTAATTTCGGATGGGCTGATTGCAATTTCCGTCTGGGACGCCGGCAGTCTCAGCCCGTTGGGCTCGGCTGGAGTGCTATTTATTGGATCGAAATGGCTGCCCGATTTACTCATAATATGCCTCTATGCCGTCTACCTGCTCCTTTCGAACGTGCCCTTCCCTTCTCTTCTTTATTAATGAACAACTTATTCGATTCTCTATATGCTGAAATTCATCCGCGTCATGAATTTCTGTCTTTTTCAGTGCCAGTCTGATCAGTATTTACAAAAGTCCTGGCATTCTGACGCTCCGTTTTATACGGAAATTGAAGCGAATCGCTCCCTGTTTGCTCTGCATTGTTTTGTTGTTCAGAGTTGTCGATCAATTTTGAGTTGGATCCACTGCTCCGAGCTCCACGCCGAAAACAAGGTTTGGTTTGGCGGATGTAACCGGGGCGGTAGATTGAGGCCTAACTGATTCGTAATGCCCAGCTCATGGTTTGCTCTTTCGTGTGCCTTGTCTCGAAGTCGTGCTAGCATTTGCACTACTCCGAGTATGACAGGTACAATTAGCATTCTAGAAGAACAAAGGGTGCTTGGCAGAGATTTGACGCTTGTGCTCCGTAAGACCAGCCTGTGATTGACACCCTGGAAATTAGGTTGTCTACATGTAGGTAGGTAGTAGTAGTATGAAGCAACACATTGCTGCTTTGGGACCGTTGTTGAAACTGTCTCGGCTGCCTTTACGCCGCACTCCGTCATACGAGTTTGACACCCAACGTCTCCACGCTACGGTGAGCATTGCATTAGAGAACGGTTGCGTAGGTGAACCCAATGTTGAAGTAATCTCGAGTTTCTTACTCCTGCAAGGTACTAGAGCATAGACTCCGTGATCCGAGAATGGAGTGATTCTCAGCAATTAAGTGCATTTGACAGTATTTCACGAAGGCAGCAGGAATGAGTATCCGTAGTATACCGTAAGTGATAGCAATACATATCCAGTACCCTGCAGAGGGACCGAATTCGTGTTAGCTCGCTGGTCTGGTCTAGGTACCCCGTCGACCGACTCCAAAGACCATTGAGAAATTGCGATCGATATTGTCCAACCCATGAAACGGGAACGCCAGAGGTTCACCCATGTCCTCGGGCAAGCCTTGCTCTCGCGTGCTCGCTTATCCCCGATCCAGCTGAAGCCGCCAATCTTCCAATCCAATTGCCCAATCGACCATGATCCTGACAGAGAGCTCTGAGCTTGGCTTCGAGCTCTATATTCAGCTCTCCAGAGCTCCGAGGACCTTGAATATGCGTGAAAAATACTATATGCATAAACCTCAGCCAAAGCCAATGGCAATGCGTTCCCCGTACCTACGCTGCATGCACTCCAAGCCCGCTGGAAGCCCGTTCTTCGGTTCACGGCGTCTGAAATCTCTCTGCGAAGCTCGAGCAGTTCTCGGCGTACGATACGGGCGGCTCGGCTGAATTCGTCGTCGAAGCCTCCTCACTTGCTTCTCTTTCGCGGATCCGCTCGTCCTCGCATGAATGTTTCCCGCCGTGGATGGCCCATGCCGTGATCTAAGTGGGTAGCTTGTCCGGATCAATGCGGTTGGGCTGGAAGCAGAAGCAGCCTAATGGCTCTCATGTTGATGCCCAAACGGATATCAGCCAGCCTACCACATGCATTGACCGCTTCCCTTGCCATTTTTCCCTGCCTGGAATTTCCGGACCCCAGCAGCCAGGATGACCGCCGTTACTGCTTTGAGCTTTGGGCAACAATCAGCGGAGCCCAACCAAAACCTGCCCTACCCCACGATCGTATGCTTCGCTCCAAATGTCCTGCGAGGCGACGAGATCCATGAAGCATCTCTGCTCTTGCCTCCTCCAAAAAGCAGGTTAGAGAGCATCACCCGCGTCATGAAACAGCCTCGGGGCCTTGCCACTCTGGTCCTGTCTTCTGCCGCAAGTCACAGATTGGTTGCAGCATTCCAGCCTGTCGCTGCCGGCTCGCACCCTTGACCTTGACACGGGCATCTCGTCCCACCGAAGGCTTCTGCCAACGTCCACAACGTTCCTGCTCCACCAGCCGCGAGCGAGAATCAAAGACCAGACTACACGTATGAAAGAGCTTCCCCTTGCACCTCTCAAGCGCGGGCCGTTGACCCCGGATCTAGTCGTAGGCGCCCGATTACTTGGGACGAAACAGGTGGCCTCGAGACCTGGCTGTGCCTGTCGATTCGATTTCCTTCTCCTCTCCTCGCGCCTCTCGATGCCAACCCGAGCATCGCTAGTGATCGACTCAGACCGGGGCCGCCCTGCTCTGCTCTCCAGACTAACGAGTGCCAAGTGCTGAGCCTACCGCGTGAGCTTGATCAACCTGCCTGTGCATAGTGGTACATAAAGCGTGTCCATTCCGGGGCTGACGAAGCAGTTGTCTTACAGGTCTATCTTGCCCAGACGAGCAGCGTCCATTCCTCTATTGCCTGGAATTTTGGATCCTCAAGGACGATTCGGGCCTTCGCACTGAATTTAGTGCCTGATACCACAACTTACATACCCGCCAGGGAGCTACAGCTAAGCTTGAAGTTGGCCACTCTGGATTGGTCGCCTTAGCTGTCCAACACACCGCCTATAGCTATAGCTCACTTTTGTATGAGAAGACCCAAAGGACCTCCATCTCCTTCGGAATACTGCTTTCTCTCCTTTGGATTTTTCTTTTCTTCGGGAAGCTTGGAAACTCCTCCTGGATTGCTTGCAATAGGATCAATGCCCACGGTGCTGGCTGGATTTACTTTTGCCGGATTCTGCAGGCTTCTAATAGTGCTTTTTTGAACCCATCTGTATCTCCTTACTTGTCCTGCCTGTCTTGTTCTTTGCTTTTTTTTTTCCTTTCTTTCTTGAGCAAATATTTATTGCTCTTGTTGCATCTGGTACTTGTTTATCCATCGACTGCCGGACGTATATCGCTGCATTATGAGCCCTGAAAATATGGCACAGCCTGGATTTGCTTACAATATGCCTTCCGCTACCAACAACCACTGGAACCCGCCTCGCAGGTGCGACTTGACAACTCTAGCCCAGATGAAAGAAATATATTTGACTAACCCGAATATAGCCTTTTCGCTGAACCATACAACGGCGGCAGACTTGCTGGGAGCCTGTATCCCATTTCTAGGTGAGACAAGACAGGCTCATCACAGACCAGTTGACGGACGCCAAGCTTACCATGATATTATAAAGCATGAATTTCACGACCACTACCTATCCCTGGGCTGATAGTCCTCCCGCACAATCGACTGCAAACTTTTCGAGAATCGATCCTCCAGTGTCGGCCCAGCAGTCTTATGTCCCTCGCTCCCCACCTGGGGCAAACAGTGGTTCCAATTCCATCTATCCTGGCCCGGTATATGGATCCCACAAGCGTAGCAGATCATCTGCTTGGGATGGACAGAGCAGATATTCACCCACAGGCTCAGTCGATGATATCATTGCCTCGCCAAGCTTGTCTGATTACTCCTTGGACAACGGCCTAGACTTTGGTATCTCTACCAACAAACCAAAGCAACAAAACAACAAGGCTCGATCGCAGCGACGGCCATCGAACCGAGACGAATTTGATGGGCCTCATCAGTTCCTACAGCGCCCGCCTCCGGACGTTATTGTTATGCAGGAGAGAGAACTCCCGCATCTGCCAACCAATCTTCACGTCCAGGAACAAGACAACGTTCTTAACCAGGTTAATGACCGGTTGTCGCAATGCGCCTATGATTTCGTGGCCAAGTACCAGTTTCCAATCCCACTTACTCAAGACATGAGGCCCGTAGAGAGGCCACAAGATCGAGAGTGGACCGAGTGGGTTTACCTCTTGAAGAGGCTTGCCACTAAGCGACGTATTCCCGCCCGAGTGCTATACAACGGACAGATCAAGCAGTTTGTTACAATCCTGGAGAACTCTCTAGAGATGCGGCATGCTGCTAAGCATCAGAGTCGCCCTCTGAAAGATGATCGCAACATCCTCCAGCTCATTTCTGCTGGTATTCAGGTGGCTAAAATCCTGAAAGATGCGTCGGCGATGGACTATCTCGACCGACTATACGTTTCCACGGAGAAGCAGATACAGGAGCGTGCCAATGCGCGATTCCGATCTTAGAACTTCTTCGCCCCATCTACACCAGTCTCTTTTTTTTTTGGCATTAATGATCACGTTTATTATGAGACTGCAAAATACGAAAATGACTGATGATTTTTACGTTTTCCGTTCAACATAAAAAGAGGACATCGGAGAATATCAATATTTGTGTACGTTATACCCTTATTGAGCCCCCTTTACCCGCATGACTAACATAATTTGATTCAGTTTACAATATCTATTCATGCTGCACCATTACCAATGGTAATGATGACACGTAAACAGAAAAAAAAAGAATGCTCTATGGCAGCCTGCTTGAGCAATGTAAAATGGCGGGCTGTAATGGGGACTATCATGTTTTCTGTTGTTTCTAGTTCTTCTGTTTATACTATTACACATACGGATTTTTGGCCCATGTCATAGTGGCCCTTGCATTTGGAAGCTACAGGACATTCATTTTCAGTCATCAGCAAGCAAGCTGTATAACTATACTTGGCCTTGATAACGCATCAGGTATCTTTCAATTGACCAATCGGCATGAGATCCCAACAGCATACAAGTGCATTACCTATATAAGTATCTTGGTAATCAACCTCACTACTACATATCATGTGTTGCAATTTTTTGAAGGAGGAATTGGGAAAACATATCGCTCCAGGTGAGAGGAGCGATGAAGAGATGGGGAAGGGATGGGAATGGAGCCATGTGAGGCAGCTGTGCCATTGCTGTGGGCGGCGATTGGACTAGCATACTATGTACCGGGTGCATTCTATAAGGATAATGACAGGCATAGCCAATGAGAGTGTGCAAATGAAGATAAATCTTGGAAAATGAATGATTGAGGATAGTTGTATTGTAGGGCAACTGGCAAGGTTTGTGCTGCCTCATGCATAATGTGCTCACACAGGTTAGACTGTATAAAGCAAGGATCTGTGTATATGTATATAAGGTATTGAGAGTTGGCTGCTGCACCGGATGTATTTGCGATGTAATCATACATTGCAATACTTCGATAGATTTACCTGTTGATTTGTAGGACTAAAGCAATATATGATTAGTATTTAAGACGTAGATGCCTTTTTTCATCTGCGAGTTGCAAATAATAGCCTGGAGTAGGACCAACCTGTATATCACGGCAAGGTACATGTCTGTGGTACAGATGCCACAGGGCGGCGCTGCTGTGGGCAGTAAAGGTGATGGCCTTGAATCAAATGTCAACGTAGAAGTAGGACTCTGCGTGTGGCACGATGTGCTATAATGATACTTTGATATGAGAAGAATGCACCTCGAAATCTCGAGGCTGAATCGTAATGCGAGACTCGCGGCGCAGCTCGGTGTCTCGATTGGATGTCGGTAACCGATGCTATGTATGGTGTCAAGGGTCATGATGTTATATACTGTACGGAATAATTGCAATATGATTCTTCTATATTCTCTATTAATGAGCAATTTGTATCTGAGTGACCTTGTTTTCTCCCGTTTTGTATAATTTGAAGCCTTCATGATATGCCTACTTCAAAGAGTCCATCGTTTCCAGTTACTCACTGCTCATCAACTACATACATAGGTAGTAAACGCAGAGCGCGATGAAAGAGGTACAAATGCTCAAGTTCCCAATTGAGACCAGCCAATGCATGTGCTTCAGCCCAGGCCTGTGAATGGCTGGATCGCAGCTCAAGCAGCCGGCCCCATCAGAGACCGCCAATGACGGTGCCGCTGCCGATTGATAGCAAGGTGGTTCGGTGTTCTATTCCGGCTTAGCGGCAGATGCTGGTGTCGCCGCAGCGATTCAACGGCATCAGCTCCGCTACGGCGACCGTAAGCTCGGATTTGCGACCGAACGGTTTTGTCTTTTTCTTGAAAATTCATTGATTTTTATTGTGCTGATGTTGGTTTTGTATTCTGGCTTATTGGCTCGATAGTTGGAGTAGATGGGGTGATATTTGCTGGTCAAAGTCGCAGCTACTGCCGCTGTACAGTACAACCACATTTGCACAATACGGAACTACACCAGCAGCGCACTGAGAACGACTTGGCGCAAGGACGTTAAGATCGACTAGGAACTTGGCAGCTATCAACAAATTCGAGCGGTCTAAGCTCCGGAACAGATTTCTTGGCTTCAGTCATTGGCCGTGGCAGGCATAATTGAAGGTTGATCCGCCATGGCTTCAGTAACTTCTCAAAACGCATCCCCGCATTCTGCTTCCGTCTACGACTTCGAGTCTACTGGCGACACAGACGAATCATGGCAATACATTGATTACTCGAGCGGCACATCCGTTACGGGATCAATAGGATTTCTCCCCAGCCCGGCAAGCGGCAGTTTGAACGGCTTCGCCATCGTCGGCCATGTTTCTACACCATCGCAGGGCGGGCTCTCGCCTGGTTCTGTTGTGGACATGGACCCTGCAGTCTTTCTCCCGGCCAGCACCACGTATCAGCAGGAGACTGAGTTTATAACCTCTGATCTTTTCCCGAGCAGTGTTGAGGCATCTCCCGGCAATATGAACGCGGCGTTTCCGCAGAATGATGCGTTTTTGACGCCGCAGCAGTATCTGTTTATGCCGTCTAGTTCATCGGAATTCCAGCCGCAGGATCTTAATGGTGGGTTTGTTTAAGAATACCTGGAAATTCATCGATGTTGATTGAGATGTAGATCTAACAACACCTTTTATAAACGATTTCCAACCCGATCCGTTTTCTTTGATCCAGGCAAGTCCGGTACAACAGCCTCTGCCTCAACGAAATGCGCTCCAGTCACTACCCTCGGACCCCAACCTATCATCATGGCACCAGACGAGTCCCAGTATTGCTTCCGAAAGCAAGTTTGTGTTTGAAGACATGATCTCTTCGCCGGGCAGCCAACTAAGCCTCGCCTCATCCTCGAGCACAAAATCCCCTGCTATCAAATCCGAGGGGGGCGGCAAATCAGGAAAGACAATGCGCAAAGTGATTGGCGGCAAAGTCGAGAAAAACAAGAGCGAGTCCCCCAGCAAGTTTGTCATTATGACACCGACGACAATCAATGCTCGTGCTGGCAAACCAAACCCGTTTGAGTGTTTCGAGGCCATGAGGACGACACAAAAGGGCCGGAAGGGACCCCTGGCGAATGAGACGAAAGAGAGCGCACTGCAGGTTCGGAGAGTAGGCGCGTGCTTTTGCTGTCACAGCCGCAAAGTCAAGTGTGATAAAGAGAGACCGTGTAAGCACTGCAAGAAGCTCATGCTTTCGGTTCCGCAGGTGGTGTGTTGGCAGTTCCAGGACTTCCTGCCGGTGCTGTTTCCCGATTTCATTCGAGGTCACTTTAAGAGGGATGCTATGGCTAGCTTCATTACCGAGAATGTTGAGGGCTTCACAGTGAACGGATCAGAACGGCTCTGTAGCGTTGAGCTCTCTTCAGGTCCACGATTTGCGACTACACTGACTCTTCAAGCCAAATTCTTCACGGCCAGGACGTGTGATGTTTTACAGCACTGGCATCTGAGCAATGAGAAGAATCAGGTTGATCTTCAGTCTCAGGGGTCGGCTCCCATTGGTATCGAGTTTAACAAAGGCCCTCAAAAGGACGAGATGAAGAAGTTGACTAAGGGATACATTCAAGCACTGGTGAATGAGCCGCTGCTGGCAGACCAGTTGACGGACTCATTCAGGTCTACCAGGCTTCCTAACAAGATTCTTGCGATTGTGCAAAACTTTGCGAAACAGTCAGATGTAAGTCGAATGACGGTATGAGAGTCAGGAGATGAAAAGAAAAAGCTAATCAAAATACAGTCTGCGATGGTTAAGCGCGCTCTTTCAATCTACACCATGCATTATGTCATGACACGGCATCTCTGCTTGACCCGTCAGTCCATCCTCGCTCTACAGCCGACTGGACTTGTACCTCAGAACACTCCATGGGTCACTCCTCGAGTACTCGCCCGGCAAATCAAGTCCCTAGTCGACGAGCTCATCTTGCGTGATATGCAAACTCTCTTTGAGCTCTTCTCCAAGTCACTTAAACCGAAGCTCCGACGAGAATGGGCGCCGTGTCTTGCATCCTTCCTGGTCCTATGCCTGTTCATGGAAGCTGTTGAGACGGCCGCAGACAATTTCGTTGTAACACAGAATGAGATTGATTTGAGAAACAAGTACTCGCCCAAATACAAGAGATCGCTTGCGCAAGATACCTGCAAAGAGCTGGAGAACATGCCGTTCAAGCAGTTTGCGTATCAATTCCACCACCTCTACCAGACCCATACAAAGGATGCAAATACAAGGAGCTTCAATCCTCTATTCGACGATGCTTTTCTTGAACAGGGTGAACTTGACCCCCCGGCGGTGGCAATGGTGCAGAACCTGAGAGAGCTTTTCCACGGAGAAGACTGTGAGTTTTTCCTACCATCTGCTTTGCTACCCTAATAGAATACTTACGGGTAAAACAGGGCAAGACATGCAGTTTCTCGCTGATGATGAGCTCTTGCTCCATAGAGAGGAGCACCAATATCCTATGGATACTTCGTTCCTTTATACTGGACGCCTGGTGGCCAAGTTTTTGCTATCATTTACTAACGAAAGCGTAATCTTTGCAAGCAAGATATGATATGTTTCTTTACTTTTCGAGAATATCCTCCTCTTTTGTTCAAAGAGCTAGATAATGGGCATTTTGATGATACAGTACAAGCGGCGGCAAGATACTGGATATTCGGGTTATATGAAGTTTCGCTGGATTTTGTAGGATTACATGAGACGTATGTATAAGCACATACACTTTGATAGAGCAGGCAATTTCAAAGTATGCATTCACGGCGAGCTCACAGGTAAACGCTAACGTAATGATATGTTTGTCTGGTTTTAGTCCCGATGCCACACATTTTTCTCAATGGCATCAGGGTGGAACAGACTGGTTGTCTAGACCGCTGGTTTCATCTCCCACATCGAACGATAAAAAAAGTAGTTGACACGCTTGCGCATTGAAAAGCGGCGAGGTGTAGGCAAATCGTGGGTATCGCATCAAATCACAAAAGAGCACGGCAGAGGCGCATATGGAGGAGGTCCTGTCTCTCCCAAAACTTACCAATCTGAACTCGGGCGATGATAATATCTGCCTAACCTTGGCGAAGGTATGATACAGAAAAGCCATGAGATCATTGTGCAGTCGAGAATAGCCGCCATTGCGGCAAACCTCGAGATTTTTCTGCTGCCTGCATCATAGCATGTGCCAGTGCTGATGGAAGGTTGAGAAAATTTGTGATTGCTTGGAAAAGCGGAGCGTTTTTATGGCGAGAATGAGAAAGAAGCTCAGAGACCCTGACTTATCACGTGATAAGCATGGATTTGTGTGTGCTAGCTGCGTCTATACTTGCGGGCCGTCGCGTGCCTCGCTTTTGACTTTTTTCTTCTTTCCTTTCTTCGATACACTTTTTATTGCACGATTAATCAACCTAGAGCGATTCATTTACTTGCTTTGGGTCATATTTGCGTGCTAGATGGAAATGGATTCTTTCTTCTGCCTTTAAAACATGACGGCAAGCTGCGACTATTTTTCGTCTTGCCGTTTTGGTGGTTCTTCCCACATGCTCGTCCATAGCACTACTACCTACCTTAGTAGTCTGTATTGCTTCCCAAGCTTCTGACTGATTTCCGATTATTGTCGTCTTCTACCCGCAAAAGAAGCCTCTTCCGGGGCTCCTCTGGATGAAGATGAGGGGAAATGCCTACTCTACAATCACCCCTGCTCCTGACACATGATAAAAACTCGCTGTTTTTCTGCGTAAAACCCACCGCTGCCCAAAGGCGCCGCTGCAGAAATTCAAATGCAAGCGTTTAATTAGCCCGTCCGCTTCCTGACGACGGCCGAGGCGCCGGCCAGAGGTTAACGGCTGCATGAGGGTCGCGTGGACAGTTGTCGCTCTTGTCCTTTGGGCCGCGATGCGAACGTCTGGCAGGCGAAGAGGGCACGAATCTGCAAGCCCCGTCCCATCCCATGCATGGGTCCCCGCCGCTGCAGACAGCCATTATTCACTCATTTGCTGCCCGCCGCATCACATCACGGGCTCGACGGACGTGCCACTCACTTGCCTGTCTGTGCTGTCCGCTATGCTGCGCTGTGCTGTGCTGCGCCGTGCTATGGATGCTGTGCCGCAGTGGTGCGCTGTCTGCAGCTAGTGGTAGCTCGTTGGTCGTGGAGATGTTCCCCAGTTTGCGTCAAACGGGCGGTGGTGAGAAAACCACCCTCGCATCCCTAGACCCTACCGTAAACATAGGCCATCCTATATATAAATACCACGTATAAACCGGCCTCATTCTCGTGCATATCCCTCTGCACCTCGACGCATTTGTCTTACGACCTCATCCTCTTTATTCTCTTACCGCCTTGTGCCCCTCCCGACACTTCCCATCCGCAGAAGCTGATAAGCATACCATCCCCCCCTGGTGCTCCATCTGAAGTCGTTCATGTATTACACACCGACTGTTTGGGCACCAGCGTCAGCGTCATCATCACAAGCTCCATCAACACACAAACATCAACCGCAAAATGTCTGAAGTCCAGCTCCAGCGCTCTTTGGAAGACATCAGGCTTGAGATTGTTCTTCTCGCTGCCGAAGTGTTTTTCCTCGTGTCGGTGCTTGGTGCTATCATTCTCTTCAATCTTGATCTCTACAGCCAGTCCCGGAAGCTGAGCCTAAGTGCCGAGTCATATAAGACTCGGCCGCACTGCTTCAGCAGAGGCCGACCTCGATACAGAGGTGCCATCTACTGAGCCAAAGGCCACCACTGCTTACCTTTGGATGAGTCATCATTATTTTTTCTTTGCTGTTATTGCAATATTCGACACAACGAAGCATTTTCCTACCCAACAGACCATCTCTTCGGCAGCAATTGGAGAGATATCGTACCGAAACATTACGGAGCCATGGGAGCTCCATGCATTTGACTGGCGTTTTGCAAAGGCCCTCGCATTGATGATTGGCGTTAAAATTGGCGTGTGCAAAGTTACGAAAAGAGAACAGGAAAAAGAAACCGAACTCTCTCTTGCTGAAAGAGGGGATGACGAATATGAATGAGAAAAAAAAGCAAGGAATGATCAGCCCGCATAGCATATGTTGTTGCCCTGGAAGCAGTTTGACAATACCCGGGCACGAACAATAGCGATTCGATTTGTGAATTTATAAACCTGTCTTCGAGATATTGAGCTTTTGGTGTTCACTTGTCATGGAGCCGGCGTTCTGAGGATCGGGATCGTTTGGATAAAAAATTGTTGTACATAGTTGTTTAAAAAAACACAATATGAAAACTAGTAAACTTCGAATTGTCGCCAGAATTTTTGGTGAGGCCTAGCCAGAAGCTCGTGATGCAAGCTCTACGCCTCATCAGCCGGTGCCATGCTTCTATTTCCTCGACACGTGCAATTTATACAGCGCTGAGATTTTCTTTTTTCCTCCCCATTTCACCGTGGTCTTTTTCTTCCTCCTCTCCCATTCTCAGCCGTGACTTTCCACCTTTTTTTTCCCAGGTTTATTTCATGATTATGCTGAGGGCTTCTTCAGGTCTCGGGCGGCCTGCTTCAAGTTGAAGTTGCACTCTTCGTAGGCTCGTCCAGCACCAAAACCAGCGCCCAGGTAGGCGGGCCAGGCTCTTCGCTTAAAGAGGAGGACGGAGAAGACGACGCCGAATCCAAGGCCGAGGGTAGACTTGACGAGGAGGTTGGAGAGGCAGCGATCCCACTATAGTTTAATTTCAAGAGAGTATGAATTAGTAAACCAGAGAACTATTCTGCAGAGTCTTGAATGTTGAAGCTCGGCTCGGTACCTTCTCGTTGAGAAGCGCTTCGCTAACAGGCCGGGAAATGGCGCTTGGGGAGCGAGGGGTGGTGGTCTCGGACATGGCGGCGGACGTTTCTGCGGTCGATGGCGTGAGAATTTTGCATGTAGGCCGATTTTCTGCAAGTTTGTACTTACGTGCGAAGCGCAATTGACGTCAGAGAGCCAAACGGGGAGTCGTGAGAAAGGGAAGAAAATAAGAGCTTTGGATACAGGTGATGTCAAGCTACACGAAAATCGGCCGGCCTCATCACGGACGGTCTTGGCCTTGAAGGGCGGTGAGAGGTGATTGCCGAATCGGGGTAGAGATTGCGGCAGAATTTTTAATTTTCGGAATTTTTGGAGCTGCGACAATGACGGCTGCAGCTTATACAATTTTGTCTCTACTGTAAACAAATTTTCTTTTCATGATATTGAGATAGGTTCGGTCAATCTGAGACTGCTATCTGCCAATCGCTACATCTTGTCCTTTTTTTCTCTTAATGTATTCTTGATTTTGATTTTATCTTTTCATAATGGTAAGATTTTTTCACTCTTATGATTGGTCGCGCTGTGTTGAAGTCAAGCTCACATGCTCTGGGCAGGGAAAGTTGGATCTCGTCAAGATCGTACGAGGTCTTGACCAGAATGGGTCTGGCGAAAATGCGGAAAATCTTCAGAAGCTTTGGAACAACCTTACAGAGTCATCGGATCACCAGTTCCATGCGGCGGAGGAGAGCGCGCTGAGATGGCTACTCAAATCCATGAACGGAAACTCATCAGAGGCGGAAACCATCCGGCGCTACCCATTGACTTGGACGATTATGGACTTTGTGTTTCAAAAGATTCCGCTCTTTTCGCTTGCCAAGTCTCTGGCGGATAGGAAATTTGTGGCTGTTTTGCAGCAAACTCTTAAAGATGCATCAAATCCAAGCGACGAGCCTGGTTCCTCTCCTTCCAAGAGGAAGAGATCGCTGGCGCCGCGCTACGCTTTGGATGAATTGAAAGGCTTAGAAGGCTGCTTGGCAACTGGCCAGGCCGTCTTCAATGCTCTGAAATCCCTGCTTGGGCGACTGGGGAACAACGCTGTTGGATCACGCGATAGAATTGGAGCCGAACACATCAAATCTCTCTTCAGCACGTCTGCCCTCGAAGCTGCGACATTGGCGTCTTCCTTCTTTATAGTTTGCCTTTTACTACTGGCCAGCGATATATGTGACGAGATTGAGGGTAAAGAGGAGTGGATTGTAACTGTCTCTAGGATATGGGATCTGCATTTACAAGGAGACAAAGACGCCTTGGAGATTGCAATCCATCTCTTTAGACCAGTATCTGCAATCTTGAAAAAGATAGAGCCTTCCATCCAAGGCCAAAGCCTTACAATCAATGAAGCCCTGGCCACCCGATGGAGTGCAGATCTTCAGCGATTTATGCATAGAAATTTCATCCTCCCGGCCCGGACATATTTCTGGAATCGACAGGACTTTGAGATCGTCATGAAGGCACTCGATGTGTCAAATGATGCAACTAGAACTTCTGCTCCGGTACTTTACTTCTTGGCTGCCGGGATTTCTGACCCCTCGAGTGAAAGCGATATGCGCAGGATCAACACACTGTGGATGGACCGGATATTCAAAGCCGTGGAGCAGCAAATTCGTCCAAAGGCAGACAGAAATGCTTTGATGAAGCAGGTATTGGCACAGGCCATAGGGAAGTCACTGTCCGTTGATGCAGCAGATTTGCGTCAAGTATGTCGTGATTATGGCATGGGATTGGAAATCGATTGGAGCCTAATTGCAAATGCCGCTACATGCAACCCGGATATCTTTCAAATGTCTGAAGAAGGCACCGCGCTTCTGAACAAAATTTGTGTGCAAAGTATTAGTCAAGCATCTGATGCAGATAGCCACAAAGATCAACTGGACCTCATCGCTGCCATAAAGAAAAGCTTTCAGACTCGTCGAGATCTACCTGGATTTTTACGACTATGGTTTAATCAACTCTGTTTGGCTGAGAAGCAAAAGATCGTCTCCAGCAGCCCTTGGTTCGATATTGGACGGAAAGCAGATCAGCGGAAGTCAATTTCATCTTCAATACAGTCCGAACTTTCACCGCAGCAGCTTGTTGTGCTCATCGAGTGGTTGAAGGAGCAAGAGTCCAGCTCGTACCCCCAGTCTCTTTGTGTCTTCGCAAGTATCATCGCGGAAGGCTTGCATGGCGAGGCATTTATTGACGCAGTCGGCTTGAAACTTTTCGACCTTGTTTCTCCGCTAAAAAGCTCTTCAAAATCTGCTTTAAAATGGAGAGTTGTGTCCAAGACAATCTCATCAGCCTCCTCCGAAGAGCGGAACAATGTTTGGGCGCAAGTGAAAGATCAGGTAGCAAAGCTTCTCAAAAAAGGGACTGTCAAGTCCGCTGAAACGTTCGAAGCTTTAAAGTGCTGCTACCAGGCTTGGGATTCGATGAGCCAAGATGAAGAGTCTGCTAATGAGCCAGCCAAGCTGATAGAGAAATTCACGCAACGCTTGGTCGAAGAACTAGCGTCGTACGATATTTTGGAATTCGCAAAATTATCAATTTCTCTCGACTTGGAGGTGGCGTCGAGTTTCGACGAGGACCTTTCATTACAACAGTACTTGGCTTGGTATATCCAGGGCTGCAGTCGCTTCTACCGGCTGTACTTTAGAAAAGCAAGCGACATCCCTTTGCTTGACGCAGTTTCTTCCACAAAGAACGCCAGCCCTCCTGGACTGCATGCGTTGTGGAGTGCGCTTCTAAACAATGACACCAATCTTAATGACCCGAAACTTTCAAGAAAGCTTATAGACCGTTTAATTACAGCCCTATCCGAATCTGAGAAGGAGAAGGGGTGGCCGGGAGAGTATGGACAGCTTTGGATCCGGACATTATGCAGCGTACCATCTGAAGCTTTTAGCCGTACACAGCGCGAGCAGATTATGAGTATCTTGGACAAAAGGAGAGAAAAGATGGTCAAATCTCCGAAGCGGGTGTCTTTAGTAGGTTGGAAATTGGTTCTCGATTTGACGACCAAGATGATGGCGCGGCCAACTTTCAATGAAGAGATGCAATTCTTCAATCTTGTTGATTTCGCCAATGCCATTTCAAGTCTCTCATTTGAAGAGACACTGGATGATGAGACGCTGCTCGAACTTGTCGAAAGATATTTTGCCATGTCAGCAACGATTATAAGGCAAATGTCAGATAATTTCGATGAGCGAAGCACCAAATACTTCTCGGAAAGCCTCAAGTTCCTTGAAACATGCGCGGCAGAAGAGGCGAAGAGTGACTCTTTTAGCCTTCCTTCGCTACATGTTACCTTACTAAAAGCTCTTGTGATTGAGCTTGGTCGATCATCAGCTCTTCAGAGCCAATCTAACCTCAGCCAGCTACATCAAAATGCGAAGAACTTCTTGACCCAGCACATTGCAGCAGTCTTAGGGGAGTTCATTGCAAACAAGAAACTATTGTCAAAACACGACAACTCGAAAGACCTGGCCCTTTTTGCAGCAGTACACGCAGCAGAGGCTATGGATAGCAAAGCCGCGATTTTACAGAATAAGTCATCGGCCGTTCAAAAGCTTGAGAAGCGGAGCAAGGAAGCTATGATCACTGGAGACTTGAGAGCGTGGAAGATTCAGATCTTCCTTCATACGTATCTTCCGAGAGAATTGGAGGAGCCTCACCCGACTCAATTTACTGCTCTAGCAAACCTACCGCCAAGAACTCGCGAGCCTCTGTTAAGAGAGTATGTTGCGTCTATAATTGCTAAAGCTGACGTGCCTGAGGTGGCACGCTACCTGCAAATGTTGATTGGCGAATTTACGGAGGGCTGCGATACTGATGGTCAGGCTCTTGCCATTGGCCAAGTCGTTGGTCACCTTATCGGTATGTATTATAGAGAACCAATATTAGAAAGACTTGGGCTAACATATGCACATCAGAACGCACTGATTTACATGGCAAAAGCGAAGGTGTTGATTTATCGGCAGCCCATAGCGAGTTAACGCTTAGCTTGTTAAAGCAATCACCAAACACGGCCTATATATGCCAGACTATTCAGACCCTTCTTGAAAAGAAGCCACAGGCTATGGGACAGTGGAATATTGAAGTAACATTGAGTATTGTCAACGACTTGGCTTCGGCGAAGCCCACAAATGGTCCAACGGTGTCGTTTACCTGGCTCTGCAAACTAATAGGAACAATCATCAAAAAGCACCGCTTACGATTGGAAGGCCATCACCACTTGCTGCTGACGACTGTTCAAGCTTTGCTTAACAACTTAATCATCCATCAACCAAAGAGCACAGGAGACGGTACAACGCAAAAGTCAATGGCCCGTCTGTACGGCCGGCTCATTACCTTTATCTGTGAGCCTACCGCAGGAGCCGTTTCTCGTTCACAGCATCAGAACGCCTTGGACTCGGCAACAGATGCAGCCAAACGTTCTGCCGGCTGGCACGTTTACATAGTGTTGATGCAGTACGTGAAGCTGCAGCTTGAGGCCGATGTGCCGAGGGAGGTAGGAGAGGCTCTGGAGCCGGCAATGAATTCTATTTTCGATGTCACGCCGCCTGAGGTGAGGAAGATTCTTAATGACGCTATGGATGCCAGTGGAAGAGCTATCCTGAGAGAGATGTTCAAGAGATATGTCAAGTTTGGAAAATGGAGCGGTGTATAATGTGCTGGAAATATAGTATATAGGTGGGATTAGTTGGTATTAGGATATAGGTCTAAACATTACAATTGTATATATGCATGCATACAACTCGTGTAGACCTTTCTACTTGTATTGTCAAATTATGCCAAAAAAGAGATAACAAAGAATGCTTTACGCTTGACGATCTTGACCTTCCTGCTTAGCCTTGCTGGGGTGGCCATGCGTCTTACCATACTTTCGTATCTTTCCATGCAAATCAGGCTGAATAAATATCCAGAGGAAATTCACAATCCATGACATGATGGTATCAACAAACCAGTTATTGCGAAACGAACCGCCCAGCATTCCCCATTTCATAAGCGCACCAAGCCATGCCACAGTAACAAAATAATCACCCTGCTCTAGCCCCTTGATTGCAGAGTCTGCAACTTGATCGGGAGTCTGCTGAGGGTCGCTAGCTTCCAGGATTCTCGTAATCTCAGGCGTGGTGAGAATCTCACGAGCGTATCCAGGCGAAAGAATAGTTCCAGGGAACACCATGTGGACCTTGACGTTCTGCGGGTACATCATCACCTCTTGGGATATGGTGTCCGCCAAGCCTCGCATAGCCCACTTGGAAGGCGAGTAGGGTGCGTAGCCAGGGATCGTATACAGCGCCAGGACACTGCCAGTCATGATGAGATGCTTGGCTTCCTTCTCTACAGGAGCGTCGACTGCCAGCCATTCCTTGAGGATTGCGTGGGACATTTCGGCCGTGCCGTAGAAGTTGACGTCCATCTGGCGGCGCAGAGAGGACATGTCCATGTCGACAAACAGTTCAGGGGTGGACATTCCGGCGATACACCAGACAATGTCGGGAGGGTTGCCATTGTTCCATTCCCGGACCTCAGCGAGGAGAGGAGTGGCGTAAGATGGCGCAGAGACATCGGCAGCGATGTAGTGGAAACGCTGCTTATCCTTGTCTGTGGCGGCAGCCTAGAAAAATTGTGTCAGTGGAACGATATATATAGCATTGCAGACTATATATACCTTGACAATTTTAAGAGCGTCTTCGAGCTTGTCGACGCTGCGAGAAACGAGGACTACATTGGCGCCCTTGAAGGACAGCAGCTTCGCGACTGATAGGCCCATGCCCTCTGAGGCTCCCGTGATGAGGACGGTCTGTATCAAGGCTCAGATATTCATCATCAGCAATGCCGTTTCATTACTCTCTTCACATGAAGTCCATCAAAAAGGATAATAGACAGAAAGAACTGGATACTAACCTTGCCTTTGACAGGCATCTGGTTTCCGCCAAAGAACCCCATGATGGTGACGATGCCAATCGCAATGGTTATACTAGCAGGCAAGATCCAAACCAATTGATTCAGCAAGCCGTCTGCGGGCATGTCCTGACGGTGCGAGGAGATGAAAGGAAGAAGTTGAAAAGAGAGTTGGTGTTTTTCTGTTTTCCCGCAAAAGGATGACAATTGGCAGCTCAATTCCCACGCGTTGATCAAAACTTATGGTTCTATTGCTGTTGCTAGTGCTGACGATACAGTTTAATGGAGATTTTTAGTGTTTTGGTCGTGTCCCAATGCTGCTATGGCTCTGGTGGGCCTAATCGCTGTAGCTACGATTTAGGCGTAAATGCACCGCAGCAATGCGTTATAACGTCCAACCTTATAGCACTATCACGTGCCGTGCTCGCGGATCAATACGCGGCATCAAGGTACGAAGCATGAAGTATCTTTGCATGCCTGATTTGAGCTTCTTAATTCTTGACTCTCGAGCTGATTTCATTCGACAATTCATTAGTGCGGTGGCCAGCATCATTTTATTCACATGCGGAGAGACTCATGAGCCGACAGTTGCATGCTTGCGGTGGATCAGCATCATGTTGATTTTTGGCAAACCAAGCTGAGCTTCATCAAAGATGGCCTCGCGAGACGGGCAGGACATTCAGCTTAGCGTGCCAAAATTCTCTTCTTTCAAATCGAAAGAACCCAGCAAAGAGGACCCCCCGAAACTGGACAGACATCATGAAATACGCCGCAAGAGGCAGAGCCGTGATGATGAGAGATCAAGCAGTCGCCGGGCTGACGAGGACCGTGGTTCTAGACGCAGTGGCCAGGAGCCTCGTCGCCATAGAGATCGTGACCGTGATCGTCGAAGATCTCGGAGCCGCGGGAGAACTTCTGATCGGATAGAAAAGCCAAAGTCTGCTTCTAAGCTGGAGGGCGTACCAGGTCTTTTCATGATCGATACAAAAGGCGACCCCCTGATTATTAAATACGGGGGTCTTGATAAATCCCAGATACCTGCCTACCGTCGCCACGGAGGCGGCAGGGTCCTGGGTACTGTTGGACGCCTAGTAATACACCGTGATGGGCCAAGAAATCAATTCAGCCTTCGCATGCCTGGTGAAGGATTTGCTACTTTTGCAGGCCGGGATGGGCTTCGATCAAAGTTGCCAAAGGTGACATCCAGGCCAATCAGGGCGTCTTCCCGGAATGCAAATGTTGATGCTATAGACGAAGCCGACGGATACATACCATTAAGCTCATCCAGGAAACGAAAGCGAGACCAAGCGGATGATAAGTCCTCAGATGATGAACAGCCCTCATATCGGTCTATTGAAGGCAAAGCAAAGCCGCGACAGTATTCAGACAGCGACTCTGATGAATATTCCGACATGTCCACCGGCATGCTCGCCACAGGCCAAAATAATCCACTTAAACAAGAATCCATCCGGCTAAGCAAACGAGTAAAGGATTCTCCAGATGACATCGATGCTTGGCTTGAGCTTGTAGATCATCAAGACGACTTGCTGAGGGCTGGTGAAGATTTTGACCATACGGTATTAGAAAACGAAGCCCATAGCTTTGCAGAAATTAAAGTATCCATGCTTGAATCGGCTCTTGAAAACGCCAAAAACGCAGAAGATCGCAGACGCGTTCTTGTTCCTTTGATGCGAGAGGGAGTCAAGGTGTGGACTAGCAAAGCAGCTGCTAAGAAATGGTCAGAAGTGTTGCAGGATGAAGATGGCGATTTCCTCCTGTGGAAAACGCATCTCGACTTTTTGACTTCGAATATTGCAACATTTCAATATGAAGACGTCAAAAAAGTGCTTCTGGACCGTTTACGCTTCGCTTTGTCTCGTCTTACATCAGATCAGCCAAAAGAAGCCATAGAAGAAGCCATATTTGTATTTTTGAGGGCTACCCGCTTTGTTCACGATGCCGGGTACAAAGAACTTGCTGTAGCAGCTTGGCAAGGTCTCTTGGAACTCAACCTCTTCAGACCACTTTCCATCGAGGACGAACAATCTGCCCTGGAATCTTTTAATGATTTTTGGGAAAGCGAGGTTCCTCGCATAGGTGACATCGGCGCAAAGGGGTTTCGACATTACGTCGAGACCGATGGCGCCGGAGAGGCGGCAGAGCCAGTAAAGGCAAGCTCAACTGGCTCGTCTTCGTCGCGAGACGTCTACAAAGCCTGGGCTTATCTGGAGCAATCTCGTTCGCAAGAGGCCAATATGCCGGCGAGAACAATGGATGATGGGACGGACGATGACCCGTTCAGGGTTGTGATGTACTCTGATATCAGCCCTTTTCTGTTTTTGATACCAATTGCCCTTCTACCAGTGGTTTCAAGCCAGCTGATTGATGCGTTTTTGCTCTTTACCGGCTATCCGCCGGCATTTAGAGCGAGCAATTGGACTGAAGCAGCTTATGATGACCAGCTTATATCATCTTCTCTCATCAAATTCGACTTGGAACCAGTTAAGCACAATGAAGATCCTGATAATTGGCAGAAAATCGAACCTCGATTTGATGCGGGTATAAGAGCGGTCATCTCTCCTTCTTTACTATTTAGTGGCTTAAAGTGGTATCGATGTATTGCCGAAAAGTCACAGAATCCTCTCATGAATTCGGTTTGGGTATCAGAAGCATTGAAGCAGCTCGTTCACAGCGGCGGAATAGAAGAGCTAGCTCAGTATTACCTTGCAGTAGCTTTTTCTAATGACCCTACTAACATCAAGAGGCCTGCTAAAGCACTTCTCAAACAATATGCTGCAAATTCCGAGCTATATAATGCCTATGCCCTTTGCGAGTTTGCCAATGATCCCAAAGTGGCGAGCAAAGTGCTGACGGCCGCAATCGAATCACCTTCGGTAAGTATTAAGCCGTTGAAATATTATACTAAGAATAAATCAGCTAATTCAGCTTTTAGCTATCTGAAAAATGGCACAAATTCTTGTTTTATAGATCTTGGGCATGGATGGAATTTGAAAACGGAAACATTGACTTGGCAAAGGTGCGACTCTGTTCGTCAGTGGACGGCACCCTGAAAGTGACAGGGACAGCTATACCTGAAGTTAGCAGTACTATACTTCTCAAAGCCCATCAAATATTCACCTCGGATTTTCACCAATATCTCACTGGTGGAGATTCAGTTGGAACAAGCACTCTTGCGGAATGCATGATTTTGCTGTCGTACCTCACAGCTTCAGGGAATGAAGAACCAGCATCGGCATCACAAGGCAATATTGCAACGGCAATGAACACAGTTGATGTAATTTCTCGAGAATTTCAGTCTCAAGATCAAGTTGGTGCCAAAGCCCATGAGCAGATCTTTCAATTTGCTACGCATCTTTTATACCTACATGCATCAAAAGGGTAAGTCGTCATCTACAGCTTTAGTGCAAATTGTCTTCGAGATATGGAGCTAACTGCCACAATTAGGCCCTTCAGGAGAGTATACCTACGAGAGAGGCTCTCAGCTTTCATTCGCCAGTTCCCGCAGAACACAATTTTTATCTCCATGTTTGAGTGGGCAGATGCGAGCCTCCGTGTCATTGATGAGACGCGTGACCTCTTATATGACCAGGTTTTAGTGAAAGAGTATGACTGTATTAGCAGCCGCATGTTTGCCATTCAACACGAGCTTGCACACGGCAACACCAACACGACAAAGGCAGCATTTGAGCATGCTCTGACGAGCAATGTTTGCCAGAACAGTTCGGCGTTGTGGATATCTTACATTCGCTTCTGTTACGCTCAGAAGCAGCTACGTGCCAAGGCAAAGGATGTGTTTTACAGGGCTTTGAGGCACTGCCCTGGGTCGAAGGAAGTAATTATGGAAGCTTTCTTGACGCTGATTCGTGATATGGAGTCGGATGAACTCAAGGCGGTGTATAATACGATGACGTCGAAAGGGATGAGGATTCATGTCGACATGGAAGAATTTCTTGACAAGCGTAGATCTGAATCGTCGAGAGAGAAGAGGAGATGAATACGTGGTTGGGTGTGCATATGTACATATATACCTACCTAGGTAACCGGGATAACAAAGCATATCCGACAATGTGCCATTTGGGGTATAAAAACTAATAATAACTGTAATATTCATGTAAGAACTAGTTCATTGGTTACCTAGTAGTAGTAGATGCAGTTGACGGACACTGCCCACGCTATCTGATCCGCCACGTCACAGCGTGGGAGACATTCTACAAAGTACGTATTGGCGTCGGTATTTTCAATGTCAATGATCTGTTATCTAATTGAATAAGCTGTATAATTTTTATAGCTAAAATACCCAATTTTTTGAGAATTTAAAGCAACTCTGAGACGCAATGTCACTCGCCTACCCATCAGAATAGGGGATCGTCAACCTATCAAAGCCAAAGCCCCTCAATCAGGTCAGCGACTTTGACATGCGACTCCACCTAGTCTCTATAGAGGGGCTTCTCCTTGGGCTATGCAGAAGCTGAGCCACAGTTTCATCTGCAGCGATTCGGCTCGTTTTTCCCCATTGTTTGCGTAAGACGATTTGCACAATAAAACTGTGATTGAAGTTTCTAGTTGTTTCGTCACTGCAGGGTAGCAAGTTGTCCTTGGCTTTCTAGGGGAAAGTGGCCTAGAATCTCTCCTTCCTCTTGGCTCGGATTCCTACCCAGTGCCCCTGCATTTGTTTTCAAGGACCTCAACTGTCATTCTGCTGGATTCTACAACACAAAACATCATCTCATTCTCATACTCTTTATCATTATTCACTTCAAACCACTAAAGTCACTCTCACGGATTCCCTCATCTTCAATCTTACTTTCACTTTGACTCATTCATTCACGCATTTACTCTCTTTTTCTGCACCCACTATGGCTACTTCAGATGAGGCCGCCAACGCCTCGCTCCAATCTGGAGGCGGTTCTGTCCCAGCCCAACGGACAATCAAAGATCTCAGTAGCACCTCGCTTGCCTATCTAAAGCGTCTTTTCGAGTCTCACGCCACCTCAGAAGGAAAATGGACAAGCGACCAGGTCAGGATCTTTTCGCAAAAAGTGCAGGGCAATGTCACGACACCTGCAGCTTCGGATGAGCTACTTAATGTCCCTGATCTCGATCTCAACGCCTTTCTTGCCTATATGACTTCTTCAAAGAGCGATGCTATCTTGCCAATTAAAAATGAAGACTTTTCATGGCCGCTGGCCAGCTACTACATCAGCTCCAGCCACAATACATATCTGACGGGCAACCAGCTGTCGAGTGATAGTACCACCGGAGCTTATACCAATGTCCTGCTGAGAGGATGTCGCTGCGTCGAAATAGACGTCTGGGATGGCGATGAGAGCGACGCAGAGACATCATCATCAGAGAGCGAGACAAGCGATGATGAAGCAGCGGCCAAAAAAGCAGCGGTTAAAAAGCAGAAGAAGGAGAACAAAGACAAGGCAAAGTCTAGTTGGGGTGACCAGCTGAAAAGCAAGATGGAGAAGATCAATATTAGCAAGAAAATCGAAAAGATGGAAGAGAAGGCGACCGAAAAGGTGACAGAAATCGAAGAGGCCATTACGAGAAAGTCGGATTCACCTTCCATGGCTGAGCCGAGAGTGCTCCACGGCCACACACTCACAAAGGATGTTGCTTTCAGAGATGTTTGTATTGCTATTCGAGAGAGCGCATTTGTTGTCTCAGAAATGCCACTGATTGTGAGCCTGGAAGTGCACTGCAGCCCCAAACAGCAGATTGTCATGGTGGACATCATGAAAGAGGTCTGGGATGGTTTGTTAGTAACCGACCCAGAGTCCAATATCGAAGCGCTGCCTAGCCCCCACGATCTGAGACGCAAGATTCTCATCAAGACCAAGTACGTCCCGGCTGGTACGCCCCTTGATAAAGTCGACACCATGCAGAGCGAGCAGGTCCCGGTGCCTACCGGCGCACAGTCAAAGCCCGCCAAGACGATCCAAGAGCTCGCTCGTCTTGCAGTCTACACCCAGGGAGTGACATTCAAGAATTGGACGCAGCCAGAAGCCACGATGCCCACGCACATATTCTCAATATCAGAGAAGAAGTTTATCGAGTATCATGAAAAACAGTGGGAGGCCCTCTTCAATCACAACAAACGATATTTTCTGAGGGCTTACCCAGCTGGATTTCGGATTGGATCTTCCAACTTGAACCCATCCATTTTCTGGGGTGGTGGTGCCCAGATTATTGCATTGAATTGGCAAGAAACTGACGAAGGCATGATGCTAAACGAAGGAATGTTTGTAGGAACAAGCGGTTACGTTCTAAAGCCAGAAGGTAAAAAGCTTTTGCACTTTGCCCATTTCGAACCTTTTTTCTCCTCAAACGATTTTTGCTTGCTAACTAACATAAATTTTTAGGGTACCGCCCCGCGCTCACATTCAAGGAAGATGATGCCTCCAAACCCAATAACATTACTCGCACGCCTGTATCCCTCGCTTTCACTTTCCTTTCCGCCCAGAACATCCCCCTCCCACCAGGCGAAAAATCTTCCAAGGGCTTCAAGCCGTACGTCAAGGTTGAGCTTCATGCGGAAGGCTCCAAGAATAGCTACGCAGAGCTTGATGGGCACGTCCATGGAAGCGAGTACAAGGTCCGCACAAAGACGTACAAGGGCTGTGATATTGATCTCGGCTCGGAGAAACTTGAGTTCAAGGGCATTCCTGGGGTGGTTGAAGAACTTACGTTTGTGAGATTTACGATTAGAAATGATGAGATCGGTAGAGACGAACTAGCGGCGTGGGCATGTGTGCGCCTTGACCGTCTCGGCCAGGGGTATAGATTTGTGCATTTGAGGAACACAAAGGGAGCTGCAACAGACGGAGCATTACTGGTCAAGATAGAAAGACTTTAGTATAGATGATAGACTGTCACGAGCCCAGCAAACCTCTTCTGTGTCTGATACGTTTTTGATTTATTTGACCCTGAGAGGAAAATTGTGAAACTGTTTTCGGTATTTCATTCTGATGTGTGACTATTAAATCAGATTATTAAATCAACAACATCATTTTACACTTCATTGCTACTACAATCTCAACATTAACCCAAACTACAGGACGCAATAGCTACTGGTTAGTGGTTGTCACCGCCCTGGTTTCGGCCGCTTCCCATGTGCATCTTATCCTTCACCTTCTCAAGCAGGCCACCGGCACCGCCTTCGCGCCTGTTTCCAGAGGTGTCAGAGGAACCGAAGCCCGAAGATTGCTGGTTTCCGGAACCATACGAATCGCCGCCATAACTAGAATCACACATGTTAATATTGTCATAGTAGCCATAGATGAGTATTGGATGAGCCATACGATTGGTCTTGGCGGCCACTGGAGCCGAAAGTAGAATCATCATTACGACGAGTTCCAGAGCCGTATGTGTCACCGCCTAGTCCAGTGTTGCCGGATCCATAAGAGTCATTGCCAGTGCCGTAGTTACCACTGGAGCCGAGATTGTCGTTGCCTGAGCCGTAGTTGCCCTGGCCGAAGGTCTCACCCTGGCCGCTAGATCCGAATGAGGTCTCATCGTTACGGCGATTGCCGGAGCCGTAGGTGTCTTGTCCGCCAAACTGATCTCCAGTGGAGCCGAAGTTCTCAGTGTTACCACGGCCAGACTACTTGTTGTTAGTGAGTGTAATACAGCGTAGGTGTTGAGATGCCATGATTATTTCACTTACGCCGTACTGCTGCTGCTATAGGCCGCATGAAATCGATCAGTGTTTGTTTGATTAGTGAGAAGTATAGAAGTAGTAAACTCACGTTATCGTCGTCACGCCAAGACATTTTGATGGTATTGATTTAGTAGGAAGAACTTAGATGTTTGACCGCAGTTGTGAAGATTAGGTTATGGATAAACTCCTGAAAACTTGGAAAGGAGACGACTTACAGTGTCTTATATACAAAGAGATGGAGGCAGCCAGCTGTGTAATAGGCCAAGTACTTTGTCTCATTCAAGCTCAACCCATTTGGATGCTCAGAATACCCCGGAAAGTTGCCATGGCGCACGCCACCGGGTGTACGGAGAAGGTCCCCACTAGGAATTCGATCAGTAACCACATCTCTATGGGAGAGGAGTAGGTACATGACATATATCGCTGCAAGGTACATGATAGCAGCTGAAATCGTCATGTGTATCTCCAACTTCCCCAAAGTGCCCCGCCCCCGGGCCACGCCCGGCAGCCCCGATTAACCCTCTCCTTGTCTTGTTCAGGAGCTTCATTCAATATAGCTTCCGTTCAACACATATTGGCGATCCAAATGTAGAAAAGGTTTGTTTCCTACACAATCGACAACGTTTCTGCAGATATCCCGTTTCTCCTGGACCCAATCAGCTTTTCTTCCGTGAGATAGACCTTGTAATAAGTCGACCAGCTGTCGCAGCTTAAGCTCCCCTCCATCTTGCACCCGTCATTCCGCCGACATCCAGCAAGCTTTGGATGGCGATGAGCGTGTGGCGCTCTTAGTCCCTGATCGATGCGATTGGTAGACGCCGTCGTCATCTGAGACAAAGCTTCGCAAGAGTTGGCGGCGGGGTAATAAATGGAATAACCAGCTCTAATGCAGCGCCTCATTGGAATACACGTCGAAAGGTTTCTTCTGGTGAGCGCATCTCGCGAGCCGGCCTAGCTGCAGATCTGGAGACGCTAGCTGGCTATGACGGATGAGCTATCTCCATACCTACCTGCATAGATATGATGCCAAGTTTTGACTTGGAGTGGCCGCATTCAAATGCTCCAAATTCTGGCCGGCAAGCTGGGAGCCATTGCGCACCACGTTCCTCAAGCAGTGGCTGCCACAAGCACGTCCGAACAACTAATTTGGAATGCCAATTCGCACGCAATGAGGGGCTTGCATCTAAGTGGTGTCTGTTGGCTGCATCCGTCCAATCTGCTATCCGGTTCCTTGCCATTTTCGATACCCAAATGCCGCACTATGATGAGACGAAGGAGGCGGGTGCTGATAGCAAAAGGGAGGGGTTTGCTTTGCTTTCCGTAGAAGCTCTGTAAGATGACGTGAAATGGCATCATTGACAAACACCACCGGTTTTGCACCAAGACAGCAGTTACTCGTTCTTGAGGCTCTTATCCCAGAGTAGACATCCCTCGAAGCTGATCTGAGGCGAGAAGATGCGGCATTGCATCATTGCCATTCCCCGTGTTTTTATTCTGTGCTGGTATTCGTCTAGTTGTATGAGTTGCAGCCGGCTCCAAGTCATGTCACCCATAGTCGAAGTGTCGTATTGAATAGATGCTTCTCGTGCTATGTGTAGAATCGTCAACAGAAGTACTTACTGCAAAGTGAGAGTGTTATGGTGTTATAGTGGTATGGTGATAACGACCTACTTGAATGAAGCAAGATGCGTATTTATCAAGGTCTGTAGTCAAATAGATCAAGTTGGCAAGATGTCAGCAGTAGATTGTCTATAGACAAAGAAATACAACCTAGAAAGAAAATTACCTACCTACCTAGGTATAAAAGATAAAAGCCGAGAGAATACTCTGAGTGTGCCTTCCTCATTATGCGCCTGCCGCTACCACGCAGACGTTATTCTTTATAGGAAGGCGCGAGCTGAGATGCCGCAAATGGATAGACGTGTTTTTATTTATAGAGATAAAAGAGTGTTTTTCTATTGCCAATGGCACTGAAGATGAAATGAATGAATGAAAGCTGGCTACGTCTACCTGCGCTTCAATAGTCTACAATATGCGGGAGAAGCGATTTCGTGTGAACACCGTGAACTGAATTCCGAAACAGAACGTTATCTGATCCAGGTAATTCATGATCCACAGGTACAGTATCCATCTTCCGCACCTCTACTCTCATTCCCATACTTGAGACCATAAAACGGCTTTGATCCCGATGGACTTGAACCGCAGTCAACCAAGTCTTTGCAAACCTCATAATCTCCCTCATCTGCTGTCCGGGAACAGTCGAAATGCCGACATTCGCATTTCCCCAAGGGATACTTTGAATCTCCAGTGCTGCAGTACGGGAACTCGGGATACAATGAAAAATGCCTTTCCGTACAAACTCTTCGCACAGTAATGATGAGGACTCTTTTGGAAGAGACAACCCGTGATCCGGGGCTGACACCCACAGGTCCCCATGCCATCAATACCATGCTTCTCTTTCATACAGACGTATTCTTCAATTTCGCGGCACGGGCGATAGGGCAAGCACATTGACCTTTTGAAACACGCCTTGGCTAAGCATTTGCACTCGCCGCGGTCGCAAGTCGGATACAGGCCTTGCGATACGTCGCAATCCAGCGTTACGCGGCAGTCCTCTGCCTTGTCCGAGTCGCCATCGCATGTGTCTGTGAAATTGAACCTCATGGCCGATCGAGTTTGGCTTGGAGGGGGGATTTCCCAACAGGCCGTCGCACTTGAGGCTGATGTGGATACTGATGCTGATGCTGATGCTGATGCTGATGCTGATGCTGGTTGAGATTTCGACTTTGCCCAAGTCGGTAGCGGAAAGCAAAGAGCGTTATTGCAGATGTGAGATGTCTTGGTGCTCCGAAAAATTCTTAATGGTTCTGGTGTTTCCACCGACGTATCCCAGGCAGTGATTGTTGGCGATGAAGCTTCGTTAGCAGTCGTGCTGGCAGATAAAGAGATGGTATTGAAGGGATCCTTTATAGTTATGGCACTGAAGCGACCACGCGGAGGCGCAGCAGCTGTGTATGTTATGAGCATTGCGAGGCATAAGCTCCCCAGAGCGAGACAGGTTGTGTTGAAGAGCATGTTATTATTCGTTTACTTGGATAGTGTCTAGGTGTTGTTAATTCTAAATTGACCAAAACCCTCAATCAAGCCCATGCCAGCCTGAGGTCCTACCGACTTTAAATGATTTCTCCAATGCAGTATATCATCGCTAAACAAACGCGCCCACATAGCAAAAACAAAGACTGTTTACATCTAATCACCTTTTCATCCACACGGCTAAACATCAGTGATCAAGTATAGCCCACTCCAACAAGTGACATTGAAACCCCATTGTCTAAATTTCCATCGTACCATTACCCGTCAGTGACGCCTTACAGTTTGCTGCTGACCTGGTCATTGGATACAATCGCACCGCTCATCATCGCTGCCTCGGGCGGTGTTGGCCTAGAGAGGAACAACTGTCTTCCGCCTTGATTCCCCCACCAAGCGACTCCAATAGCTGCTCGCTCGACATCCATTTCGCCGTTGATGAGAATATCCCAGAACCGCTTTTTAACCGGTGCCCTCAGTTGAGGATCTTCAATAGTATTTAGAGTTTGTGCGGTAATAGTAAGCCATTCTTCCACCAATGGCAAGGGCAAGAATGGCAGAGTATCAATCAGGGCCATGGTTAGCGTGCTCTGCTCTGAGCAAGGTTCGGGAGGCTCTTGAGCCAAGTCCTCTGGCGACGTGGCATCCAGCGAGACGGCATCCGGGGTTTGGGGCAGAAGTGCCGTGTTTGCCGTGGGAATGGATGCGCGAAGCATTTCAAGGAGAGTTTCCGAGAGATGAGGTTCCACCGCGGCGATGGGGAAAGGCGGAGAGACGGTTTGCATGACAGTCTTGTAAGCAACTCGAAACTGCCTTGGTGAGATTTGTAGAGGAAATGATTCAAAGAGCTTGACAATGTAGAAGGGAGTGATGCTGATAGTGAGCGGGCCGTGTTGTGGGCAGGACAGGACGGAGAGAATGGCGCTATGAGAAGACTCGAAGAGTTCAACCATAGAAGGGGTCATGGGGCCATCGTGGGAGAGATATGAGGTTGCGGGCTTGATTATCAAAGCTTCGCAAGCATCCGTAGATAGCACCAAGGGCAAGTGCTCCGCAAGATTCAAGTAAAACAGATCCAGCGTCCTCGAGAGACACGTAACTGGGGCCATCGGAGTCTCAATGGGTCGTATCTCCTTGAGCAACACCTCACACGCAGGCGGATTTCGGGAAAGGGTATCGATGGATGTTAGGTAGGTGAAGTTGTACACCTGGAAAGCACTGTTGTTGTTCCGGCTGGATATAAAGTAAAAGTTTCGAAGGATATGCAATGATTTAATGGCAATTTCTGAGGCCGTCTTGACGTTTAGCATGCGATGATCAAGCAGACTGCGAGAAACTATGGCTTGGAGGACAGCCACGGCGCCAAACAGCAGCTTGCGTAGAACTTGCCACAGCACCGGCCACGTCTTCTGATAGGTCTCAAGGCTTAGCTTGTTGGCTTCGAATGCCGGGTCGACATCATTGAATCTGTTCAATTTCCAAGCATCCAGTACTTGGCGTGAGAATAACAGCAGCGCATCCTGTGCCGCCAAAACAGCAACGGTATCTGTCGCATGCAGTGCTGCGTAGGCGGCAAGTTTTGAGAGGGGCCCTATGTTTCCCATCAGGGGCCGCTGGTCCATCGCTTGTAAAAGGCCAAATGAGGGCGTCTGCGAAGTCCAGGAGAGCGTTTGGCCAGGAGCCTCGGTAATGCCATCTCCAATAACCTGAAGAAACTGGCCCTCGCAGAAGCCTTCCGGGCCTGTGATGGCCCAAACAGTGACTGGCAATAGCTCGTTGCAGTTGATCTGAGACTTGTTGAACTCTGAGAGTAGCGGAAATGAAAAGTTCAGAGCCAGTGCAATAGATGCACCAGCGAGCGGTCCATCCTGTCGATGGGTATCCAGAGCCATGTTGGCAGCCGTCACAATCGCCCGCTCAAGCGTCCCTCTGAGGCTGCTGGATAGCGCACGCTTATCGTTGCCTTCCATGCCCATAAAGACGCCCGTCATGACCAGCAAGTGTTGCCATCTCTTTGAGTATTCATCTGCGCCCTTGACCACTGCTCGTGTCCAGTCGTCGCAGCCCAGAGCGCCCCCTTCAAGAGGCAGGCCATCGAGCGTCTTCTTTTCATTCTCTATCTCGAGGTCGCGCACGCGAATCGCTGCGGTGTTGTAGATGCTGATGATCCGGACTGCCGTGCGCAGCCCATCGTGTCTCTCCCATATGGCGGGAGCCGTCAATAGCTGCGATGTGAGAACGCCGAGGTTAAGAGGGTTGGAGAGCTGCGAGAGAAGGTGAGCAGTCGTGCCGATGATCTGCTCCGTCTTTTTCGCATCGTGGAGGTCCTGGAAATGGTGCAGGACCGTATTGAGGAGCTGATCAGCAGGCATGGTGATGCATTTGCTGCGCCGTGGCCACAATGCGAATGCGCTGTTCAAGCCGGTGTCAGGAAGCTGTTGGTTGAAGGCGAGGTTGGCCGGATGTCGACGCGATCACATATTATTAGGCGGCTGATGACTTAGCGCAGTGCCGTTGCCGAGGCTCTGGTACCTCGCAGGGACGTCACTGAAGCCGTGCTGAGCTCCACTAAAATTGCCGTTTCTTTAGCGACTTGCAGCGCTAGCTAGGAGAGCTTCTCTCTTTGTCTCAGCCAACGAGCGATACCGTCACCAGCCAACCCTCCCAATGCGGGAGAAAAGGGAGATTTCGAGAGGTGAAGATGCCTTTTTTGCCAAGTGCCAACCCGGATCTCGACTAACGACAGCTACAGTGAGCAGCAAACCAACGCGGTCGTGCAGATGGCTCGGCGCCTGATCCCTCCGAGAAACTACACCACTCCTCGTTTCCCGTCGCTCAACGTCAACACCCTCTTCGACTCCACGCCCGACAGACGATATACGCTCTACTACATTGGCGATGTTTGGCGCTTCACGGTCACATGGACACTCATCACGTTTGCGCTGTTCCACCTCGGCGCCGTGTTCATCGCCTTGTTCACGCATGGGTGGAAGAAGTCGTCGTGGAAGTATCTCTGGTTGACGCCGATTATCTACCTGGGGGTCGCCGGGCTTGAGGCTCTGCTATCTGGAACTATTGTCGGGGTCATGTCAGTTATGAAAGGAATGTAAACGGCGGAGATGTGTGCTGACCGTTGGAGCAGGCTTGGCGCTGTTTATCAGGCGGGATACTACGAGATGAACACTTGGATTCCCTGCACATGGGGGTTTATCAATGTTCTTACGCTTATTATCTCTTCCTTTTCGATTCAAGGAGGACTATGATGCACCAGTTCAGAATTGCAATTGTGTGCCTTAGTATGCCTCAAAACATACGTCGAGGATCCACACCATATCCAGTACGCAGCTTTGGGATACGATGACAGCTTTGCGGCTAAACACGGCGACCTCGGATCATTGCTAAGTTTACTGCTACTATGGATGAGATCCCACAAGCTACCTTCGAAGTATGACATGGATATCAAGCAATACAGATCGTCATCAGAGGTAAGATGCTATGCACATCGCACCGACAGATCAGGCGCGTTGACTCTAGCCTCCATTACGAATAGCGTGTATGGGTCGGCAATCAACAAAGCTGAGATTAGGCGGCGCTGGTACATCAGCTCCACAAGAAATAGATGGCTTTGTCAAATAGCGTTTGCGATTGTGCAGACCGGATACCGAAAGAATTGGTCATATGGGCCTTGGATGAAAATGAAGCTTCACCAAGGGCTATTGCGAAACCAGACAGTATACCTCCGTGTCGCTCAAAGGCCTCGGTGAGCGAAACTATTGAAGTCTAAATCTTCAAAGTCTTTAGCTTAAATGAGACAAAACAAATAAGCAAATCAATAAATTTTACACTCTCAAAGCGTGTCTCGAGTCTTGGAACCGTTATTGTGCCTCCTCCTAGAGTAGCTGCTTACAAGTGCTCTGGCCGCTACTTTTAGCCCCAAAGCTGCGCCCCTGAACCGCCATCTCGGACCAAAGTCCTGATACTCCACCGCAAGCAGTTTCTACAGCCACTTGCGGAGCTGCCGACTGTACTCTGCATTGCTTCACCAGAGGGCAACCCGCAAAAAATTAGCAAAATCTTATAGACACGACGTCTCTCACTCTCTTTTATCGTGTTTGTTCTCTTTTTCATACTTGGGCAGAGAAGCCTTGCCGCTTTCCTAGCCGAGCTTGCGCCTCCTAATACCGTGTGCGTGTCCCCCACGTGCAGCTTTTTGAACACCAAACACCAGACACCAAGGCCGATGCCCACGCATTAGGACGGAAAGTCAGTATCACGAGGGGAGATGATGATATAGACACATGCCTACTGGCTGCTCGGTCTCATAAATTCCTATTTCGAAGAGTGCTCATCTGGTACCGGCGATTTTGACACTGTCATCTCATCCACCATGGCAGACTCATTCGTGCTTCAGCCCGACCATCACGGATTCATCCCCCGCGACTCTCCGGTTTTGCGCGAACCCGAGAATCCTCTTAAGCCATTTTATCCTGGACAGCCCAAGTCGCTCTCCGGGATCGCTCTCCGCGCGTTCTGCCTGGGCATGGCCTTCTCAGCAAGCATCATCAGCATAGTCTCCATCCTAATCTTCACCAACAGCCCCATCTGGCGCGTTCCTTTCTTTCTCCTGTCTCTATCAACTTTCCATTTCCTCGAATTCTGGACCACAGCCGAGAGAAACACCACAGTGGCCAGCATCGACAGCTTCCTCCTAACGGCAAACTGGCCGTCTTACGCAATCGCCCACTCAGCCGCGTTCATAGAGTGCATCGTTGTGACCGTCTTTTTCCCCAACCGCCACTGGGCACCTTTCAATTCCGGTCGCCTGCTTCTTGTCGCTGGTCTTTTTCTGGTCTCTGTCGGCCAGGCTGTTCGTTCAATAGCAATGCTGCATGCCGGAGCCAGTTTTAACCATAAGATTCAGACGAGAAGGGCGCAGTCGCATCTCCTTGTAACGTCTGGTATCTATGGATGGCTGAGACATCCGAGCTATTTTGGTTTCTTCTACTGGGGCTTGGGGACGCAACTTGTTCTTGGTAATACGATCTGCTTTGTGGTCTATTCGGCTGTGCTATTCAAATTCTTTCAGAACAGGATCAACGTGGAAGAAGAGAAACTGGTGCAATTCTTTGGAGATGATTATATCGAATATAGGAAGAGAGTAGGCACTCTGCTGCCATTCATAGGATAGGATTACAATTGGTTAGGCAGTGGAGAGCTGAATAATATCATAATTTTCAATTACTGACCTGATTAGCGTAATATACAGTTACAACGTGGCAAAGCTAGCGATCATGATCATGTATGTGGTGTTTATAATATCCGCTCAAATTGCGTAATCGTCATATCTACCAAGTAGTAAAGTATGCTTTTTCTAAAGACTGCTCTCATTAAACGTCCATACGCATCGTCCCAACAAAATCAATCAGACAGCTATGTATATGTTGCCAAAAATCGCAAACTAGTGATGTGTCACTTGAGGCATCCTACTTACACTGCCATACTTGGCCTGCCAGGCGTAGAAGTACATTAAAGCGGCGAATGGCTGTCCAAAGATTGTGAATGACACCCAAAAGATGACGTTTCCCAAAATGCGGCCACCGTGGCCCAGTTTCATTTTTTCGAGAGGAGTGGTGATGGCAATAAGAGGAAGCTGAAGGAACATGCCAAAGAAAGCGACTCCTAAGAAAATTGTCAGCTTAGATCAAAATATTCCCGACTCTTTGGCTCTTCGAAGAAAGGATCAGGACATACCAATGATGTTATGAGTTGGCACACCAACGGCAATTTCATGAAGTACGGCCGAAACGAAGAAAACAGCCAAACTGGCAGCGGCTGGGCTCCAGCCTCGTCCAATCATGGGCATATAGACATGACGCTTGAAATACGTATAGACAGGCTTGTTCCATGTCCTCCAATAAGCACCCAAGCTTTCGCTATTCCACCAGTCGTCGTAAAATGATCTATCGCCAAACCGTGTAATTTCTGCCAGAGCGTTTAAGAAGGACTGGAAGAGAGCAAAGAATCCCGCCAGCCAGATAACTAGAGAGATAGTAGAGAGCTTCATAAGTCGTTCCAAGATGGAGAATAAATCGAGCGATGCAATTTTGTCTAAAGAATTGCGCAAAACAGGAGTCGCATATTGAGCGCTGGCTACCCAAATGAACACGCCGAGGCAGAAAATCTCTCCAAGTCGCTTAGCCACAAAGACCCATCGAATCTTGTCGGTGCGCGGATAGACGGGCTGGTATACCAGGGTCGGAGCCCACCAGAAGTAGACCAGATTCTTCATTGTCACATTTTGCGGGTATGGGCATGACTTGTATAAGTCGGGCACTTCTTCTCCTTCCACCGGATGCAAATAGGCATGACGGAGATCTCGATTGGTGAATGCATATGAGGCCGTCTTGAGCCACACAACAATGGCATGCATCTCCGTCAACGTGCCAATCAATGGATGGTAGACATAAAAGTAGACCACAACGGTGGTGATGGCGAGAGCTAGTGTGATGTTGATGCCATGAGCCAGAGCCGCAAGAACCCAGATGGAGTGGAACTTCTTCCGCTCTGCTTCTGATGGACCGGAGCTGTTGTCCTTGATTCGTTTTCTTGATCCCTCGGCTTGCTTGGCGGCAACGAGCTCAATGACGTATGCTGCAAAGAGGTGACAAGGAATGAGAAAGTAGAGTAAAAGACCAAGGAGCAGATCCTGCCGCCTATAGTCGTGGCATCTAATACAGATCAAGACGCCGTACTACAACAAAGCTAGGTGTCAATGCCGTGTCACTTCACTATAGCTCCAAGTGACGCCTCAACGCACCTTTTGGATATTCTCAATCATCAATCTGAGATTGCCAACAACTAATGATCTGTTAGAGATATCGTCATGACAAATTGTTCCTGCCGGGAGAGCACCATACCCAGCACAATGACCATGAGATTGCGAAATCCTAGAAAGCTGGGCGCTGCAGTAGAGTCGTGGCTCAAGCACGACGGCCTAGTCTGAGAATGCACTGCCGCGACATGGCGATATTTCTTCTGCAGCGTCTTGGATAGCCGTTCCTTGGTAGTCCCATTGGGAGGCTCCACTGAGGTTAGATCTGCTTGGCCGTTTGTGGAGGCATTGCGTCGAGATACTGAGCCGACAGAGGCCTCGACGCTCGTCGTTGTTGAGGATTCTGCAGGAGACGCCATCCTCGGGCCACGGCACACGCTCTATAAAGGATATTTTGCAGTTGTAAATCAAGAAAGTGGTGAAAGAGGATGAATTGGACGGCAGCGCGGGCGAGACGAGGTACCGATCGATCGAGCTCCAGGCCAGGATAGAGGGGCTTAGACTAACATTGAGTTTGCCTTCGACTCGCCTTAATTCCAGTCACTAAATCCCGTACTTATTATGTGTACTCTAGCAGCAAGCGGCCCGCAAATTGCCTCATAAGCGTCGGAGCATATCCAACGTTATCGGCGTCGACCGAAATTAAGACGTGACAGAGTCAGGATCCCTATCTCATGTAAGGGTGACGATAGAGATGGAGCCAGGCCCAAAGCAGCTTCACCATGTGCCAAAAGCAAAATTTCAACGTGACATTCGTATTGCCTAGAGCCGTGCTATATAAGGAGGTATCTAACCTCTCTCCGTGTAATCTGGTGCTGGCCGTGCCTTAAACCGCCAAAAAATGACCAGTGGCAGCATAGGCGGAAAATAGCGGGTGTGGAGAGCTGGCTCCGAGCTAGGTGGGGCGCAGGAGCTTGAACTGGCCTCTTGCCTTAATCTTAGCAGCAGATTGCAGTTGCTGCGAGAAGAAGAGAGAAAAAAGCATGTGAAAACTGCAGACTGCCAAGGGCTAAAGGGGCTGCATGATATAATTAGTCTAGCCAAGCAGGTCTCATAAGGCATCATATGGAGCCTCAAATTCACACGATGCCACGACTCATTTTACATTCACGAGAACGAAGAGCGGTTTTTTATACAAAGTTTATGCTCCAGCGGGAAGAGGCGCTGGGCTCTAGCAGATTACGATGCAGCTGAGTTCTGATAGGCCAGACGTCTGAAACTACCTATGCACCGCAGGAAACATGCTCCTCTCTCTTGTGGCATCAGTAGCAAGATTTGAAAAAGTTACTTTTGGCATTACAGCTAGCGGAAAAACGAACTTCTATAAGTCTCAGAAGATGGGAAAAAAGAGTGAAAAAGGGACGTTAAAGGACCCGATGTGAGACCGTACTCTGCGGTACTCATATGCGATGTTCGATGATTTCAGGATTGCTGACTAAGACACATTGCCGTCTTTGCATCACATGACCTTCACCCAATCAGATCTTGCGTTTCGCCAGCGCTCTATCAGAGCTCTCAAAGCGCGAGCTTCACAGAATGAGACCTTCATCTTCACTGGCAGTTCTACAAACTCTTCATTAACGCTTGCTTGGTTCAATAAGGACTCATTTACTTCTCATATCTGTCAATTTATACTTGGATCTCTGCTCAGTCTCATCTTTCAACATTTATCACGGTGTATGATCATCAATTGACGGTTGAAACGCGACGATGGCCTATGAGCCTCGTGGAGACTATGGCGATCGGGGAGGTGGTGGTCAGGATGGCGCATTTATGAAAGTACGAGGTCGAAGTAAGTCTATTTTGCTTTGATTGTACAGCTAAGTTCACACTCTCTGTATTTTACCGCTAGTGGACACCTGCTTCTCTGTTTCTCAGTATCTGTTGCTTGGCCTGAAACTACGCTTCAAGGCAGCAATTGCCCATAGCATTTGATACCATTGTATAGTTCTTTCCTTGCAATATATCTACGCTTGTAAAGCATGATTGTTTATCTGTTAAACTTGCTTGGGCAAGTGTCCTGTCGAGATATCTACAACATCATGTTTTCATGTCTATAGATAGCTTCGATTTACCTCGACGGAACCAATGAATCATGCCTACGGACAAAATGAAGGATATTCGAAAGCAGAAAAGAAAGAAAGCCTTCTTATTCAAAGGACTAATCGAATTCCCAACAGGACCTGTGACGGACTATAGTGCTAGTGTCCTCCATTGGATGCGAGACCGCGCTCCCAACTACAGAGGCGGCTACACGGGTGAGAGGGAGCGTCCAAGCGCAAGCTACATTGTGGATGTGAGAGCAACTCGAAACCTGCCAGAAATTCCAATCAAGAATAAAACTAACGCCCCTAGAGATGATTCCACCAGCAGGACGGCCAGTATTTCCAGCTGATTCTATTCCGGCCAAGCATCTCCATTCTTCCTTGAACAAGATCAAACACCCTATTAATGTCGTTCGATGGACCCCAGAAGGACGCAGACTGCTCACGGCATCGACCAGCGGCGAATTCACTCTGTGGAACGGCACCGGCTTCAATTTTGAGACCATTATGCAGGCTCACGATTCTGCCATCCGAGCCCTGGAATACTCACATAGCGACGACTGGTTGATCTCAGGTGACCATGATGGAGTCATCAAGTACTGGCAGCCAAATTTCAACAACGTTAAGAGTATCAATGCTCATACAGATCCCATCCGAGACCTTGCGTTCAGTCCCAACGACTCCAAGTTTGTCACCGCCTCGGACGACTCCACTCTCAAGATCTTCGACTTTGCCCTTGGCCAGGAAGAGCTGAAGCTTGAAGGCCACGGTTGGGATGCCAAGTCTGTGGACTGGCACCCTACTAAAGGACTAATTATTTCCGGATCCAAGGACCACCTGGTCAAGCTTTGGGATCCTCGTACTGCGCGGGCCCTGACTACTCTCCATAGTCACAAGAGCACAATCACCAAGGTCCTGTTCGAGAAGAAGCTCGGTCGGTGTTTTGCGACCTCTGCACGAGATCAGACAGCTCGTGTCTTTGATTTGCGGATGATGCGCGACATTGTGCTGTTAAAGGGTCATGAAAAGGACATTTCGACCTTGACTTTCCATCCCATACATGCCAACCTCCTCTCCACGGGTGGTATGGACGGTTCACTCTTCCATTACATGCTAGATACGCCAAATCCCCCGGCCGGCCAGCCTCTGACTGTCGCCCCTTATGACAGCCTTGACCCAGAATCGACCCCTGCCCAATCAATATGGCCTACACACAGGGTTCCGTTTGCTCATGATTACGCTATTTGGTCTCTTGATTGGCATCCCCAGGGTCATATTCTTGCGTCTGGGTCAAATGATCGTATCACTCGATTCTGGGGCCGTGCTCGACCTGGTGAGACAGAGATTTTCCAGGACCGGTACCATATTGGCGAAGCAGCTGCCGAGGCGCAAGGAACCTGGGACCGCCGTGGTAATCGCCGCCAGCGACAGGAGGAAGAGCAGCGTGAGCTGGAGGATGAGATGGATGCTCTGGTCGATCAAGATGCGCAAAAGCCTACTGTTCCTGGCTTGACTGGAGGTATTCCTGGACTACCTTTGGGCGGTGGTGCTGTCCCTGGTCTCGGCTCAAGCATCCCGCCTCCTCCTATTGTGCCTGGAGTTGGTGCTGGCTCAGCCGCGCCGCCTCCGCCTCCGCCTCCCCCTTTCGCTATTCCCGGCTTCAACGGAGCGCCGCCACCTCCACTGCCCGGTCTGGATCTCCACAACCCTCCTGACCCGGCGAAGCTGCTCGAGCTGATGCAGCAAGCCGGTATGCCCATGCCACCTCCAGGATCTCTTCCTCCTGGTTTGATCCCACCACCTGGAGGTATCCCCCCACTGCCGGGCAACTTTCCGCTTCCTATCCCTCCACCGATGAATCCTAATGACTCGGATCGTCGACGCATACCTCTCCCTAGTCAAGAAGAGAGTCTTCGACAAGAGCAACGACATGGAAAGTATACCCGCGCCCGGTAATAGCCCCTTTGAAGTATATATGGGGAAGTTAGCTGGTTGATTAGTCGATATCTACCTTTAATGGCGTTTTGATGGGCTATGGATAGGATTATGAAGGAGACCTTTTTTTTTTTTGTGAGATTCGTTGACATCAATGTTTCGAGTGGATCATACTTTCTAAGTTTTTTTTTTTTTAACTTGTTTTTCGCTAGCATTCTTACAGAAGGATTCAAAAGGGTATATATAGCGATTGGTTATGAGGAAATTTGAATATCTGATTTCTATCTGATGTGCTATTCTAATATACGATGTGCTATGTGATGCCACATGCTGTTGCTGGCAGTCTATTTATATAATTGTGGTGATGTGGTGATGAATGCAGTATGATGACCGGCTTTCTCAATCTCTATAGCGATACGCAATTGTCGATCAAAGGACAACCAGGCTGATGTATAATAGCAGACGTCATTCGTGGAGGTAAGACAAAAGAGAGAGACGTGAATGAGGGTATTTCGTAAAATTCGTAACTCAATCTCAGCTCCCCAAGGTATTAATCTCATCAATGACAGTTGTTCTCCTTATAAGCGAATCCCCGGCAAAGGCTCATTTAGCGTTCTTAGCAAACGTCTTTTGCCTCTCGCTGTAATCCTTAATAACCAAAGCGCAAGTAGTATCAGCGCAGAGCCTCCTCCTACGCTGCATGGGCAGCAGGTTCGCAAACTCCAGGCCGCTGGCACGCTCGACCGCCTCGAGGGGCACCTCAAAGTCCGTGATGGGCTTGGCGTTGTCGATGCGGGCATTGGGTAGGACGAATGCGCCAACGGCCACATTGCCGCCCACGCGGCCGTCCTCGGCGAAGATGACCTTGTAAAAGTGCGTGGGCACGGCGACGGACGGCGGGGTGCCAATCATCTCGTACTTGACGTACCACTTGTTGTCGACGGGGTCCTTCTTGGGCAGATACAACGGCCCTGTGACGATGCGCACCGAGGGATACCGCTGCGTCAGACGGCGGCAGAAGTCCTCAAAGTGCGCCCAGTAGTCGCGGTTGAAGCCCTCGCCGACCTGCGGGCACATGTTGCTGAGGTAGAAGGTCTCGTCCATGGCATTCTGCGACCACTTTGCGTCGGCGGCGGGCACCTGATGCCCTCTGTCGTAGCCGCTGCGGAAGTAGTCCTTGAGCAGGGCGCGGAACTTTTGCGGCACGCTGTCATCCTCGAGGAAGACGCTGTTCTTGCGGTCGCCGCCGCGCGTGGCGAGCGACTCGGGCGTGATGTGCTCGACGACCCAGTGCGGGTTGCGCGTGCGGCGGTCGTAGCTCGAGATGAGGGCGGCGCGGGTCGCGATGTCGGAGACGGGGCCTGGGAAGCCGTATTCGAAGAGGCCGCCTGGGTTGACGGGCGCTGCTGGGCTTGGGACGATGGGGGGATGAGCGCCGCCGGGGCCGCCAAAGACTTGGTTGGCGGGGATGGCTGTGACGGCGGTTGGGGTAGAGACGATGGCTGTAGAGGAGAGAGAACTAGAAGAGGAGGCGGCCATGTCTGCGATTCTGTCTTTGGGACGGAGAGAGTAGAGAGCGGCTGTGAGAGCGGCGCCTCCTCCAGCGCTGAGGGCGGCGATTGCAACCGACGTCTTGAGCATGATGGCTTTATATATGGACGATATATCGATATATATATATATATATATATATATATATATACTTGTATCACGGGGCGAGTTAGTTATAGAAAAGAAGAGAAGAGAAACCGCCTCGAGAACGCAGCAATACGTCAAGTATAGCTCGAGAGGAAAAGAAAATACCCAGCACGAGGCAAAGGCTTAGGTCCAAGGCCGCTCACGGGATTCAGGTTGTATCTCGAGCGTGCACCTTGAGGGGTCTAGGCGATTTCACAGCACTTGCGCATGTGCTCCAGTGAGACGCCTCTCCATGAAACCACTGACGTCGTCTGTCGACCAGGCTGAGAGACCACGAGACCCCTGGGCAAGGCTGAGGAAAAAGAAAAAAAAAAAAAAAAAAAAAAAAAAAAAAAAAAAAAAAAAAAAAAAAAAAAAAAAAAAAAAAGAAACAATGACAAGCCACAAACCACGAGCACGGGTTTATCAAGCTGGAATAGCGTTAAAAAAAAAATTAGATTAAATGCATGGGCTTTGCCGTCCAAAGGGTCCTCTGGTTCCACGCCTAGCTTAGCGGAGCCTTGTGAAAGCCTCAGGGTTAGCGGCTGGCCTTTGGGCGGTTTCGCCCCCCAAGCCGGGCCAGGGGCTGCAACATGCTTGTTGATTTGACGGCATTATGTGGCATAAGCCAGGGGTGTGTTTCTGCCTTTTCCTGCGTACGGAGCTGTTTTATGTTTGCCATGGATGTTTTTCATTCTTGCTAATTCATATCAATTTTTTGTATTTTGTATCCTTCCGTTTCTTTTCTTTTCTCATTTCGTGCTGTTTCTCCGTCCTTCTTCCCCTTGCTTTTTCTTGTTCCCTGTGCTGGGAAACGCTTCACTTCTGGAATATCTCGTCCCGCACGCAGCATTCGAGATCTGTCACGCCTCGGGGTCTCTCCCTCCGTTCAAACCTTCTGCTGCTGCGTCCACCGCAAAATCGAATCCGCCAACACTTGGAAACCCGAGAGCACGAGGAAAACCAAAAAAAGCGAGAGACTGGGAGGCAGGTGGAAGCGCAGCCTGCTTAGCTCCCCCCGCGTGACTGGGCGTCTTAGACTCGCTAATCCTGCTAGACCGACACGCTGTGGTTCTGGCCGCAGTGCAGTGAGCTCAACCTGCTATAGCGCACGCGGGCTAGGCTCCAGCGGACCGGAGACGCTGGGAATGCTGGCGAGCCCCCTATAGCGACGACGACAACGACTGCGACGGCATCATATCACCGTGCAATGCATTATCCGCCTCTCAAGGCCGGCAGCCTCCCCAACGGCAACGGCTTCACGTCGGCACCAAGCATCTCGGCCACCAAGCACAAGGCCATCGAGGATGCGCGCGCCGCCCAGGCCCTCGTGTTGCGCGAGTGCGCCGCGGCCGAGCGAGAGGCGCCGCCGTACCAGCTGCTGGAGCTGATCGGAAAGGGCAGCTTCGGGCGCGTGTACAAGGCGCGCAGCACAAACAAGCAAAAGGCCAGCCAGCTGGTGTCGGTCAAGGTCATCAGCATCGAGGAGGGCGACGGCATCCAGCCGGGCGCGGCCGACACGCTGGGCGACATCATCAAGGAGGTCAACACGCTGAAGCTGCTGAGCAACACGGGCGCGCGCAACGTCAACGCCGTGCTGGACACGCATCTGGTCGGCCAGTCGGTATGGATGGTGACCGAGTACTGCGCCGGCGGCAGCGTCGCGTCGCTGATGCGGCCCACGAGCGGCCTGGCTGAGCGCTGGATCGTGCCTATCTTGAGAGAAGTGGCCGAGGCGCTGTTCTGGGTGCACAAGCAGGGCATCATCCACCGCGACATCAAGTGCGCCAACGTGCTCATCACCGAGGCCGGCGGCGTGCAGCTGTGCGACTTTGGCGTCGCCGGCATCATGGAGACCAAGTTCGACAAGCGCAGCACCATCACCGGCACGCTGCACTGGATGGCTCCCGAGCTCTTCGACCCCCACGTCGCCTACGGCATTGAGGTCGACATCTGGGCCTTTGGGTCCATGGCCTACGAGATCGCCAACGGCCTGCCGCCAAACGCCACCGCCCGGATCAACATCCAGCAGTTTGGCGCCTATCTGAAGCAGCACCGGCCTCGTCTTCAGGGCGACCGATTCTCCGAAAACCTCAAGAACCTCATCGCCTTTTGTCTGGTCGAAGACCCCAAGCGCCGGCCGCCCATCGAAGAAGTCCAACGACACCCGTACATCTTCAACACGCAGGACAGATATCCAACCGTCTCCCTGTCGAGGCTGGTGGCTGACTACAAATACTGGGAATCCCAGGGAGGAAGCAGACAGTCGCTATTCTCGGCTGGTGGCGCCCAAGGACCTCGAATGGATCGCTCGCCCGTCCGTCAAAGCGGATGGGACTTTGGGAATTTCGACGAGGTGGACGAACTCATGTTCCAAAACACTGCGAAACCGCGCGTCCCTACTCCCGACTACTACCCCAGCGTTGCTTCTAGCCCTGAACCTGAACGTACGGCACGGCCAATGCAGCGTGGCCGTCGTAGGCGACCACCCCCGACCATGAAGGAGCTCAAGGCTCCTCTGGAGAAAGTCTTTGACCCTTACACCATCACCAACTATGGAGAGAACTCGAGGGCCTGGTATGGCAGGATACCAATGCCGCCTCCAACTTCGGCCCCGCCAACACAGAGGAAACCAAAGCCACCTACTTCGAATCCCACCTCGAACCCCAATCCCAACCGGAGCATCAGTCCCAATCCCAACACGGAGCCGCCAGCACCAGCTCGCGAATCATTGATTGATCTTGATCTTGCGATGGATGACATGGACACTCCCTCTTTGCCTAGCCTTGACGAGGAGACTATCAAACCAGCTGCGCGGCCCATTTCGATTGATCTGAGTGGTTCTGCTGATGAGCGACGAAAAACGCAGGACTGGAACTTCCCAACCAAGCGCGCCACTCAAGAATGGTCATTTTCTACGGCAGATAAACGAGATACGCAGGAGTGGACATTTCCCTCGAACAAGCGTGAGACGACGGAGTGGAAATTTCCGACTACTGAAAAACGAAGTACTCAGGAGTGGAGTTTTCCTACAGAGGAGAAGAGAAACACTCAAGAGTGGTCATTTCCAACGAGTAAACGTGACACCACGGAGTGGACTTTCCCTGCCATGACGCCCACAACCGCTACTTCTACCCCTAATCCAGACATGTTTAGCGACAATGAGGACTATCCAACTATAGTTCATCAAGACGACGATATGAGCTCCTCGGCCAATCGCGAATCGGCCATGAGTCTCATTGATCTTGACGCTTCTCTGGCGGACGACATGAGCTATAACGGCCCCAGCTCGTTCGTGCCAAACTCTCACAATCGATCATCTGGGTCGGTCCACGGATCGCTGGCGTTTGATCTAGAGCTCGAAGCGGACACTACAGACGCAGACATCAATACGAGGGAACCCTCGCTATACATCGATGACGATATGGAGTCAGTTCCTTCTCTCACACGGCAGCCGAGCGACCTGCAGAGCACTCCCACGACCCCTGACGAGAGATCAAATATTGCGTGGGAGCCGTCTGGCCTAGGCATCATGACGAGCGCTCGAAATTCTCTCATGAGCTCCATGCCACCCCTCCCCGCTGCCCCGTCACCAAATGTCCTGCAGGGGCTGGGCTCCCAGGAGGACTTGAAGCATGAACTACATCTCATGATATCGAGCATGAGGGAACACCTCTTATATGCAAACGATTGGTTAAAAGCATTTGATACCCCTACAGCAGAAAGAGAAGAACGAGAATACGACGAAGAAGAGGAAGAAGCTGAAGCTGAAACATAGTCTGCATTGCATTCTGCGTTTTGTTTTTTTTTCCTTTTCCAGTGATGCAGTTCTACTTGCCATATTATCGCCAAAGAGCAACAGCCCATATACGCAAACACGCCCTATATATGCATATACCCCCTTTTTTGGCGTGCTGATACAAAGAACAAAAGAGAGAAAAGAATGGAGAGGAGGAGAAAGAAAGAAAGAAAGAAAGATATAATGCCTTATTTGTAATATTTCCATTTCTCGTTTTCTGACGAAGCGATCTTTTTTTTTTTTTCCAACGACATACATGAAGTAAAAGGAGGAACCTGCTTATTTTGTTTTTCTTTTCTTCTTCTTTTTTCAAAGAGCATGCGAAGCTTGCCTTTTCTTTTTGTTCATTGTTTGCTCTTCCTTTTCTTTGGCTTTTTTAATGAAATCTTAAGCAACCTTTATCAGCATCAGCATTACTTATGATTGTTTACTTCTTGTTTCTCTTCTACGGCTGTTGGTTTTAGCATGTTGGCAAAACTATCTTGTCTTCTCTTGTTTTGTCTTGTGTTTTTATTCTTACTTTAAACTGTATTTTATCACTTCTTTTTGAATAGAGACAAGAGCGTACGCATTAGTTGGTATTAGAGCGTTGGCTGCTAGGTGTTTTCATGCTTGGGGCATTTCTTTACATGCATCATCCATGGCACTGGGTTCATTAGCATTACTGGAGCATGAGTCGATTTGAGATTGGCTTGATACTGAATACCTAGATTGACTAAAAGCAAAGACATCGCCATTGACTAATACATCCATGGTGATGCCAGCATCTTCCATCATCCATTCACAGCATCCATTACGTATAGAGTGTTATCCTGCCATCACCAGCCATAGACTTCAGCACCACCAGAAAGAAAAGGGAAATTCATAACTCAGCACCAGATAAGCAATAGAAATTTGAATTCCACAACCAAAACAAGATAAAAAGTTTCGCCTAATAAAAGAGTATGCTGAGTCTCATAAAATAACTCTTCATGGCCCAACGCCTCTTCCCCTCCTGCCTTCTCAGTAATCGTGTCATCACCGGGAGCCACTACTTGTAGATCGTGACCTCATTTCCTCATCACCAAAGCGTTCTTTCTTCCCACGGCATACACACTTCTCGCTTCTCTTTTTTTAAACGTATTGAGACAGCCACCTGATACCGTCGCCGTATCCCTGTCGCATCACCACGGAGCACATGAACAGCTCGATCGGTCGGATGCCCTCCAGCTGCATCTTGCCCTTTCCGGTCGTCTGGTACAGGCCCAGCTGGTGTCTCAGCTCATCCTCAGAAACGGCGTCGGGGTGGTCGATCTTGTTGCCCAGGATGACAAAAGGAACCTTGGAAAGCTCCTCCATGGACAGAAGGGCGTCGAGCTCGGCCTTGGCCTCGGGGAATCGCTCGTGGTCCTTGGCGTCGACGAGGAAGACGACACCGTTGACGTCGGGGAAGTAATCTCTCCAGATACGACGAGCTAGGAGTGGTGGAGGTTTGGTAAGCATAGGATATTTTTACACTGCGTAGAGCTAAAGGTTTGGATAAAGGGGGAGGGATTGTAGGTGCGAAGAACATACCCTGCTGGTGACCGCCAAGATCAAAAGTGTTGAATCGAACGTTGCCAATGGCAAGCTCCTCAGAAGCTAAATAAGTAGTCAGAAAAGATACTTCTTTGAAGAGAGGAAATAGGGAACCAAGCCGTCGCTAAATTCTGCGACGGTAATGGGCAGCAGACTTACTAGGGTGAAGAGTAGGTTGCAGGATAGCAACTCGGTCGTTCTATAGCAATCCCATAATGTTAGAACCTCATCACTTCTCATATAGCCCTTTTCATCAATGCCCTGCATCATCGAAATTGATCGCATGCGCAACAGCCCATCCACTGTAAAAACAGCTGCAGTGATCGTCCGTCCTTATCCATCCCCCCTGTCTCAGGCGGCCCCTTGTCTTTCTTATCGGCGACATACCTTCAGCATGTGAAGCAACGTGGTCTTTCCGGCATTGTCGAGCCCCAGGAAGAGCAGCTTGGCGTGCTTGTTGAGCAGGCCCAGGGAGGACAGCACATCGTAGACTAAAGTTCATAACCAAGGAGGAAAGAAGTCAGTTCTCTATTTTTTACCATCGCTGTAATACAATCGCGCATGTATGCGGACAAAAAAGGTGGCGGTTGAACAAAAGCGATTAGACTGCGCTGACGGAGGGGGGGGGAATGGAATAGAATAGAATACATACACCAGTTAACAATCCACATGTTGGGCGATTGGTATCTTTAATTTCTTAATTCACAATTTGAGTGCCAGATGGAAAAAAAGTGAAGAGTGAAAAAAGGCAAGGGGTATAAGAAGGAAACAAAGAGAGATATGCGAAGGCTACTCGGCTGAAGTTCGCAGAGCAGGAAAGTTGTTGTGACGAACGATGTTCGATGCGAGCTAGATCGGGTCCGGGAAAGGACAATCAATCAATGTGCTTTACCGCCTTGTTATTTTGGGCGGGCCATCGAGGCACGTGACATGCCTTGTTGCTCAGGCACCAAAAAAATAGGTAGGTACATGGCGGAAATTATGTGGCGAAGGTGCGCCCTTGACATTGGACAAAGTCTAAGTTGCAGGTAGGTACCAGCAGTTAATTATTGGTCATTGATCAGCTGCTATTACGAAAATATAGACCCAAAGTGAGAAATAAGAGAGCATCGTGATTGTCATGGCGTGACTTGAAGACGCCGTCATGTGATATCGTCAAAAGATAAAGAACTCGGAAAGAAGTTGGCCGAACTACGAAGGTGGATAGTATCTAGTAGAGACAGCAGAGACAGTAGCTCTCTGGCACGTTCCAGAAGGATTACGTGGCTTCAAAGTACTTCAAATTGCTCTTTAGAGTAAGCAACTCCTCCGCATAATACATGTCACACTTTAAAAAGTCTAGAGGAAATAGAGTTTGAGTCCTGAATCTCGCTTCAGTATTACTATCTAGTAATATCAACCGACAGCTTCTCACAAAGAAGCGTCTTGCCGACCAACGCCAACTGAGAGGTCCGCATTCCCAAATGCGGCCTCCTGGGTGTATCCTAAAAGCAGACAGATATAAAAAAGGACAAAAAAGCCTCCCCCAGGTATGGGTATTCCACTGTAGCCACAGATGATGTGTACTGTTTTTTCAGTATATACAGGAGTCTCTCTATTCATTCAGAGCCATGTCTGAAAGAAGAAAGATCACGCAATTATATGAAAAAGAAGTTTGTCATAAAATCGTGAGAAGAAAAAAAAATTTAAAGGAAATAGTGAAGTGAAAGTAAAGAAGGTTGTAAAAAACACCTTGGGTATATAGGACTTGTATGCAAGCGAGTGCGTAAACGGTTTTGTAAAAAACGCCGCCCAACAAACGATGGGACTGTGGAACCCATTCCTATCAGAATGCTCAAAACTCCTCTTTCTATGTGTATGTCATTTCCATGCATTGAAAATGCAGTAAGGATTTCTTGCTTAGCAAGAGAGGACGTAGTCTGGGCCCTTCTTACCGGCCATGAGCAGACCAAGCTCTCGCATGCGCTCGGCACCAAGACCAGGAAGCATTGTTTTGCGCTCAGGGATCTGACCGCGTCTGGCACGATCACAGTACTTCTGGAAGAACTTTTCCTTGCGGCGCAGGCGCTTCTTCTCAAGACCCTTGACAATGTCGATGGCGCTACGAATATGACCATCGGTGTCAGATGACGTCTTTGAACCCTTGGGCTGCTTCTGGTGACGGAAGATAGCCGCAGGTCTGGGCAGAGACTTTGTATGGGTAAGACCAGGGCGGCCGGCCAGCTGGAAATTGGCGTGTGCACCCTGTCTGGGAGTCTGGATCGGGGTTGCGATGGCCACAGCCTTGGGAGCAGGGGAGCGAAGTCGTCGAGGCGACTGGCGGTCAAAAAGAGGTCTGGGAGAGCGAGCGCGAGGCTTGGGAGCAGGGGAGCGAGCACGAGGCTTAGGAGCGGGAGATCGCGCACGAGGCTTGGGAGCGGGAGAGCCGCGTCGCTTAGGGGGTGGAGAGCGGAGACGACGGGGAGATGTGTTCCCATTCTTCCGCTGTCTCCGGGCACGGTCGGTTTCGCTGCCGAGATCCTCCATGACCCCCTGCACCCACGCGTGGCCATCGCTGTCGGAAGCATTCACGTAGATATCCTCCTCATCTTCCTCGTCAAGGTCCGAAGCCGGGAAGCTAGGGTCAATGTCCTGAGGGATGATGCGAAGCTTCTCGTTTCTGCGAGCAGCGAGGCATGACAGGTAAGCATCCTCGACGGGCCGATCCTCATCCAAAGTACCGCACACAAAGTCAGTACTGTCAGGCAAGTCAGGGGCCTCGGTTTGAGGTCCAATAGGTCGAGCCTTGGATGCACGGCGACGGTTGCGTCGGGAGCCAATGGAATCATCCGACTGCTGGTCGTTGATAGAGAGTCGGCGAGCCAAGCGAGGAGTGACCTGGCGTGGGATAGATGGAACTCGAGGAGTCCACATCATCATGTTCTCGTCATCGTCGTCCTCCTCGTCGGAATCAGCGAAGCCAGTCTCCTCGTCGGTGTGATAGCCATCAGAGCCATCGTCCTCTTCGTCCTCATCCTCATCTTCGTCCTCATCCTCATCCTCCTCGTCTTCCTCATCCAAGTCTAGGTCATCGAGTTCATCGGCTTCGTCATCCTCGTCCTCATCTTCATCGTCCTCATCCATGGCTGCCTCAGCCTCATCCTCTTCCGCCTCTTCCTGTTCGGCTTCCTCCTCAGCTTCAGCTCCTAAGCGGCGAATCAGGTTTTCCTTGACCAGGATATCAGAAATAGTAAGCTTGGTCTGAGTGGAGTTCTCTTGGCGAATCCAGTCATCCTCACGAGCCATGCCACTGGCAAACTCGTGGAACTGGGAGCCATCCTTGATGAGCTCCGTGGAGGAAGCACGGATGAATCGAGGTCGAACGAGGGAGGCCTTGCAGCACTCTGCCTCAGCAGGTGCTTGTCGAGGAGAGATGGGGACAGGATGTGTCATGCTCCTCTTGGGAGTGGAGGGCTCATAAGGCTTGGGAGAAGTCTTGTGCGAAGACGATGGGCGGGCCGTGCATGCGAACTTGATGGAGGTTCGCTTTGGTGCCTCTTCTTTTACCACGGGCGTCTTGAGCATGGGAGCAGGAGGGGCGGCTGCTGCAGGAGCAGCTTGTGGCTGAGCTTGAGGCTTAGCTGCACAAGCAAATTGGATGCATCGCTTTCGAGGAGCTTCCTTGACAGGCTCCTCAACTACTCGTCTAGTGCCGAAGAAGTTGCCAAAGAGGCCGCTCTTCTGCTCGCTGGCACCTTGGAGACGAAGCATCGACAGGTTGGGGAGAGGCGGGCTGGGGGTGTTTGTTCGTGAAGGGCTGGTAAGACCAGTGTCACTGGTCAAATCGGCGGTAGAAGCAATACTGGCATTGCTGACCATGGAACGGCGGCGTTGGCTGTAGGATTTGGATGGGTGGAAGACGTGAGCATCTTCTTCGTCTGATTGTCCCAGGATGGCCTGAGTCAGCAGCGAAGACGCAACCTGCTGGTGACGAATCGGCGCTCTCTGGAAGGGAAGAGGCTTGGTGGGTATAGGCATATACAGCTGAGTTTCTGGCGGCTCGTCGGGGTCCTCAATGAGATCTGACCCTTGCGTCGCCCACTCGAGGTGATGTGAAGTTGGAAGAGTTGCCATGGTCGCTGTTGTGAGGCTGAAGGTGTATATCGTGGTGAGTGAATTATAGTGGGTGGATAGATGATTCGAGTTCGAGATCGAGAGAAAAGAGATCCAGCAATAACAACAAGAAGGATTTCATCAAATGCCCCGATTTGGTACTAAGCCAAAAGACAGAGACACTGAGAGGCGAGTATAAGTCGTCGTCGTCTTCAACTCAAGAGGGGCGTATGAAGGATCTGTGTCGTAGCAAGGCGAAGCGTGTAAGCCGACACAAGGCTTCCAGCTCGTGAGAACAAGGTCTCTTCAAAAAGATTGTCCCTGAGGACCGCGATGCTATAACATCAAAGCCAACATATTCAATATCCAAAGAGTCGAGCGTCGAGGCAGTGGACGTGAAAAAGACTAAAAAGGGCTTTTGGGGCCCGCGCGAGTGGTATAAGAGTGAATGCGAAGAAGCGGGTGGCAGGCCCAGTCCACTTTTAGCAACGCTCTCTGGTGATCTGGGGGGGCACACTCGCAGGACGACTCAACGCAGACTGGAATAAAGAAGAGAGAAAAAAAAAAGGGTCCAGAGGGTGTGTGATTATCAAGCAGAGGAGGCTTCTTGGCAGATTCCGGATGACGTCCGTTCCAGATGTGGCGTGGCGGACCTGACACGACAGTATGCCGGGAGGTCGGTAGGGGTGTGTGTAGACGCCAATGCAGGGATCTCCAATGCTTGGTAGACGTTGGATTTGGATATCGAGGCGACCAAGGTCTCAGACACGCAATGCAGACGCTGTGATGTGATGAGCGCTGCGTGCCGCTGTCCGCGCTTGTAGTGTGGGAGAAGAGAGAGTTGGAGAAGAGAGATGGGGGGGTGGGAGGAGCGAAGAAAAAAAAGAAGCGAGACGAGCGCCACACGCGTAGCAGCAAAAGGAAAAACTCAAGAAGAAAAAGAAGAGACGCGGACGGGAAGAATCAGTTCGAGCGTCGGCGAAGAGAAGGCAGCGAAGCAAAAAGGTGAGGGATAATTAATTGATCTGCCGCCACTGCACACTAGCACCAAAGCATTCAAAAGCTGCTGCTCATACGGAGTACATCGGGATTTGGGGAACGGAATATCTACAGTAGCGCGGCGTAGCAGGCGATGAGAAAATCAGGGCCCCAGAGCGAATCACAGCAAAACCTGCAGCCCATACAGTGCCCAGGGCAGAGTCCGCACGCGCCGAGGCCGTTCTGTTCGAGGGCCTCGTGCCGCTTCTGGACGGCTGCAAAGCGCACCTGGACCAGAAACAACGCGCATCGAAGAGGGTCGGGGCACAGTGTGCGGGCGCTGCAGCCGCGCCGACAAGAGGCACGGGGCTCGCGCACAGTGGGCTGCACAAGCTCAGAGCACAAGGCACCTGAGCACCATACAGTCACAGTGCAGCGATGGGTGGGTGCCCTTTTGGGGGGTGTGGGCGCTGGTCTTAGGGGGGTTCCGCAATTTAAGAGCCACTGAGTGGTTTTTCTTGGGCTGGCGCTCATCAGCCTGCGATCAAGCGGCCGATCTATGCGCAGGCGCCAAATTTCTGCGTCCAGCGCGGGCTGGCGAAATTTCCATTTCGCTACAGTACTGTACGCACGGGTACAATCCAGCACAGCACAGTTCTAGCAGCACGCGCTGTTAGACCGGAAATAGCCCATCGAACTCGAATCCAGCCTGTGAGCCAACGCTAGCTCCAATACAGAAGCGTCCATCCACATCGTCGGTGTCGTCATGGTGCGGCCAAAGGGCCTTTTTTCCTTTTTCCATTTTATTTTCCTGGCGAATGCATTGCACATGGATGTTGCTAAAATAGGGCATCCGATGGTGGAGGGTGAGCTGATGGCCCTCCAACTAACTGGATTCATTCCCACTGCCTTCTGTCAAATGTTCGATAGCTGCAACGACATGAGGCTCGAGGGATTAGAAGGGGGGCATGCAAATGAGAGCAGAAACAAGGGATGGGAAGCTCTTCTTTCGATGTGCCGCTCGCTTCCCCGCTTGCATCTGCATCGAATAAACAGACAAAGAGTAAAGCGTCGATGCCCTTGTCAGGGGAGCGCGCAAAGGTATGCACGGGAGCAAAAGGAGTAGGCAGCGTCTCCGTGGGATTTTCAGCTTCAGCTCCATGCAGCACTTACAAGAGGTACATGCTCTTTACGTGTAGAAAGGCGGGTATCAAAATGTACATGCTCATATGCGTATGCCGGCCTTGTAATCGCTACTCCGTGCTCATAATCCACCATCCACCATATTTGCTCCGTAACGACTCCCGGGGCCCGATCGGTCCCAGAGCTTCGTATGTAGGTACATGCCCCGTACGCGTGCAGGCAAGGTAGGTAGTACAAGAAGCGATCGCGGTATATGCTCCGTACCTTGCAAATTTCCGCCTCGCCTCGCCTCGCCTTGTATGTCTCACAGATTGTCGCTTAACTGACCAGCAGCCCTGGCATTATGGCTCCTGTGTTAAGCATATATCGCACAAGACATGTCTCTCACTAACATGTCCCAGACAGCCGTCCTTCCATCCGCCGAATATGGATCGAAAATACGAGCATCAAGACCTTGTCGCCCTATAGCCAGTACCTCCGGCTGCTACGTTCCATGCCCATGCCCAGAGTCACCTCAAGTCATGTACAGTACATGTACATATCAGCACCACTCTCTCTCGCGAGCACTCATGCATGTGTGTATCCAAGTACTGTAGGGATGTCTGTTTATAGCACTTCCTTCCATCTGTCGAATTCCACCGCTTAACAAAGATCTTCCTTGGCAAATCTATTACTATCGGTAATATCCCAATTGCATGGTATGGGTAACACGAGAGAGATCAAGAAGATTGAAGAGAAGCTTCACGTGCCGCAGACGCTATCTGACCATTATGTCGTCGTTGATGCTAAGCCAGCGTGGAGGAATGAAGTCACTTGCTGCCATAAAGCGTTTAGATGGCATCGAGTACGCATAGAGAAGGGCATAAAGCAAGTTCCCTCATACTTAGTGCAGCATCATAATGATGACGGGAGGCTAGCTCGCCAAGAAGCTCCCCTAAATTGGCTTCTCCATTCTGAGAGAAAACCACATACTGTAGGGCCTTGCTTCTGACAAACAAGCAAGCAAGCAAGCAAGCAAGCAGCAAAATATGCCTCATACTAAAAAGCCGCTCCAGGAGAGCTTAGCGCAAAGCTGCTGGGGTCATTTGGCGCGTGAGCTGGAGTCGCCTTTGCTTGCGTGCTGGATGGAGCTGGAGCTGGGGGCAGCAGCTGTGCGCCATTCATTGATCAGAGAGCATCGCAAGCGAGGGCGAGGCTCCGCTTGCAAGGCGGATGGACATGATTCCCATCAATCCATTCACCGCCCGCTGGAAATGGACCGTGTTGGTATCCTGGGCTATACTGTAGGTCAGCCCATTCGCCCGTCTACATTTCGAACGCTGATGGAACAACAGAAGGCAGAGACATGATTGCTCCAACAAGGATGATCCTCATTGCGCTCAGGGACCGTCAGCAGGCGAAGCTCACATCCGCGCCTAAAAATACACCACAGTGCCGTCATATATCGCAAAGCCCGTTGATTGGCACCCCGTGTTTGGTCTTACTTGTATGAGTTCGCACTCCGTGCTTCAAGTAGACGCAAGTACAGCCAGTGCTCAATGCGAGATGGGAGACCTCTTGCTGCTTGGACTTGCAATTGACCAATGATTCACAACCTGTAGATGTGTCCAATCAGGTCATGCTCACTCAATATTGCGTCCAGGTCCAGCCGCAGCACGCGGCAGCGCAATAATCGTAAAGTTAGGCCATATGCACCTCGCTGCAGATGGGTTAGCAGGCGTTTCGCTTCACTGTGAGGCTTACTGTGAGGGACTTTCGGTGCCACAACCGAGCCAAGGCCGTGCAGGCCTGCAGCTCTTACCTGTGGCTATGATTCTTTGGGACGGGCGCCGTCCGCACTGAGTAGCATTCTGCATGCTGCTCTTATGCTATCCGCACTGCCCTGGTACGACGTCGTTCTGCAGCCGACTTTGCCCAATTTGAGCGTCGCAGAGTTCCTCTACAGTGCACGGAGAATCAAAATCCTGCTATTGAAGCGAAGCACGAGTGCCACTAGCCACGGCCGGACTCGGAGAGCCGTGGCAAAGACTCCAGCTGCTGTTGTGATGGCCTGGGGCAGAGTAGCACACGGTCGAGAGTCCAGACCAGATTAGACAAACAGACACACTTCACTAGCTTCAGGCCCATTGTAGGAAGCAGCAAAAAAAAAAAAAAAAAAAAAAAAAAAAAAGGTCGTCCTTCTTCTCTTTGACTCGTGGGCCGCTGGAGCCGCCGCTGGCCTCCTCGGATTCTCGCAATGGCTCGGTCTTGCCGGTGTTTGCCCGGTTTCTCTCTGCAGTTTCCAGCTCGTGAACAGGAGACTTTGGATTTTCAATTGGCCTCAGTCTTACTGTGCTGCCGAGTTGACTGCCGGAGGCGAAAAGAGCATGATTCCGCGACGGTACTTGGCTGCCGAGGCAGTTCAGCATGCTGCCCCTTTACGCGCATTGCCTCGCTCCAACCGGCGCTGTACCTCGCCTCACGGGACTCCCGCTTACAGAGGTAGGGAAAGGGGAAGCATTGGGTTTAGTGCCGTAATATGCCGACGTGCATGAGAGAGACCCCTACTCGATCAGGTCTCGTACATTAATTAGCGTGCAGAGGCCGCTCCATACCCCATATACATGCACTTTGCAAGTAAAGGAGACGCTGCCAATTGGATGCGCCACGCAGTTTTGTCATCCCGTGGCGCGCGCTGCCCACTGACAGACATGCTGGGCCAATTCAGGCTCGAACTGCCACACGGCGATCGCCAGCAAGTCTGCACCATGACGCCAAATTCCTGCCAAACAATGGCGAACCTGATGCGTTTCCTGTTATTCGCAGATCGGGGAACGAAAAGTTGCTTTTCCATGACTCTAGAAGGGTCGATCAGGCTGTTGGAATGCTACCCCCCATAAAATCAAGAGACAATCCATGTTGCAGCCGCCAGTCAGTTGAACGCATGCAAATCGCAAGTGACACACCAAATGGAACCACCACGTTGCCTCTGCCTCGCCTATCATGCCCCGGATGTATGCCGAGCAGCATAATCCCATCACCTGGCTGCATGCAGCATTTTTCGTGTCTTTGTACGCAGTGGTAGCTGCAGGATGGTTGCTGCTTCGCTTTGCAATCAGCGCGGGAAGCGGCATGGATGTCATCCAAGACGCAGACTGCAATAGATTGAATCCCCATCGGCACCTCCAGGATTATCGCCATTTACGAAAAAGGGAAATAGCCAGGACAGTGACCCGATTACCGTCAGAGCCGGAGTATGCAGCTGATCCCTTCCGACCTGCAACCCGCCGCCACATCCGTCTCTTTTTGAGCACGTTTAGATCGGCAGGAGGCCTTGAATGTAAGGTAGTGGTCTTGATATGTTCCCAAAGTGGACCAATCGTCATACAGTACATTAGTTGTTACGTGTAAGTGCAAATCGAAGAATCAGCCATTAATAGGAGGCCAGTCGCCGACTGGGTATCAAGTTGCCATCATCAGGATGTTGTACTGTGAGCCCAACAGTTGCCACATACGAGTAACCACACAATGCAGTCGAATCAGACAGCAGCGCGGGGGTCCTGGGGAGCAGACTCGCATTGCTCGTCAGCGTCCAACGGGTCAGCAGCCATTGGGAGGCAGCTCTACGCCCAGAATAGGCCTCGAGCCCGACAGGAACTGCCCAGCCGCAAATGGCTACATACCACGTCGCTTTGCGCGGTATCGTCAATTCTCGCAGAAAAACGACGAGTCGGTCCAGCGCACTAATGTGGTTCAGAAACCCCACGGCTGGATGCACAACCCCCGCATCGTCTCTCTCTCTTGCTGAGTGAGGTCTTTCGATAACGAATGGCCCATGACCACGAAGAATAAAAGGGCCCTGGGCCAAAGGAAGCAGCTCTTCGTAATTGAGGAGATACGCTGCCCGTCGAGCTGCAACTGGCGACCCAATCACCAGCATGGCTGCGAGAGTGACGCCACACTGGTCAGTGGTTCGGCCGACATGTCCGTTGCATGCTGCATGTTGAAGCCCTTCCCAAAGCGTCCTCGCCGCATCGATCCAGAGGGCTCGCGATATATTGGCAGGTTAGGTAGGGCATTTCGTAAAGGAGCGGCCAATTGGAGGCGCAAGCGTAAGCCATCCAACAGGCACAGGGCGCGAATGAGAGCAAGGCGTTTCGCCTCAGCGTTCCACGTATTTCGAAAAAGGCCGTGGAGCATGGAGGTGCGGGACGGGAAGTCCACGGGTCATCGTCGGCTAGAAGCGCTGCCGCAGAAGCAAGCACAGCACAGCACAGCACAGCACCTTTCAGCCTCAGGCATGCCCGAGTCGTGCTCATCTGGCGGCGCATCTTGGCTCCCGTCGGCGGTGAGAGTCAGGGCCGTGCATGAGCAGCCAAGCCAAAGGGCCATTCAACAGCCCTTTTCGGCCACGGCAGATACTGATGGGCTGCGGAGCTGTGCTCCGTTATGTGCTTGGTCTTGAAACTACGCGCTCTGCAGCAGCCAATGGCTTCATGGCCAGATACGGACCAGCTGCAAGTCCCCTTAATATTGGCGCATGCATGTACTCGCAGTACTGCCCGTTGCAATGGTAAGGGACCTGCCGTAGCTCCCTCGACGCATCGATGCCGGTTTGATACGGTGACTTGGTAAATTGACTAATTTCTATGCGTACGTTGCTACAATTTGTACTGACACATACAACCCGGCCGTGTAGCGTCTGTATCTGGCAAGATGGATAGCTCTTTTTGTACTCCGCACTTGTGCCCCATCCACAGCTTATGCACCTTTATCTAAGAAACACAAGCCGTCGTATACCAAAGGTGGACAGTGTGCTCCTCCTCCGCACATGTCTTTGAATGTTTCCTAAGCAAAGATCGAGGCTCTGGGTAAAGAGACTTCATCTCAAATTGGTGAGACATGAGTTCTCAGTCAACGCCAAGGCTGAAAGGTCTTATTACTTCTATGTGTAAGCTTAAAAATAGGAGCGTCAGTCTAGGCCAGGCTGTGTGAACCAATTGCTTCAGTCATATTAGACATGATTGACTTTTGCATGTTCAATTGCTCTCCGGGGATTGGCCAAGACAGCAAATTTCGTTGAGACAAGCCAAGAGCCAAATTAATCACTTGTTTTAACCAAGCTAGATTACAAGCTCGTAGATACCAGTGGGGGTTCCTCAAGCTTGGGGATTTGGTGGTTGGAGAAACACCGGACACCAGCGTTAGCGGCCTCGTCTCCTCGGGCTGTTTTATTACTTCGTGCCCCTAGGGGTGCAGCGATCGTAGGAGACAAAGAAAATCCGGCGAGGTACACAGTGTATCGTCAATAAGTGGTAGACCTTTTGGTTCTAAGCCAGCCGCTAGCTTTCTGGTCCGACTGCTTGTCGTTGGAAAATTTGTTCTAGCAATTTTTTTTTTCTCGCATTCTCGCTAGTAAAACGATCGCTCCGATAATGGGGGGCCCCAGCCCACCGACGACAACCGTCCTCTTAGCGGCTAGACGGGCTCTCAAAGCAGAAAAAAAAAAAAAAGTTTCTCAGAAGGAGGGGAGCGAGGAAACAATTGGCGCACGGGGACGGATGTTGGGGTTGGGGAATTTTTCATCTCGACGACGGAGCTCTAAAAATTTTCCTTTCTTGGTGTCCACCTTCAAGGTGAGGCTGCATGCTTGGCTGCTCAGCTTGCTTCCCTGTTCGTAAATACAGTTTGGCTCATAAGCGCGTATACAGACTTTCGTATATGCATGAATTAGTTGAGATCTCGTGCCCGAAGCCAGAGAAAGGCCCTCGAGTATAGTAAAGGGGCTCGTTTTGAATCCTAGGTCGCATTGAATTATGATTTGCACTGGCTCGCTCTGTACTTCTCTGAGACAAATATTTCCCTGAGACGTGTCTATCTATTCTCAAGTCTAGGCCTCTTGGCTTCGACTTGTGAGCAATGGCAACTTGACGCGAAGTCACACCCTTCTCTTGGCACAGGTGTGTTACCTTACACAGAAGATAAGTTAGTTGACATATCGCGCTGTCGTACATGAGCTTTGGGCATTTCTGGTGCGGCACAGCAGCAAAGTGGCAGCGATAACGGAGTGAAAGGGAGAGAGTTTGACCGCAAAAGTCAAATTGCTCTTGGTGTGCTGCCACCCCTTGAAGCCTTCTGCAGCCCATTCCGAGTAAAAATCTTATACCGCGTAGGGGCCGAATTATGCTTCCCGAGCGCTGCGAGAAAAAAGAAACTAAGAGGGTATGGCCACATAGAGTTCTAGGCCTTTGCAGCTGCTTGTGGCACCCTACAGAAGCTGCCCATTCCTCAGGTCTCTGGAGAGCACGGCGTTTGGACCCCTCCAGACCAGAGAGTTAGCAGAACAGAATGAACTGACATTTGAAGCTGAGAAATGTCACTGGGAACAGAGTTACAGCCACTATGCCGCATACCTATCGTGTATGTGGTGTATATTCATGCCGGAGCTTGCGTTGCGTGTGGTTTCCTCTGGCATGTCTAATGTACAATAGATCAGCTGTCAGTCTGTTATGGCTTCGACGCTATCTTCATCATCAGATGTTGACACGACGTAAAGCAGAAGTAATTTCGATGGAAGCAGTCTAATGCTTATTCAGCCTTCAATTACGTTGTACCATGTGGCTTCCAACTTGACTTGCTCTGGCTCAGTTTTTTTCTTCTATTATTCAATATATTCATGTCACTTCTTGAGTGTCATAGGTTACATTAATTGGCGTGAAGCTCTTGGGGAAAAAAAATAGTCTCCCCGGTTGCAAATCTTGTAATTCAAGTATTCGGTCTACGTCCATATGTTGAATGGCCACGTAGTTCCACTCTCGTTTCTCAAACCAATTCGTCTACTTAAGTAGCTTTTAATAGTCACAGACACACAATCAATCATCAGACTCGCCGGCTTCCCCAAGGGCCTTTGATAACATATATAGTACGTACTCTAACCGATATTGATACATCTCTCTTTGTAAGCTGCTGTGTAATCGATATTTGAGTCTTCGTGTCTGAAAGCTGCACTCGATATATCCAATATGTCCAAGAAAATCTGTAGTTCTCTTATAATATTAGAGTTACATCACTAGGATGGCAGTTTGGCGAACTATCAATCATGCACTTCAACTAAACTACATACCCAAACTTGTATTTGTAGATCAGCCTTGTAGACTAAAATACAAACCATGTTTTCTCTTCATTCGCTCAAAGACAATAATATCAGTCAAACCTTGCCGATAACAGCTCTCTAGAGTAGAGCCTTATTTCTCTAACTTTAATGCTGTAAGCAGTAGCACGCAGTATCGCTCCCAGGCGCAGCTTTGGCGCACGTTAAGATAGATTGCACCTTGCAAACTCGAATCATAAGATGAATCCTTCATTTAGCGCAATTTAGAAAATTTTCATCGCTATTCAAAGTCGTGCAGTCTTTATACCAACAAGTCAATCTACCCAGCTGGGGGGTTGTAGCAGAGTAGCGTCATATGGGATCAGTCACGTGATATTTCACGTGTTGCGGCAACGATTTTCCCGCTAGCCGAATTAATGACTGCAGTCCGGTAAAGATTCGTGCCAGCGACCTCAATTGAGCTCAACACAAGTAACGACTCAATCGTCATCACAGTCACCATGAACTCCCTCCGTGTTGCCCGTGTGGCTCTCCGAGCTCGCCCTTCAGCCATGCGAGTGGCCTTCCAGCGGAGAGGATACGCCGAGGCCGTCCCCGACAAGGTGAGGGATGTTCCGGAGCCTCGAATTCAAGAGGCGTACAATTTATATATCGCTAACTGAAATTTTTATAGATCAAGCTGAGCTTGGCCCTGCCTCACCAGGTATGAATAATGCGCCCCGAGAAATCGAAGTTTTACTGGCAATGCGATTCGATTGTGCTGGAGTGGAGGATATGCGACGCTCGACAGATGTTCCCTCGATGCTAATTACCGCAACACTCTACAGTCCATCTACAAATCCCAGGATGTCGTCCAGGTCAACATCCCCGCCGAGTCCGGTGACATGGGTATCCTCGCCAACCACGTCCCTTCCATCGAGCAGCTGAAGCCCGGCTTGGTCGAGGTTGTTGAGGAGAGCGGTGCCGCCAAGCAGTTCTTCCGTGCGTTGACACTACCCCTCCGAATCTGCCACTGTATTACCGATAGCGAGACTGACGATGAAACGATCATACAGTGTCTGGTGGCTTTGCCTCTGTCCAGCCTAACTCTGTCCTGAGCATCAACGCCCCCGAGGCTTACCCCCTGGAGGACTTCAGCGCTGACGCTATCCGTGCTGGTATCGCCGAGGCCCAGAAGGTCGCCAGCGGCAATGGAAGCGAGCAGGATATCGCTGAGGCCAAGATCGAACTGGAGGTGCGTCAAGATACGACATGGCTCTGCTCGCGAAACAAAGAAGCGCTAACATGCTATCGATAGGTTCTCGAGACCCTTGCCGCCCATGTCAAATAAACGATTGTAGAAATATAAATTCCTGTACAACTTTTCTACCTGTCTTTAGCGCAGAGCCGAAACAATTGATCCCAGTTGCGGTGCTGTTATATATAAAAGAATTGCATCTCTGCTGCTTTTGGCAGAGTCTCGGAAAAATATGCGTTGCTGTATGTAGGCGCGGTTCCTAGACATAATGAACTGAAATCATACCCCCTCCTTCCTCCTCATCTCTGTAGGATCAATCATCCTTTCCGTTTTGACCTGATGGCAAGGCAGCTTCCCCCTTGCTTATTTTGAGCACTTCTTCTTTTAGAAACGCTTCTGCTATTTTCTTCTTAACAAAACTAGATCATCATATTTTCTTAGCTCAAGTGACACTACTTGTTGGATCCGCATCATGGCTTACAATTTCATGCATGATCCCATGACTCCTTCCAAGGATCCGATATTCTTAGATGGACCACCGCCGGACAATCTTGTGCCCTCGGGATTTGTCGAGTCTCGTATACGGCAACTCAATATCATGTCAAGCAAAGACCGGCCCAATATTCAAAACTCGCTTCATGTCGCAAATGTGCGCGAAGGCGAAGAGGTTTGCAGCCCAGCTTGCCAGGGCACACGGATTGAAGTCACTGCTTCACCTCCAGTTGGACATTCGTATCCGGGCTTGCGAATTAATGACAATCACAGCGATGACATTAGAGTTGCTTGGGAAGCGTCATCGATAAGCGCTCATATGTACAATGTCAAACCAAGTTTGAGAGCATCAAGATCGACCAATTCAATCGGTTTAAGGAGCCCGACTCCGGGTCCTAGCAGATTCCGGGGCTTACTCAGGTCGAATAAGTCTGCTTCCAACCGAGCTGGCGATGCAAATTTGGGTTAGAAATCCCCCGGTCGTTTCCAGGCTAACTCGGGAGCATCACTTTCGACTATTCAGACAGCACAGCCGGCTCTAAATGAGTCCACAGAGGAACAAAAAGACGCACTGGATATGTTTGACACCTTTGGGGTCTCACACCCTGAAGGCTGGTTGTCAAATGAACGAGAACAGGTTTCGCGAATGAAGACTGTCCAAGTATGTCATTCTTGTGGTGGCTTCTTGCATTCAAGGTCACGATGCGCAAGATGTGGACATGAATTTTGTTCCAAGTGTAAAACCGAGCTGGTGAGTGCCCTGGCTACGGATATTTCGGCAGAGCGCATATATACGAAAGAGCAGCAGAAGTCGGAACTAGGGGGATGGCATCAAGGGGTTACTCACAGCCAAAGCCTTGGTAATTTATCTGAGCCGAGCAGAAAAAGCAGAAGTAGGCGGCACGCAAGCTTAACACTCGATTAAGCTAATTCTGTGATATAGGGAGCCGTCGACTACCTCAATCAGAGAGCCGCGACTCAATCACTAGTGATTTCAAAGAGGGTCAGGCAGAACGCAGTCATATAGAAAGGCAAGCACGCCAGCAATTTCGATATGAACGCCGACAGCGCCTAGAGAAATCCTATAGCGACCCGATCAATCCTGAACAACCCTCTGGTTGTCCAACTTGTCACACAAGCAGTGATCCTGCGAAACATAGCATCTGCTGCTTTGCTCGCCAATCTCCATCGAGGCGGCAGGTTGATGATCAACCCAATCTGAGCAAAGATGAGGTGATGTACGAGAGTAGCTCAAAGAATTCTTTCAGGTCCATTTGCGGGCAAAACGAAGCCGAAATGCATATTAATCCGGCCATTTCACTCTCATCTGATTACAAGAGCGCGGAGCCTTGCTTGTCTCAGCAGCCGGAGTATGAAGTTTTGTCTAGCGAAAAAGCAGGTGAGTATGGATCAAGCATCGATATAGAGACATTTGAGACGGAAGAGACTAATGAATGCGGATACATATAAGACGCGGCTGCATCGTCCTCACGAAGATTGTATACTCATGATCTTTTTGCCGACAAAACCTCACAAATTGCACCTCGCCAAAGAGCTCACAATCTTACTGACGATGTCACTACAACTGCTCACAAAGCCCTTTATAACTTACACAGCATTGATGAAGATATCTTTTGGACTAACACTCAAGGTCCACGCACTTTTCAGCATACCGGAATGTTTAAAAATGATGGGAAAAGTGCTTCAAAGTTTAGCTTAGAAGGAGCTGAGCTTGAGAATCTGTATTCAGAAAGTGTAGAGGATTCACTACCAGGTAAGGCTGTTCCGAAGCCACCCACAGCTTCACAGCGTGGACCACTATCTCGACAGAATAGTAGTACAGCAGGGCATCAGAATGACCCCGACTATGAGCCGATAGAGTATACTGAAACAAGTCAGTTGCTGCAGAACAATACCAAGTCACCAACCAGAAAAGCCAATGGTGTAAGCCCTAAAACGCTAGGAACAGGAGTTGGAGCGACGATTGAATCTGAAATTTTACTCAGGAAGGTCGTCGCCGTCAATTCAACGAAGTGCCCCAACTCAAAAATTGAATCTTCTGACGTCTCAACCTGGAAACAACAATTGAGAAAAGTTGGGGACACGAGGAGTAACTCTTCCAAAAAGCAGTACTCGCCATTAGCTGCCGGGTCTCAGTTACACTATCCCCAATCTCCAGCTCTATCTCTTCAAAATGAAGAAACAGCCGCCATGTCAACAAGAAAATATGAGGCAGAGACCAAAGAACAAACATCTAGGGCACAGAAGCAGAGGGAATCTGTGAAGGATAGCATGGAGAGCAGTCTGGCAGAAAACGACACTACAGAGCCAAAGATAACCCTTACGGCCCCTAACGATGATTCCGAGATACCTTCTAGTCACCACGTCTGCGAGTGGCGCTCACGATTTCTGGGGCTAAGTGTTGCGTTTGATAAGTTGAAAAGTGAGCTGGATATCGCGCTACAACAACAAGCAAATGCAAATACTGTTGAACAAGAACCGGAGACGGCTTCACATCATAATCGATACAATGACTACGGTATCGAGGGTTTAACTATCATCGTACACAGAAGAAGCAAGGAGGATTTAGTCCTCAATACAGATTTGAGAGAAGAGAAGTTCGGCGATATTGGAGATTAGCAGTAAACAGTGGGGTGTATGAGATGCATTATATGAAAGTATTCGTTACCTGTATCATGATGAACTGCTTTGAACGACGATTTGATAGACCAAGGTCTGGATATTAGGCAGTCAATAAGTCAAAGAACAATCAATATTTCAACAAGAATTCACTAAAGAAGGCTTTACAGCACAAAAGACTGGGCTTTTCGATTCTATTCCGAAAGTATGAGCTACTTCCTGTCGTCCCAAACAGAAGTAAATTGAGTTGAACATGACGAAGCCAACAGCTCTCTCTCGCTCTCCCGCTATCTCACGCCAAGCGGCAGGTATTGCCACTATTGGCGTTGATACGCGACTAGACCGACGCTGCCTAACGTACTAGACGGCCTACGTATTGTCATTCGCTACACTAGATATTGGATATCACGCTTTCAGGGGCGAGGTCCTACACTACACAACACTCTCACGTCTATTGGACAAACTAGAAAGGGGGCGTGTAATCTACGTCTGAGTCAACGCGAGTGTAACGACGGTACGCAAAGGAAGCAAAAAAGGGACTGGGCATTGTTTGGAAAACACCTTCTCTGACTGGACGACTATACGGAAGAGCAAATATACCTGGAGTCATCTTGTCGATCTTCTAGAGAGTAGGTACCTAGGTAGTTGATTCCCACCTGATTCTCACGTCCTGTCATTTCCTCATCCGACCTCACCGCACTGATCATATGCCTACCTACATACCTCTACTTCTACTACTGGCTAACTAACAACTGGCTAACAAGGCAGGCAGCATAGAAAGAGACAAGGTCCATCAGGAAAAAAAGATTTGTTGTCATATGCATGTTTGCGTGGACTGCTCTTTACCTATTCGTCCATGTTCGAATCACATGCCTCTTCTTCCTTTCCTGTTGTTTAGCATTACCCCATTGTTCGTTGTCACGGCATATGTAAGTACCTTGATAAGAGAAGTGAAAGAAGAAGCAGAAGAAAGAAGATACACACCCCCCCTTGTTTACTCCATCAGAACACACAAAAATCCCCCCCATGGGCAAACAACTTTTGACAAGTATGTACTTTTCTACCCAGCCTCCTTGTTTTTTTCTTCTTGATACTCTCCCCCCC
>JALIRY010000099.1:0-115462 GCA_026401215.1 Trichoderma erinaceum
CCCCAACCATGAGGTCCGTATAAATTTCAAAAAACTATTTGAAAAATTAAGTAAAAAATAATCCATCAATCCCCCCCCCCCCCCCCCCCCCCCCCCCCCCGGCGGCACGCAACCAAGCCAGGCAGACAAACATTCGGGCACTCCGAGTCACTCTTCAATTGCGAGTCAAACACAGTCTAACTCGGCTATTGCTGCTGCCATTACCGATCACAACTTGTTCGAGCTAGACATGTACCATTTAGAACACATTCGCATATTGACGTCTTTGAAGGAGAAAAGGACAACTTCCGACGTCAGGCGTGCACATTGTAAGTCATATACTAATACTTACGTAATTAAAAATGGGGAAAAAAAAAGAAAGTAAGAGAAGAGGAAAGTGTAAAGAGGGATAGGAAAAGTCCCATCTCTCACCATAATTATAATAATAGTAGTAATAATGATATACTTGTAAAAGAACAAAAAAGCCCATTATATATAAAACGTGCCACTTTACTCTCATCCCAACCGCCTTCAAAGTAAAAGGAAAAAAGTGAATTACCGTCTATCAATATCAAATCAAGTGCTACCGGCACCCTATGTTTATGCGTTTAGGCATCTCCAGAACAAAGATGCAAAAGAAGAGGAGAGGGTAAAGGGAGTGATAAAAGTGTTAAAAGAAGGAAAGTAGTATAAACAATCGTTATAACCAGGGGAATCATATTATGCAAGCCTTTCAACTCCTTTTACGCCTTAATTTTGCGCCTCGCTATTCTGACCCTCTGTGGGCTTTCGTGATCCCTGCTCTGGGCTTTCATCTGTTCTTGCCTGCTGGTTTAATTGATGCTGATAATGCTGCATCATGGCTTCTCTATCTTCAGCTGACGGTCGGCCAATCGGTGACCATCCCGCTGCTACTCCAGCAGCCACGATTCCGGCCATGACTGTTGGTGCTCCGAGGGCAGAGTTGGAGCGTGACCGGGCTGATCGGGAACGCTGCCGCGATACCGGCGTGGCAACGCGCGACGGGAAGCTGTCTTCTCGGCCCGGCGTATCGGTCGTCAAGACAGAGTTGGACCGAGAATGAGACGGGCTCCTTGACCGCGTAATCATTTCTTTGGGGTGTTGGATCGCAAACTTTAGGTTGTTCAGGCGCCCTCCCTTCATGCGCCTGAGGAAGTTAAGTTCGTCGCGCACGTCGACCAGTGGCTCGGGGTACATGTCCATCTCCTCGTCAGAGATCGTCAAGCCGGGCACCTGTTTCGCTCGACGCCTGAGGAATTCTGGTATCAATTTGATAACAAACTCGTCCGGAATAAGACGAATAAGAACGCCGATTGGGATGGAGATGAATCCGAGCACAAGGGCAATGCCCCACATTCCTCCGGACTGGTCTTTCTTTGCAATCGAGAAAGCAGCGCCGCCCACGAAGATGATCAGAACCTGGCCACCCATCATGAGAGTGCTGATGGCGATAAAGAACCAGTTGCGTGTCAGGCCTTCAAAGATGTTGAACTTGTTATCCAAGCGTCGATTGCTAAGAAGAAGAAAAATTTCAGTGATTAGCACTCAAGTCTCTACAAAACTGGTTGGTGTTAAGAGATATACATACTTCCATTGGTTAAAGATTTGCATCCAGACAAATGTATTAAAGACTAGAGTCTCAATGTCGGCTGTGGTGACTTCTCCGCCAACAATAGGCTGAACAACTTTGCTGCTGCCAAAATACAACAGGAAGGTGATGGCCAATTGGTATACCGCTTGTCCGATAATCATTTTCCACATGGTTGGTGAGATGATGGATGAACCTTTGGGCTCGGGCTTCCTGTCCAAAACACTGTCCTGCGGCGGATCCGTGGCGAGAGCGAGAGCTGCCAGTGTGTCCATGATCAGGTTGACCCAAAGCAGCTGAACAGCCGTAAGGACGGACTTCTCAGATGTGCTAGAGACGGCAGAAACAAAGGTGAGGATGACGGCAGTGATATTGACTGTAATCTGGAACTGCAAGAATCGCTTGACAGCATCATTGACAGCACGACCCCATTTCAGGGCTTTGACAATGCTGGCAAAGTTGTCATCCATAAGGATGATAGCCGACGCTTCCTTGGCAACTTCAGTACCGGCGATGCCCATGGAAAATCCAACGTCAGCCATCTTGAGAGCCGGGGCGTCATTGGTGCCGTCACCAGTAACGGCAACGGTCTCTCCCAATTCCTTGAGTCTCTTTACCAGAATTCGCTTGTCCTCGGGGCTAGATCTAGCGAGAACGTGAAGTTTGGGGATGATTTCGTTTTGCTTGAGCTTGCTGAGATTGCGGAAATCGGGGCCCTCCATAACCAAGCTATCAGCCTGTATGATTCCACACTCCTTGGCAATGGCCTGAGCAGTAATCTTGTTGTCACCGGTAACCATGCGAACAACAACGCCAGCCATTTGGCATAGCTGAACAGCCTCGGTAACGCCCTCTCGCAGAGGATCTTGGATGCCCACCATGCCGCCAAACGTCATTTTCTGGAATAGATCCTCGAACAGGATTTCACCCTTGCCCTCACCGCGGCGCAAAGATGGCGGAGGCCAAGACTCGAAATCTCTATAGCACAAACTAATAGTTCGCAATGAACGCTCTGCATAAGAAACAATGAGCTCGTTGATTGCATCGACATCTCCCTGCGACATCGACGCCACAGAGGCATCTGCCATTGGATTCTGTAGAACTTTGTCGCACTTGGCAAGCAGGATCTCCGAGGCGCCCTTGATGAATAGTCTAGCCGCACCATCGCGTTGTTGGACAACAATTCCCATACACTTGCGACCCGAATCGAAGGGAATCAGCTGTAGAGTTGTCGAGTTTTCCCGTAGCTCGCTGACAGGTCCCATGCCCAGATGAGCTCTAGCAAACAGGAGAAGGGCCGTCTCGGTCTTGGAGCCGATGAACGTCTTCTCTCCTTCGACCTCGCCTTCAAAAGCTGTCGAGTTCAAAGCAATGGAATCCAGAAGCAATTCTCTCACCGGAGCGCTAAGTTTATTGACAAAATCTGAGGCGGGCAACGGTTTCTTGTTGTCGCCTTCCGCGTTTTCCGTTTCTTGTATGCGAGAATGGCGAAACTCATTGTTCACTCCCACCGTTCCTGCTACAACTTGCATTTTATTCTGAGTCAACGTCCCTGTTTTATCAGAGCAAATTGTTGTCGCGTTGCCCATGACTTCACAAGCTTTCAAATGTCGAACCAAGTTGGCATCTCTCAGCATACGAGTTGTAGCGAAAGCGAGAGCTAAAGTAACGGCGAGTGGGAGGCCTTCCGGGACAGCAACGACAATGATTGTGACTGTCACGATAAAGATGTTGAGGAACATTTGTCCCTTTTGTGCCGGAGTAGAGTTTTCATCATGCGGTAAGCGGACCAGAAACTCGATGAACAGAACGATAAACAAGAGCAGACCAGCAGCACCACCGAGCTTAGCAATGTACGTGGCGATGACGTTCAGCTTCGCCTGAAGAGGTGTCATTTCCGGGTCGTCATTGAGAGCCATGAGAGTCTTTCCGTAGGAAGAGTAGATACCAGTTGACGTAGCCATATAAGTGCCGACACCTTCCATAATACGAGCTCCAGACTGAATGAATGGGTCCATCTTTTTAAGATTCTCATGATTCACAATGGCTTCGTAGACTTCGTCGGCGCCCCGTTTGCGTATAATGTCCGATTCTCCTGTCGTCTGAGATTCGTCGCATTTGACGTCAAAGCCTTCAATGAGGATACCATCAGCGGGAACCATGTCTCCAGGCTCGAGGTGTATGACGTCGCCAACCATAAGGTCGAATACCGATACTTCCATAGTCGTTCCAGAGCGTACAACCTTGACATTTCGATCTTGCTTCTTCTTGTTTAGCTTTGCAAACTGTCTTTCTTTTTGATAGTCGTTTAGCGATCCCACGATGACCACGATGGCAATGGCAACGATAATGGCAACGCCTTCGACCCATTCGACCTTGGGTTCGCCCGGCTGGTGGGCCTGACCAAAGGTTTGGTAGAGACCGACGGCAAGACTGATGGCCGCAGCAACCGACAAAAGAATCAGCACTTTATCATTGTAAGTGATCCACATGAGCTCCAGTAAGCTCTTGCCCTTCTTCTCTGGCAGCCGATTGTCTCGAAAAACTCGATATCGATCTTGAAATCCCGGTGATCTCCGACTCAAATTGGATGTTGTGCGAGCTGCCGGTTCCCCGGCTGCCACCATGGTCGCGGTAGCCTGCTTGTTATCATTCTTGTTTGAAGTAGCCTCTCCAAATGTGACGTATCCTTCCAGATTGTTTTCTTCAGTACTCAAACCAGCTTTGCGATCCGTTCGCAGACCGCGCTCCAAGCCGCTCAAACCTCCTAGGTGATAGAAGGCCGCAAGGCTCTTGGGGTTGAACATCTTGTTAAGTTGACCTGGTGAAAAAGCAAACGGATTGTTCTCAATCTCGAAGTCGGCCTCGGTCCCCGCGTCGGGTCTTAATGCTGTCTCGTCGCTCATGACCTTATCGTTTACCGGCGTCGTCTTGTACTTGTCCGTCTGCGTTGAGTTGGAGGCAACCACGGTCGTTTCTCCTCCTGAAATAAACGAGCGGTTCGCCTCTTCGGAATCGACCGAGTTCTGCCGTGATCTTTTATGGTTCGTCGGTACATTTAAGAATCCGTGCGCGCCAATAGGGGTCGACACATTATGAGGGCTCGTTGGCCGGCTGCTTTCTCTGCTGATATCGAAGGATGTGTCCGTCCGCGTTTCGGGGTATCTCTCTTGAGAAAAGCCAAACGGCGTCTCTGTCATTGTAGAAGGGCTGACGGCGTCGTCTGGGGGTGAGATGGGAGAGACGGCGTAGCTAGGTTGGGGTTGTTGGCCGTTGAGGTCGTGTGTAATCTCTACAATGCTGCTGTTGGGGTTGACGGCAGTCGTGTCTATTGTTATCGTCGGCCTGGGTACGCAATCCATTGGTTAGCCAGCCACCTTTTAGAGAGGGAGACGGGGCTGATTCGCAGCAAAGAAATATACGTACGCCCTCCGCCTCGCTGGAGGCCCTGGAGAGGGCTCAGGCTTGTTGGAGTCGGCCATTGTCAGCACTCAGCCGCCTCGAGGCAGCACACACGCTGAGATACGGCTCTGTTGCGTAAAAAAAAGAGGTGTCGAGGAGAAAGGGTGAGGCTGGACAGAGAAGACTGGCAGGCAGATTCGACTCGTGCAATCTCGAGCGACTGAGCCAAGGGGCGTGTTTGGCGGAGCCCAGGCGGGTTAATATCTAGATTTTGTTTTGGCGGCAAGGGAGACGACTGGCGAGGCAAGCCCTAGCGGCTTGATGGAGGCGAATTAGCACCAGCTCATGGCCAAGGAGTCGGAGCTTCGCAACGTCGAGCGCTCGTAGCAGTAAAGTACTCCAGGAGGAACGGCGCCTGGGCAGAACGACCATGCAAAACCAAGCCAGAAGCAAAACAAGGAACCAGGAATGGAGAGACTTACATGTACCTTGCCATCGTTGCTGTCTCGTGCTTGAGGTTTAGCGTGAGGCTATGCTAAATGAAAAGGGTGAGTGATTGGCAGGCGGCAGCCAGCAGTCCCACCGGCATCAACCCATTTCAGTGGAGCGCCGGCCACTGGTGGTACCTGTTGGACCTCGGTGGGCCGGCGGCGGTACCAGCGGAGGCCAGCTCGCGCGGGTAGTCGCTACTGACGTGGCTATAGGATCGCGAGCCAGCGCACAGGTATCGGGTACAGCCGTGGCCACGCTCGTGCAGGGAGTGTCGCTTGTTGCTCTTGCAGCACCGCTAAACAGAACAGCGGCGAAGGGGCGCTATAAGTCCAGCCGGCGTTTTTTACCCAATCCCTTTCCCGGGCAGTTAAGGCCGCTTACCGTGCCGCTGAGGCCATTGATTGGAAGCCCCGTTCCTTGCCGAAGAACTTTAGCATGCGGTCGAGGTATAACTTAGTTGTAAGCATAAGGTGTACAGCTGCGCGAGTAATGGTTTTGTCGGCTCAATGGCTCCGGGGCATTATCTGCACCGTATACTGTAGGACTTGTTCCATGGAGTGATAGCAATTGCGGAGAGCAACATTTTGCATGATCGTGATCGGCCACCTCCCTGTTTGAGGAGCTGGCAACGGCATTCCATTCGCTTGGCAGTGCATGGGTCATCTCTATGAGTGCTTTACAGACAGGTGCAGCGAGCGAGCGTGGATGCATCTACAAAAGTACCAGATACTTCCCCATAATCTATAGCCGCCACAACGAAGCTGCCCAGTCCCAAAGTACCCAGGTACGGAAGAGGAAACACCTCTAGCAGTGGCATAATGCCAGGGTCTTCAGGCGCCAACTGGCAAGCCTGACGAGTCGACTTGCACGGATTGGAACAAGTCTGAAAGTAACCCGCAGTCTTATTGGGTATGAGTACGGCATTATTTTGATCTCTTGACCGACATATTTCAGCACGTCTCGTATACTATTCGTATGGTACACAAGTATGCCAGCACATGTACTGTATGTAGATGGCTTAGCAGATAGAGAAAAAAACTAGGTGAGAATATCCGACTCGCTAACAGGGAACAGGGGTTTGGCGGCTTTAGTACGGAGTCGATTAGTGCTCAGAAACACCCGCCCTACCACAGAACAGAGGCCTCAGCTCGTTTTCTCCGAGTCGTTTAGCTGCTCTCCAGGGCCTCTGCTCCAGGTACAAGCAGCGATACTCCGTTGTGGAGTCTCTTAGTCCGGGTACCTCGCACTCCTCTCTGTTCGCTAAGCCGCTAAAGTATCTGCCGGATACAGTTTCCAGCTGAAAAGCATCGCTGCTCGCGTGTCGGGTCCACGTAATCAGCCACTGCAGAGCACGCCATAGGCCAGCAGTGAGTCGTCCCTCAGCATCATGAGACGGCCACAGCCTTGCCTGTGGCAACGGCGTATCTCTGCCCGCGGCACCATCTCGTCGCTTCGCTCGCAAACGTGCCTCGTCTTCAGCGCATCTCGTTGCAGAATCTACCTTGCCTGCCTTATCAGATCATCATGTGATGGGCGGCCGTCAGAGGCTCCAGCGCCTTCAACGCCTAGTTCCAGGGGCTGTGCCAGCAAGCTTTTCCCCCTCTTTGCACCTCTATAGCCCGATTGAGCGCTGCGGGCAACACAAATCACTCGGCGCGGGCAAAGATCCATTGCATCGAAACCGCCGTGTCCTATCTCACAAGCCACATACTCTCCACAGATCTAGCAACCAGCGCAAAGTTCGCCATCGCCAGCGTATTCTCATGCCTCCGTATGGAGCTAGCAAACCCGCCACGTGAGGCCGCCCGTGAAAATACGCTGGCATTGAGTTTTCAATGCCATGGAATCAAGGGCGCCATATCTGCTCGCCAAGGCTTCATCAATCTCCCGTCGTCATAGGAACTCGCCGCGGCTACTGAAGCACAGCCTTGACGAAGACGCGTCCCTTCAGGGGGTTTGGGAAGATGTTTTAGCAGAGCGGCATCAAGCAATACCGATGATACGCAAACAATGTTGCCATCCGTGCCACCGCAAGTCTTGGATATCACTGCCGTCATACATGACGCACGGCACAAGACGGGCCTTAGGTGGCATCTGAGACCCAGGGAAATACAGTTGTCTCTCGCTACCAGAATAATGATGCTGATTAATTTCTGACACGGGCGCTAACAAAGCAGAAAGTGACATCTTTGGACCCCATCCATCAAAATGCTTTATGCCATCTGACGCTATTCGAAGATCAGCATCTTTGTTGGGCAGGTCGCACAATATACGCACGTAATTGCCGGGGTTTAGTCCTCCGATTATCATATCCTTATGCCGTGCGGCCGTGAATATTGAACTGCTATCACGGTTGCGGAAATGGGTTCCAGAGATGAGGTGACAACCGGCGAGAGTCAATTGGTATGCGGGCACCAAGCGATCGGGATGAAGAGCATGACTCGGCCCCAACATAGCCTACTATGTGGACTTGGAGCACCAGCTCCATCTCCCTAATCTCTCTCATGATTCATAGAACAACATGGCCAAATGGCCAAGTCAGACAGCCAAAAGTTTGATATTTCGTCGATGTGGGGAGTATGGAGTACGCTTGCGGGTCTGGAAACTCGCAATTACACAGAACACAGCAATTTGTGTTGAGGGTTATTTGGTTTGCCCACCGACCCTGGCGCCAAGCTCATGGCCAAGCTCATTGCCAAGCTCACCAACACGGCGAAGCATTTGGAAAGGGGAGCCTGGCATTATATCACAAACCGCCAATATCGTCGCCATGTCCAGTCGCATCTCCCAAGCAAACTATGGCTAGGCTAGCCGCCTACCCCGGCACACCTTATTGCTGTTAAGGTGTGTTCCAAGATGCTAAACGGCATAGCGCCCTGGTAATCTCCACACACGGACGCACGTTGTCTGGATTATAAGCAGTTCTGGCACAGCGCGAGAACTCGAATCACCCTTCCCGCCTTTGTTCTCTTTCGCACTGTACGGGACCTTGGCCAAGGGTTCCCTGGTCTGCTACAGCAGCTCACTCACGATCTTCTAGATGGTTTTTGCTGGTGTGGACATCCTTAGCTGCCGTGGCTGTAAACCTTGTTCTGCCTCGTTCGTCAAGTCACGGTCATAGCAAATGACTTGCTTCCGGCCATTTACCTCCCATGGGAGGATGCGCCCGGCGAAAGAGAGTGGAAGGGTGTCAAACGAGTCTATTCGTCGCCTCTGAGCGAATCATGGCACCCGCATATAGTGCCTTTGCCGAAACTCTGTGTGTGTTCCGCAGGACTGGTTAATTTGGAGTTCCCTATCTCGGCAAGCTACCACCAGCACGCATTGAGGCTGAGCAGCTACTAACATCATCGATAGCGAATTATTTTGCTGCCCGCTTCTACTGGACCGCTAAAACTCAACATGTTGCCGCTGCAGGCTGTCACTGTGGCATCTGAGATATCACATCATGTTCCACTCAATATCGTGCCGGCAGCCTTCGGGATGGCAGCCTGGTGATGCGCGCTTCGAGCGACTTCCTGCATGAGCAAAAAAGCATTTAGAGAAGAGTTTTCTTGAATTTTTATTTTACTTTTCACCCAATTTTTTTTTTTTTTTTTTTTTTTTTTTTCTCTCTATCATCTCCCCCCGCGCATAGGGAGCTATCTAATAGAAAATAGAGCAAATTTTGCACTCTTGGCAGTCCTGAAGCCAAGGGCATTAATTTGCGCCGGATGGATGCAGGAATAAGCCGCCAACCTTGTCCAATATTGTGCACAGCCTCATCAAGAAAATAAGTCCCGCCTCTGGCGATGGGTAATAGGCCTATGCGAACCGAGACAGATGGCGCTTTTGATTGTACGCACAAGCTATGTTTTAGAAGCTTGTCGGCGAATAAATTTGTCCTTGGTTCAGCCTAAACGGATCGAAGATATGCTCGTGCCAACAAGCCTCAGCGTTTGATCCAGCCTTGGACCACAGGCGACGTAAGGCCGATAAAAGAAACTTCGAGAATATTGCCTAGCAGAGCCATTTGGTGTTTGCCTAAGAACCATAACCAGCCAAGGCTTTGGGTGGCTGCAGACATGAGCTCGGCTAGTTAGGTACATCAGCCGTGTAAATTTGAAGATATCGTGGATGACTCCTCTTAGTAGATACCTAGTACCTACTTAACTCGTAGTATCTTGCGCTACATGTATAGGTCGTGATGGACGACTAATTCTATCTTTGCCTGGATAAAGCTTTCGACGGACAAAATTATGATAGAAAGCTTTTTTATATACAAACTACTTCGATACAGAAACAATTCCAACACTATGGGGTATCTACTTAGTAGTCTGCGAAGATATAGGGACATTCTGAAAGTTACAAACCATACATTTCTTATCAAGAGTATCGTCCGTAAAACGACCGAAAAGCATATCAAGTGGTGAGAGGAATCAGTCGCTAGTAAAGTATCTCAACAAAGCTTTTTCTTTTGCGTTGGAGATTATACCGCTGCGATCAAGTCTACGAGGGACTGACTTTCTAACAACAAGCAAGTCAATCTTTACATTTTCCTAATAATTTAGCCAGGATAGACATTTATAGTTATAGTTTGAGATAATTTTGCAAAAGGGCCGCGTAAGGATGGATGTTATTCCTGCTAAAAGAGCATATAAAAGAAGCGTTCTCGTAGACCCTCTTGGAGAATTCAACCATCTTGTATATTCTTCATCTCTCTCTGTTTTGCATCTTGATACAGCTGAAGATAAAAAATATCTATCGAAACGGCAAACGCAATGACGTACGATTCCTGCGATTCCACCCCGGACATCGGAGAAGATATACAAGTTCTAATGGAGACAGATTGTCCATTTGGTAAAGACTCTCACAACGCCGTTTCATATTACCAAGTTCAGATTCCTAATACCGTATAGTGCTTTATACCTCTATCTTGATTTTCGGCATCATACCATTTTGCACCGTCTTATACTTGACGACGCACCAACACAAAGGTAAGATACACTTCATCTCATCATTGGCTTCCATTCACCTAACGCATATCCAGCCTCCATAAGAGGCTTTGAATACTACCGGCAGGCGCAAATGGAATTGCTCGTAGCTCTCCTTTGTGCAGACCTCACCTCTATTGACATTCTCGCATCGTGCATATCGAAGCAAGTGCCATTCAAGCTGCCAATAATCGCCGCAGTTGTTCCCTTGGTGCCGTATGTGTGCGGCTGTATGTTGCTGCACCACATAAAGTTTATTCCTTTCCCCCGACAATATCCCTGGCATCGTTATCTTTTGCCAGAAGTTGTATTGGAACAGTTACTATACAACAGACGCCAACAGGAGACCGACTGGGAAGAATGGGGAAGTCAGGACACCACACTATGCGGTGATGAATGGGATGATGAACAAATAGACCATGGTGGTGACACTGAGCCACTGCTGCGAGAATGGCTAGCCGAGCAGCAGCGGCTGAGCCAAATAGATGATGGCGACACTGACGATGGTGTGGAATTGGCATTCTCAACGTCTTCCACTCTGAATCCGGAGATGGATTTTTGGTTCAGCTATAGTGAAAGCGGATATGACAGTGACGACGCTTCGCTAGCAGCCGTAGCTGATTCATTTCTATTGCCGGGAAGTATATCGGATTAGATCGTTGGAACATATCTTCGCAATACGAGTAAGCTGGCGTTGGCGTACGGTTCGAATATGGTTCGGCAAAACCATTGATATTACATTGATACCCCTATGGACTACCTATATAACGCTAAAATAGGCTAATTTGGAATACACATTTGATTTGGTACAGTAAAAAAGGCATGAAATGTGTGACGATCCCGTATTTCGACTTAACACTAATTAGAGCCACACATACGAAGATTCCCAATAATAGAATATAAAACCTAAACTACCGGGTAGACGTATGCTCATGGACACTTCTATTGAACACTAAACGCTGCTATTTTCGTAATACTGCTAATCATTTTGTGTGCCTTATAGTATGCCTCGCTTCCTTATTCTAGAGCCATCGTTGTCTTCGGAGACACCTGCACCCATAGGCAAAGTTATACACGAAGCAAGCATTTCACTGGCTCATCTACTTCCCCGACTAAATCAGCTCCATATTTGAGGCTTTGCCCTTGCTTCACTCTCCAAGGCAAAAAGGTGGGCAGAGATATGCCCCATTCAACGCTCTCCACAGATATAAGAGGATTTTTGCAGCTGGCCCCTCAATTAACATGGCGCATCAATATACGATACCCTCTTTGGATAAGACTACATGTACTTTTTGACTCGTAATAAGTAGTACCTTATAGAGTAAAAAAAGATACATGTACATCGATAAACTACAACCTATATTTGGTATGTCCGTGGGTTTTTACAGGTGGTGAAGTATACGAGGCACTTTACGAGGCCAATTCTCACTTTTTCAGCGATTTCCCAGCCCGAATATCTCCTAAACGCAGGAAGAAAACCAAGGCAGAAAAGAAATCGAGACTAGAAACTACTTCACAAAAGATAATCCTTTCTCCATTTCGTATTCAATCACAGCTTGGATCCACAAATGCGTTGTCGAATACGACATTTACAGGGTAACAACTTGCTCAACTAGAGTGGTGCGATTGCGAGCGTATACATGGATCTCTCGGTTACGACAATACCTACATACACGAGGCCATTTCATACATGGTTGTTTCGAATAAAGAGATTCAAAGCGGCAGTCAACAGCGAAAATACTCATGCAATCTTGGCCTGTAGGTACGAGTTGATACGAACAGCTCCTAGTTACTAGTACTTCACACATCCCACCATCATATCCATAGGTACCAAGCTCATCAATTCATCAACCTATTCACCAAGAAGCAAAAGCAAAAACTTTTCTATAAATGCCCGCCCATCTATATATCTACCCAAACCAAATAAAGCCACCAAAGAAGAAGAAGAATCCTCAAATTCCGCTCACCTCCTCCCCAAATCAACCTCCCTCACAAGCACCATATCCCCATCCTCCTCACCCCCAGCTCTCGTCCCTTGCACCCCAAAAAACGGCTCAACCGCAACCCTCATCACTCCCCTCCAAAACCCTTCCACAATCTCCTTCAGATCGCCTCCCGTCTGCTTAAAATCCGGAAACGCGTTAATCTCCAATAACCACGCCTCCCCATCCTCATCCACCAAGAAATCCAGCCCAAACACCTCAAACGCATTCGGCAGCGTCTGGAAATGAATCGGCATCGCCCTCGCCGCCGCCTCAAACACCTCTCCCGTCGTCTCGCAAATCTGCCCAAACACCTTCTCCAGCACCGTCGTCTTCTCCAGGGGCAGGTTCCAGAACCGCTGCACCGTGTTCTCGTTGGGCGAATCCTGTAAACACGTGTTTGTCAGGAACGCCTCGATGTCCGTAGGCGCCTCCCATGGGGCTGTGTAGGGCTTGCCAGCGAAGAGAGCGAGCATGTGCTTGTAGACGTAGACGTTGAGGCTTCCCGTGCAGAGTACATATGTCCGGATGTGGAACTTGTGGCCGCCAGGGGAGAGGATCAGGGGAGGATGGATGTACGGCTGAGCCACGAAGTGACGAAGATGGGAGGCTGTGATATAGTCACCGCCAGCATCCCCATCCTCTGCTTCGCCTCCCTGGGCATCGTCATCTTCGTCTTCGTCGTCGCTATCAGGTCGTTCGGCCTCCCATCCGTCGAAAATGTCTTGCAACTCATCCATAGTACTGAATAGACGAATGCCTTGGCCACGGTCACTCATTCCCGGCTTGAGGATCCACCATTCTCTCTCACTTGCGTCCTCCTTCTCCGCGTTACGATCCAGGCTCTCCCTGAGATCGAACGCCTCGATGAGAGCGTCATCAAGGAACTCGGCATAGTCCACTTCAAAAGCCTCGCTGCGCCTGAGATGCTTTTTGAGAACAGAGTCGGGGTTCTTGGCGGCCCAGTGGTCCAGTGTTGCCGATAGGTAATGTTTTCTAATAAGCGCTTTCCGGATCATGTAGCTGTTAATAAGGCTGGTTTTGGTATGTGATGACGCAAATTCGAAGTCGATTGCTTCGTAAGGGACGATTTGCAACACATTGCTATCTGGTGACGAGAGTGTAGTTGACAAGTTGGAGTCGTCTGGAGATACATCGGTGATGAGATTAAACGCTTCCTTGGGAAGCACGGCCTCCAGTGCGGCTACAATAAGAGGCTGAACGTAAGGGTCATCGTATGCCACGATGGCTTGAATACCAGGATTCAACTTCTCTTGATCTTTAGGGCTCTCTCGAATGGCCAGTTCTGCTGTAGAAGGTAATGTTATAGGAGGGCTGAAAAGAAAATTAAGTGTAAGAATATCTTCTATTTTAGTCTTTCAATTACGCAAAGCAAGTCTACATGCAGTTCATATCATAATTCGTAACGCGTGTTCCGTCTTTGACTCGTAAAAAAACAAACAACAGAAATCCAAAAATTCTAATGTCATAAACGCAGCGGAGGTACTCACAGCTTGATCTCTTGCAGAGCCTTGTCTCCCGCACAGCTAGCAAAGTTTGCCTTGAGAGGTGTAACACTGACAGAGAAATAGTCATGTTAGCAACTTGATTATGCCGTCGTAGTAAAATTCCACAGTGATAGATGGCAACGCTTACCTTGTCTGGCCTTCTCTAACAACCCATCCATCGGATCCCGGCCCTCCTTCTTGGATAGTCTTGTGCACTTCCATGATTTTAGGCGCCCATTTGAAGTTTTTATGCGTGAGTCCTTTGGAAGCCCCGTTGACCGCGCCTTCAGCTCCGTTCCCTATCCTTTCCGCCTCATCTTGGGGCTCAATAGCCTCAAAACAGCCTTCCTTGGACCAATAATTCTGCAGAATATCTGTCCATACTACCGGGTTCGTCTCAATATTCTCAACAAGAGGAACGTTGATTGTATACAAATCAGCGCTGCCATCAGTCGGCCAGTTCTTGTAGAGATATTCGATGATCCGAAGGCTGTGCCGGCATGCGGCATCGATGAGTTTTGCGTCGTGAGTCTGCGAGAAGCTCAGAGCAATAGCTTTATATCTGCAAGCTGCTGCCTCCAGTGCCGCACCCAATGTTCCGGAACTCAGTGCAAATATCGCTGTGCTGTTCCTCCCATAGTTCGGCCCGCTCACGACCAAGTCAATTGGGCCCTTGTGCTGGAAGAAGTGGTTTGTGCCAATCTGCACGCAAGACGCCGGTGTTCCGTCAAGGAGGACCCATTCTTCCACATCGCCCGAGGGAGACGGCCGAGCATGTGTTGTTCCCTCGATATCATCGCCATGGCTGTTGGCCGAGGGGCGGTAATAGACGGGCTTCAGTGTCTGGCCGATCATATGCGCTTTGCCGATCCATGATTTTTGTGTGTCGGGGAAACAGCAGGACACAGTGTGTCCTGCTCGCTCCAAGTGCCGCACAAACGTGTGTATGTAGGGAGAGTGGTACGAGGGCGGTCCGTCGTCGTTGGTTACGAGGATATGCATCTTGTTGGATATCGCGAGCGTCTTTGCGAATACTAGGGAGCTTTTTCGGGGCTTGTAGAGGGAGGATCGAAGGAGGGAGGGCGGCCAGCGGGATCCCAGGGCAATTTAAAGAAGTAGAAAGTGGCACACTTAGACCATTGGCAGCTCGTGGCCGATAATCGGTCTGCTTTGAAGCAAGCACGCAATAATTCGAGTCGTTAATCGAGAAGCGAGGTTGTAAGAAAAGTGCAAGTACCACTTTTCGCGAGCGAGGGGCGGCAGACGTGGGGCAGCGGCACTAGCCGACGAATATTACAGGGCACATGCAATTGGATACAGCGGCATCTTTGGGCCTTCTAGAGGTCTTTGGGTATCTCCCATTATGGAGCTGGGTTACATGCGGCATAAGCTGGAGTTAAGTCGGTGTCAGCAGTTGGAGGTTGGGCATCACCACATACATGTTAGATGCAAGAGATGTAGGAGCTACAAGAGGTATAAGAAGCGAGTTTGTTTGTTTACAATCAGTTCAACCAACATCAATCAATTCCCTCAATCACTAGTTACATTCAATACACAAACATGAAACCAACACAAAGATAAAAACCGTACAGCCATGACCGTGATTTATTGGAGAGCAGACCATCATAACATGGCCTGTCATCTCTTTTCAAGTTGTGCATCTGCTATTCGAATGACACACATATCCACATTGCCTGCTAAACGCCAAACTGACTGACCAATTCCATCCATATCCACTTGCCGGTTGTGATGGATAAGAATATTCAACACTGCCGAATGCCAAGATTAATTCACAACGAAAGTGGTGCAGAGCGGTGTCGGCTCGCCTTTCTGACACATCTTTCTCAAATAGAAAACAAAAGAAAAGAACCAGAAGCTATTATTGGTATAGTGAACAAAGAAAAAGAAGAGACGAACTGAAGCAGAGAAGAGCCGCCGTATGGAGCCTAGGAGCGGGTTCTCTTGGCAGGAGCTGCGGCCAGAGGTTCGCCAGCAGCGCGCTTCGTGCCTGATCGGTTTGCGGACTCCTTGGTTCGTAGCCATGAGTCGAAAGGACTCTTCTTGCCAGCGCGCTTTGCCGGTGTTGGGGCTGCGGCCAGCTTGTTGGTAGACCGAGTGGTTCGCCTGGTTTCTGGCGGAGATGCGGGTGCATATTTTGGAGCCTCTGGGGTGTGGGCTCTCTCTTCCTTGGCCTTGACAGGTGTTTCGACAGGTGCTGAGGGCTCCTCTGCTTCCGTAGCATCCTTGGCATCTTCGACATCAGTTGCCGCCTCCTCCTCTTCGAGCATCTGCTTGGTCTTTGGAGCGGGTGCTTTGGTAGGGAAGAGTAGCCTAGGCTTGATGGATGATCGTGTGAGCGGCTTGGAGAAATGAGCTTCAACGTCTGAATCCAATTCTTCATCCTCCACTTCATCATCAAATTCGGAGAACTTGCGGAAGAATTTCTTGCCACGGCTGAGTCTGAGTGTTAGAGCCTATTCTCGTGATAGATATAAATTGCAGGGATGCTTACAATACGTAAATCAAGCCGTCGTCACGGCGCGCAGCTTCATCGACCGACTGAGCTCCTTCGCCAGGGACCATTACCTTACGCTTGGTGCGGCGTTTGGAGGGTTCAGCACTGGTAGCATTGCCCACGAAAGGGTTTAATTTGCTGTCATCCTTCTTGGGGATGCGCTCCTGAGAATCGGTGAAAATCTCGATATCCTCCTCGACTTCAGCTCGGAAACCCTCCAGAGTGATGCTTGAAAACTTCTTTGAACGCCTCTTACGGGGACTTGATACATCAGCATCCTCGGCGGGAAATAGATTGCGGGCCAAAGATTGAATCTCTGCAGTCTCCTTGGAAGTTGGGGGCTTCTGAGGCGTTTTGGATGGCGTTGGAAGCATTAGAGAAGAAGACGCGATGACTCGGCCAGCGACAGACTTGTCTTTTGATCCTGATGGAGCAGCAGATCCGGCCGCCAAGGCTGCAGCAACGCGACGGACTGAGTCGGCGGCAGGCTGGCGCTTCTTGCGAGGTGAGGAAACTGGTGAAGCCATTGCTGCGGAGTTTTGAGCGGCCGACTTTGCTGCGGCGCGAGGCGATGAAACTGCTTGGCGAGTTGCAGGCTGAGGCGATGGTGTTCTCGCAGAAACACGTTGTGCAGACAGTCTCGCTGATTTGCGTGGTGGTGAATACGGTTCCCAGCTATCGTGGTAGCCAAGTCGGGGGGCTGGTGGCGTTCGGATGGAAGAAGATGGAGGTGAGGGCGTCGAGGGGGTAGCGTCGACGACAGCCATTTTGAAAACGAGAAAAAACCAAAATCCCGGGAAAACCAAAATATCAGATAATGAAGCGCCAACCGAGAAGACGAGATGAAGCAAAGCCAAGTCGCGGGTGCAGTTCCAGTGTATCCTGGGTCTTCTCCTAAGGCTGTCGTGGCAGCGGAAACTCGAACTCGGGACGGGCCAGAAGTCAATAACCAAGCCAAAACAAAGAAAAAGGCGTCGCACGGGGAGAAAAGCGGTCTATGGCGTCGATGCGGGAATTAATACTACGGCGGCAGGGCCATGTGCAATTCGGAGGGCGACAGCGACGACTGCACGATGGACGGAGCAAATTTCAGCAATGGCGGGTTGGAAAAAATAATATCGCGAAGTGGTGCTCGGTTTGATGATGCTTGGTGATGGATGGCAGAGGAGGAGAGCAGGATTTCGGGAGCTAGACTGCAAAATGAAACTGGAGGGGGCTGGGGCAGCCGCCAGCGCTGGAATGGGTGTGCCAGCCCTCCCTTTGCTGGGCCGCTGCAAGGCCGCTAGCGCAGAGCCTGGGCAAGACGCGTTGAGCACCCCCGCCTGTAGCCAGCGGCAACGCGTCGATTTCGCGCCACGTCGCGCCAATCACAGCGCCGCAACCCTTGATTGCGGTGCCCAAGGCTCTGGAGCCTGCAGTGGCTGCGATTGGTGGCTGCTGAGTCAAGGTCCACCGTGAAGCTCGAACCTTGTCGACAGCATCACCACAGCAGCGATGCAAGCCCGCAAAAAATGTGCTATGCGCTGCACAACTCAATCCGGATCTAATCATTCAGCCACTTCAGCAATTTGATGCCTGGTGCACGATTGGCGATTCTGGAGATTACTCCCCCACTCTGACCAACGACATACGACTAAACGTCACCTGCTGAGAGCATTCTAAAGGAAGCAGCACCTTATATCTGTGGGCGCAACCATCTGCGGTACAATTCAGACGATATCTTACGTCTAGACGAGTAGGATCTAGCAATTTGCACTCAGCTTAACCGCATAAAAAAATCAGATCTTTCATCAGAAAAGCCAAAATGGCTGGTGAGATGGATCTGGATGATTCAGATCTCTGGACGTCGCCAGTCAAAAACGATCCCGATCAGCCTCGTCCAAAAACACCAAAGACTCCCAGAACCCCGCGAACCCCACGAACTCCCCCGGGAAACGACCACCAATCTGAGCCCGTCGACCGAGATGCAATGCTAAAGAGGGAGCTGGATGGCGTACGAAAGATCAATGAAGTCATCGAAGGTGTCATAGGCACTCTACAGCGGGCCGGTGGAAACATGGAGGTAGGTCCTCGAGCTTCAAATGCGGATGTATGGGATATGTTAGAACATGCGCTGACATGTGATGCACACTTAGTCCGTCTCTAAAACTGTTTCGAATGCTTCCACGCTTCTCAATACCTGGACTCGCATCCTATCACAGACAGAACACAACCAGCGCCTCATCCTCGACCCGACATGGAAAGGCGCAACCGACGATTTGGCGGAGATTGAAGCAGAAGCGCTGCGCAAGCAACAGGCTGAGGCGCGCAAAGCGGCTGAGGAAGAGGAGCGAAAAGAAGAGCTCCGACGACGGCGGGAAGAAGACGAGCAGAGAAGAAAGTTGCCTGCATCAGCTTCCGCTCGAGGCGCTCGCGGGGCTCCTTCCGGCCGTGGAGCTCGTGGAGCTCGTGGGCGAACAAGGATAGCTACAGGAACATCAAGGATCGCCACCCGCTCAAGGTATTCCTCAAGTAACATCGCCTCAGCTTCCTCAAGCAGCCGTGGCACGTCTGGCATTGGAAGAGGGCTTGGTACGACTAGGAGTCGTTACGGCAGAGCCAAGTAGTCGCGTGAGCTGGAACCCGGCCCTGGACCTTGATAACAGGGGGTTCATTTTGTTTTATTATTCGATACACCATAGATACCCATAAATGTGCAAGCTGTAACATTGCTATTTCTTCTGAAAGAAGTGACTCAGTTTCTTCATACCGCTGGTGTTGACCTTCTTGAGGTCCCGGACTCCGCGACTTTCGCTTGCTTTCTTCTTCTTTTCCTCTTCCATCTTTCTCTTCTTCTCCATCCGAGCCTCATCTTCCAATTCGTCTTGGTTTCTCTTGCGCCCGTAGTCTTGTGCTCTCACTGCCATGGTTTCTGACCGAAGCTTCTCAAGACTGGCGATGTAATCATTTAGAAGAGAAAAGTCTTTGAGACCTCCTGCTCCAGAAAATGACTTTTGTAGATTATCACCCAGTACGGGAGCCACGTAGCTAGAGCAGATAAACTCAAACGCTACTTTCAGCCTTTGCTGCTCGACAACTTCTAGTGAAGCTTGTAAAGAACTGGCAAAGTTCTCCTCTGCCGGCTCCTCAGCAACTGATGTTGCGGCTGTGCTTGCTTGAGATTCCGATGTATCGCTAGTCTCCGTGGTGGATGATGTAGACTGAGATGGTGCCGTGTCTGTCTGTGGAGTAGAAGATGCCGAATCAACGTTGTTGTTGCCGCTCAGTTGACTCTCTTCCATTCGCACCACTCTATGCATCATCGGTGCCTGAAGAACCTTTTTCACAAACTTTTCTTCCATGCTCGGTGGCAAGCCACTCTCGCTCATCCTCTTGGCTTTCTGAAAGATGACGTCCAAGAGTTTTTTCTCGTTTAGCCGAAACATCGATTCATCACCAGCCTCAACAGTGTCGCAAACTGCGCCCATTCGGCTTTCTATCAGTCGTCGTGTTGTCTCCCAGCGCATAATCTCAGACAAATGTGAGTTCTCCTGTGGTAGTTTATCCAAGTGATCATCACTGGATAAAAACAGCCGCTTTACTTCATCTGAGCCCTTTGATGCCTTTGCGTCGGCCAGCGCCGGCAGCACCAAGAAAAGAGGATCAATAGCTGTTGCTACAAAGAGCTCTGATCCCATGGTCACCTGCGCGCTTGGTCTTGCGCCTTGGCCGCTTGTCTTTGTTCCATTGGAGCTGGGCGCGGCTTCAATAAGCCAACTTCGCGGCACTGACTTCGGTGTCGCTATTTTTGTGAATTCATAGATGCCGGTTTCGGGACATGCGAGGTATCGCGCCGGCTGTGAGCTTCGTGGATTCGGGAGGGTAACAATTCGGGCGTCCGGAGTGGCTTTCGACGGTAGAATGAAAACCTTGGGAGCTTCGCCGGTGTGGGAGACGAGGGTTATTATCGATTTTGACTTGGTCGAGTCGGAATCTGTGGCCGAAGCCGTCGTCGCGGGCTTCGTTGATCGTGTCCTTGCCATGGTGGTGTCGCAAACGCAAATTACCGCGATTGACGCAACTGGCTTACTCCTTTGCAGCTGATTAGGTACTATCGAAAGATTAATGAACCTTTTCTAGTCTAAACCGCGCTGTCGCATGCAAATGCCTTCCTCTACCTCTCGCTTTCATGGGTGTGCAAAAAGGCACAGCCTTGGTTTTGTCGCATTCCAGCCCCTGCCAAAGTCTAAAGACGCGATTTACGCGTTCTGCGCCCATCCCGCGTTTTAGCTTTCGGCGATGCGCTCCACCTCAGCCAGTCAAGCTGTGCAGCCACTGCCGAGTCCCCACCGCCCACGATTTGTGTGTCCAAGCCTTACCGGCTGGCATAAGCGGTGCCCGAACAGCGCATCATTTTTTACCTGTGCTAGACCTATCGTAGCAAAAGCTGGATCAACAAGCCAAGGCGAGGAGCGACGCCTGCAAGAAAATCAACAGCGCTTGCGACCAGTGCCTACGTTTCCTCTCTCTTTCATCTACTATCGACACCACCTTACTACTATCTATTCGTACTATCTAAGACCATTGGCGCTCGCATCTCGTCCCGTCTCGCTTGGTTGCTGCATCTGTGCGCTTCCCCGCCGAGCTGCCCGTGTCGTCGCAGGCCCTGTCGAGAAGCGAAAACCTCATCTGCGGCCGCTTAGCCCGTCGCCTCCGTATGGCCCCAGAGCGCTGACGGATCACAAGGGAGCCTGGGCCTAGCCGCTGGTGCCCTGCGTTGTCGTGCTTGAGATAGATCCGGGGGGGTGGTTGGAGTGGTTGGGCAGAGGCGCAGGACTGCGAACCCGACAATCCACCAGCATCAGCATCAGCATAGCATAGCATAGCATCATCACCATGGCCCACGGTGAGTGGCCCAGGCCGCTGCCGCTGCTAATTGCGACTGACCGCCCAGCAGGACCGCAAGAGTCAGAGACCTCTTGGCCTCCTCGGTCGCCCCACGAAGCCCTCATGAGCACCCCGAAAGGTCGCCAGCGCTACCGAGAAATGATGAATCAGACCTCGCCGACACCCACGCCTTCTCCATCCAAGAACAGCAGGGCTACAGCATCGGTCATGGCGCGATCCGGGGCGCTTCAGGAACAGATGGATGATGATGACGACGATGACGATGAGGAGACGCTTCAGCTGAAGCTGCAGGAGATCCAGGCTCGACTGAAGCTGAAGAAACTACAAAAGGCCCGCGAGAATGCCGCTCAGGGCAGACAGTCTCGCTCAAACTCTGTGACGTCGAGCGCCCAGCCACGACGCGCTGTTCGCGGGACCACACCAACACCAGAAAATCCACGGCCTGCGTCCCAGAATATGGTGCAGGTCCCTGCATCTCCCGTCCGGAAAATACAGCCTCCGCAGGATCCAAAATCGCCAAGTAGAGTGCTGCTGGGCATCGACAAGGGGCTGCGGGCAAAGGATGTTTCGCTAAAACGCGCCCCAAGCTTTCGAAGGCCGGTAAGCATCGATAGAGCGGCGCAGAGAAGCTATTCAGAGAAGCCAAAGGCAGCCAGTCCATCAGGAATGTCATCCCCCGAAGGATTCCGGTCACTTAGCTTCAATGAGCGATTGGCATCCGCAAGGTCAGAAGAGGTGTCCCGCGCCGAAAGGCAAGAGAGGATATCAAAGCTGAGATCCAGCGCATTCGTCGGAATTGGCAAGGAGGAAATGGAAGAATACAAGAAGAATGCCGTCGACATTCCGGACGAGCCTTTGCAGGCCCCGTCTTTTAGCAGGGACGAGGTCTTGGGCAGATCGAAACCGCCTGTGGTGTTGCAACGGACCCGTACGGTGTCTGATTTGCGCGACACTGCTGGGAGAAACGGCAATCCCCCATATGGCAATATTCCCCCATTCATACAGTCCTCTCAAAGCCGTAAAAACAGCTTGCCGACGAGTGACATCTCTACGGAAGAGCAAGGATCATTTGAACCTTACTCTAGCATACATCTTTCAAAACGAATATTACCCAATCGAATCGTAGCCAGGCATGTTTCTGGCAAGAAAATATTCAATATCAAAGATCTATTGCGAGATGTCAAGGGTCCAGACTTTGCCCTGCCAGATGTCGAAGAGGACATTATCGTCTTTGCCATTGTTGCAAAGAAGTCAGAACCCCGAGCACATAAGCCCGCCGCAGGGAAGAACGGACAGAAAGATGAGGACCGTGGCAAATACATGGTACTGACTCTAGTCGACTTAGAATACGAACTGGATCTCTTCCTATTCAACTCGGGCTTCACTAAGTACTGGAAGCTCACAGAAGGCACTGTTGTCGCCATTCTCAACCCCAATGTTATGCCACCACCACCTGGAAGACAAGATACTGGACGCTTCAGCCTGGTCATTAATTCCGATGAGGACACGATTCTTGAGGTTGGATCAGCTCGCGACTTGGGCTTCTGCCAGGCAATCAAAAAGGACGGAGAAATGTGCAGGTCTTGGGTGAACAAGAAACGGACGCAATTCTGCGAGTTTCATTCCAACGAAGCCATCCGGAAGCAGCGAAGTGCACGAATGGAAGTCAACTCGAGTGGCTTTGGTACTCGCACTCGTTTTCAGGGCAAAAGCTCTGTAGAAGTTTTTGAACCGGTGAAGAAAAAAAACACCGACTACGACTGGGAGACTAAGACGCATTGGTATGCGGCCCGAGGACATACGGCTGCAGAGCTACTTGATGGCAAAGACCGAGATCCTTCAGACAGAAAGGACAAGGCCGAATTTCTACGACGCAATATGGAAGCCAAGGAAAAGGAGCGAGAGATGATGAAGAAGCTTGGCGAAGTCGGTAATGCTGCCGGGAGAGAATACATGCAGCGCGCAAGATCTCGAACCGATGCAGGCCTAGCACCTAGCAGCATGAGCTCGAGTCAGCAACTCTTCAACACGGCAGATCCCTTTACTGAACCAGACAAGCCAGACGCGGCCTCGCTCGGCCTCCTCGACAAGCCCCGCGATATCCACCTTAGTCCTGTGAAAAGGAAACGGACGGGTAGTTCTCAGACTGGATCTCTTACGCGGAGCAACAGTAGCAATAGTAATAGTACTACTCACAGCAGGCCGTCCGGCCTCGGTTGGGGCGGCGCGCTAAAGGACAAGCTCTCGAGCATGAAGGAAGGGGAGAAGCTCAAGCCAGAGCAGCCGCCGCTTCGGAAGAAGACACGGTTTGTCACGGAAAAGGGAATCCGAGAGGCTGGCCGTGAGAGCCTTGGCAACTTATCTGAAAGGAATTTGGCTGACCGGCAGGTGATACTCCCTGACGACGATGACGAGCTTGTCATTGTGGGGTAGATCCCAAAGCTGAGGCTGAGGATTTAGGACGGAAATCAGACCACCAATGAGAGTCTGAGGCGGCTACATAAACGACTTTTATGACGGTTACTATATAATAAAACGCATGGATAAGGTTTTTTTTTTGTCTAAAGGGGGGAAGCATCAATAGCATTGTGTATGTAACTTTCTGGTACATTATTTATTCCCTTTGGTTTTCCTTTCAACGGTACCATAGTTGCCACAAACACTTTTTTGTCTCCTTTGTTCTGTTTGAAATTGTCTGGAGAAATGGGAAGACAGGGTATGGTCATAAATCCGGCTGAGGCAAGCCATATATTGGCTATTGTAAAGATAAAGGCGAAATGTACGGCAAAGGTCTGATTTTATTGAGCATTGGGGCGGTAGTGCCAAAAAAAAAATTTCCTACTGTTTTTTTTTTTTTTTTGAATACGATGTTTTGTGCAATCTTGCATTAGATGAGATGCTGTGCTCCTTTCAGCTCTGAGAACCTATGGTAGTATCATTGGGTGGGCGAGAAGCGCGCAATGATATCTTGTGTAGCCGTTCATAGGTTCGAATTAAGGTTGAGCAGCGGAATTTGGGCCATTCGTTCTAATTTGCCTGTTTTCTTTCCGACGGGGTTTACAAAACGATCACGATCTTCAAAGACAAAAAACTAAACTAATGAAGTGAGCAGCCGTGTTCTTTTGTCCAACTCTGCCACAGCCGATTTAGCGCCCATCGCCAGCGCAATGGTTGACATCACCACGTGCGGCGCTGGACGGCCTGTCATACCGCCTTCTTTTCAATACGAATGGTGCTAATGGGTTCGATTCATCCATGTTCGAGCCAAGCTGGGCGAGTCGAGTGTTTTGTGGGAGTCACCGGGGTCCGTTAGATGATCATATCCGGATGAGGAAATGGCCCCCTTGTATCTAGATGGACAGCTGAATCGTCTTTGACGTCAATTGGGCATATATGAATGGAAAGATATGCGCTGGAGATGATGCCTAGTCGGGTTACATGCGGCTAGCAACTTGAGATCTGCCGTAAAACAATGGAGCTAATTGGAAGGTAGGCTGTAGCAATGTATTGAATCTTTTATGCAAAACAGCAAGCATCTTGAAAATAGGTGGTGAGATGTGAGAGAGTGTGATAGTGAAAATGTGCAAGACGCCACGCAGCGGAGGGGATGGAGGTAATACGAAGTAAGCTTAAAGCCATGTAAGAGAAGCCTCAGCTGGATGGCCAATGGCTGTTGAGTAGGTTGATTTAAGGCGCCGGTAGGTTGTTTCCTCAGTCATTTGCCACCCAGAGAAACGATTTCCCTTTTTATTCTTAGAAACAAGGGTGCATGAAAGGAGACGATTAGGTGCTTAGCTTGCAAGGCGCAAAGTATAATCTCGATTCGCAGCTGAGCATGACCACGATGAGCTGAGCAAAGTGCGCTTCATTAAGAGCTCAGCTTGTGTTAGGTACATTATCCTATCAAAGGAGATATACCACACCCAAGAGCGAGCGGCCAAGCCTGGTGATTGTAGATACGAAATTAGAATATCTGAAAACGATACGTCGATTTTAAAAGGAGATTTTCCTTCTTGGCATACACCAATTTCGCTGGCTCGTATTCTTTAGGGGCTTCTGGCTGTAAATGATTCAGAATTATATCCGATTTAGTGTACAAGCAGAGTTGATACACAAATGTCTTATACTCTGTGAGATTATGGTACGATCTAGATTTCAATACTACCACCGTCTGGGCTCCGAGGTGACTGGCCTATAGGAGTTTCCAGCAAGCTTCTAGATGATTCAGCTCGACCAACACGCCCAGGGATGGCTATTAACAGTGTCTCCGATCTGTAATACCTGCGATACGCTCTATACGCCAAATATCCATGTGCTGTTTCAAGTGTGAAATTGCAGCTCGTAACGTTATGCTGTGAAAATGTCGAGGCTGGCTAAGAATAGCAGTAGATTTGTGTTTGGTTGAAGAGGTTTACGGGCCGCTGCATTTAGCGATTGAAGCCTTCTGTTACCCCTCCAATAGCCAACATTCAGAATCAAAGGTCAACAGAGGGGGCTATTGATCCTTCGGGATATATTTGTGCCAAGTTTCTCTGCTAAACTTCTGCCATCATCCGGTTTATAGATAGAGCAGACTCGCCGTTCAGCCACTAAGCTGGTGGTGTTTAGACACTGAGATTGTGTGCACCTTTCTGTGGCGAGTGTGTCTCGTATAAGTGCGATACATGTAGGGAGAGCTGCTCGTGATGTATAAAAAGAACTTGAGATGAGATGAACAGCACCTGAACTACTGCTAGCGTGGCGGTGATGGATTTCAGTTGATGGAAGGCTATCTGGAACATGGTTCAGTTGGTGATGGTAGATTCAGTCGATCTAGCGCCAACACTCGGTAATACTCAGGTATTAAGATGTTCGTGTCCATATCCGTACTTTGTAGTAATACATGCACCTGGTTGAATCGGCTCCAGGTAGCATTGGCATTACGAGATATGTTCAGCCCTTCTTCGTATCCCCTTTCGCCTTTTGTCCCATTGTCAAACCCCTTCACGCAGTGATCAGCATATAGCTGTTCTTCGTATAGACTTGGGCATCAAAGGCTAATAAATTAAAAACATGCCATCTAGCGCTTTCCATTGGAACTTCTCGATTTTTTTTCTCCGACTATTGCCCAATAGTCTGAGGCAGCCTGTTTGGATTGGGTAGTGGTGCACGCCTAGAAGCTGCGGCGGAGGGAAAATCGGTGCCTCCGGTGCCATAAAATGCTACGCCGAAGGAGCCGATTTCCAGACCCTCCAATTCCAGGTACTAGACCAATCCAAAACGCCACACCTCTTTGTTTATTCAAATGCGTAATTTTAATTTTGCTTCTAAAATTATCACGCGCTGCAGCCAGAATGCAGTGTCCAGATGTTACTGGCAATAGCACCAGTATGTAGCACCGCTGCTATGGAGCATTGATGCTGGTAGTAGTAATGCTAATAGTTGCTTTGCTCCAGCACCAGGTCGCAGCAATTGATATCATCAGTGAGACACCGGACAGAGTCCCAGCCGAGGCCGCGCATCGAATGGCTGGTTTGCGGCAGCTGAGATTCCTAGGGAGCACAAAACAAAACACACGCGTGCCCGGTCCACTTTTCGCACGATCGACAGACGGTGAGGCGGAGAGCCGCCGAGGTCATTGGCAGCCAGCGAGCGTTTTGACGCTGTGGCACGCGAATTGAACCACGAGATGGCCAGCTTTTGGGCGTCAAGGCAATGCCGTATCTGCTGCTAACAGGTCGCTAGTGGCGCGATGGCTGGCGACGGCGCAACTCTCACTGCATACAAGCACTTACGCCTGCACCCACAGCGGTTCGCTCGTCTTGCTTCTCATGCAGCATTACAAGTGTTGAATCAGGTGGCAGACCCATTTACCAGAGAATATTGCTACTATAAGCATAGCTCCACACGGTGGACGATACAAGCTTTGCCCGGAAATAAACTAAAATAAAGACTTAATCACAATGCGCCTGTCTTTTCAAAAGGGCTATCGACATCCCTGGCATGTCAGCAGTCTATCGGCACTCGGCTGTATCTCAGAGAAGGCAAAAAGGGAAATGACAAAGAAAATGAAAGAGAACTAGATACAACACTTTCCTTTGATGCTTCGTGGCTTGGCCAGAAGCCGGTATTTCCGTAGGGAGCAAGAATAACAACGACAACAACTACGACAAGAGAAAAAAGAGGAGACGATCGTCAAATCGCACGCAGGGAGCAAACGTCATGCTGCGTCTCCTAGCCAGCAACAGCGCCTATCGTCTGTCCTTGCACAAGCATGGCATGGCATTGCAAGCCGCCAACGCAAAAGACGTCGGCGCTTCGCCGGCGAGCATGTCTCAGACCAGCGCATCGCTCATCGCGCTCGTCGCTCTCGCTCGATCTTCACGCGCGAGCCTATCAAAGGCGCATCGGGCCTGGCGAATAATGGACCCATCCCCGCACGCCTCCAGCGTCCTGAAATCTCCTCGAGGCCTGTCGAATCTCCAGTCGTAGCATGGGGCGGTTTCGACACCATTGGTCTCGGCCCTGACGCTAGGGCTGAATCAAGTCTGGAGCCGACTGGTAGCCTCGCCGCACAGCTGCCCTTCTGTGGGATTGGATATGCGTATCCCTAAGCTCCTCGTATCCTGCCCAGCCTAGATGTTTTTGCTGCCAAACTGCTGCCAATCGGGCTTGGCCCCCGAGGCCGTGGCGTGGCGCTGCTTGGAAGCGTCTCCATGAAGGAGGTTCATCCCTTTCGCTTTCCTCCCTTGCGGCGTCCGTATTACTCAGGCACGGCGGGTACCACTTTGTCCACTAGCATTACCGCGTGGGAAGAAAGAAAAGAAAGGAAGAACAAAAATAAACTAAACAAAGAGGCTAAAATCTTTGTTCAGGGATGGACGTTGGCCAGCCCCTTGAAAAGAAGCCAGTCTGGTGAATGAACGCATGCTTAACACTAACAACATGCAGCGTAGGTGAACGGCTCCTCTGATCTGCCATTCCTTGATTCCGTTTGCTCTTGCTCTGCTGCCGGATTCCCGGCGCCCTGTATGCCGTACCAGTCAAGTAGCCCTGGGATTCGAGCGAGCGTGTGTCTGTGTATACTCGAACGGTATGTACTCGTGTGGGTGGGGTGGACGATCCGGCAGCTAATCCCAAGAAGCTGCCAAAGCAAATAATACAAAATCTCCAGCCTACTGCTTCTGTCCTCCCCTAGCCGATCTGGAGAATCCTCCCATCCTCGTTCACCTCCACCCCTGTCACATGGCATAATCCATTCAGCTGGATTCGTGTCGTATATATATATATTTCATATCAGCCTCTTAGTCGTTTTGGCCTCGCCTACAGCAGGAAGAAGAACCGACTTGCCTACATAGGAAAGGAAGCTCGCTTTCATTCTATACTTCCAGGTTCCCACAAGGGGCAATTACAGGAGCCGCGCCGTTTACCATTCTCTCATCTAGGGCCCTTTTTTATTTTCCTTTTCGGTCCTTGGCTTCTTCCCAGCTTTCTTTCGTTCTTCTTTTTCCTTTCCTCTTCGACCACACATTCGTTTAAACCAAAGCGCATCATGTTGTTGCAAGCCTCCGTATCGGTGCTGGCCTTGGCCGCAGTTTCACTCGCACAGGGTACAGCGCACATCCCCGTCACTGGTGTTCCCGTCTCTTCTGGTTCCGCTGTGCCTCTGAGACAAAATATCAATGACTTGGTCAAGTCGGGGCCGCAATGGTAAGAAGCCAAAAGACCATACTAATCCTGCCAAGAAGATAACGAGAACGTGATGCTCATAATGAGTTTGTAATAGGGATCTCTATGTTCAGGCCATGTATAACATGTCCAAGCTGGACTCCCACGACCCTTACAGCTTCTTCCAAATTGCCGGTAATTCTTTTCTTCTTTGAGATGGCATGACTCTCGGAGCCATTAGTAACACTGGCTAGGCATCCACGGCGCACCATATATCGAGTACAACAAAGCCGGAGCCCGAACGGGAGACGGTTGGCTGGGATACTGTCCTCACGGTGTATGTCCTCGCAAAGGCGCCTGTCCATTCACTGGCCCTCTCGACGTTATTATGAAATGCCTCTGACATGTTTTTAGGAGGACATCTTTCTCACTTGGCATCGCCCTTATGTTCTGCTTTTCGAGGTACGATCTTTCTAATGTCCTTATCCTCTCGCCTCCGTTTAGCAATGCGGTGGCTTACTCTAAAGTCAGCAAGCATTGGTGTCTGTAGCCAAGAAAATCGCCAATGGTTACCCTGCTCAGTATCGCGCCAAGTACCAAGCAGCGGCAGCAAGCCTGCGAGCTCCCTACTGGGACTGGGCCGCCGATAGCACCGTCCCTGCCTGCACGGTTCCGAACACGCTCAAGATCAATGTTCCCAGCGGCAGTGGCATTAAGACGGTCGATTACACCAACCCTCTCCGGACTTATTACTTCCCTCGCATCTCCCTGACCGGCTCATATGGAGAATTCTCTGGAGGTGGTCAAGACCATACAATTCGCTGCCCTTCGCCTCAAGAGAATTATCCTAACACGGCCAATGCCAACCTGCGGGCGCGCCCTTACAAGGGCTGGATTGTAAGCTGTCACTCCTGATACTGAGCCATCAGTGGATGTTGATTGCTAACAAGTGCGCAGTATGACGTCCTGACAAACTCTCAAAACTTTGCCGATTTTGCTTCCACCAGCGGCCCTGGTATCAACGTCGAGCAGATTCACAATGCCATTCACTGGGATGGTGCTTGTGGCAACCAGTTCCTTGCTCCCGATTACTCTGGCTTCGATCCTTTGTTGTAGGTTTGAACATGGTGTTATCTAAATCAAGTGTAAACTAATATTGGAACAGCTTCATGCACCACTCCAACGTTGACCGCATGTGGGCGTTCTGGGAGGCCATCATGCCTTCATCGCCCGTCTTCACCGCATCCTACAAGGGCCAATCTCGATTCAACAGCAAGACAGGGGCCACCATCACACCCAATTCTCCTCTGCAACCCTTCTACCAGGCAAATGGACAGTTTCACACCTCTAACTCCGTCAAGAGCATCCAAGGCATGGGCTATTCCTACCAGGGAATTGAATACTGGCAGAAGACCCAGGCTCAGATCAAGTCCAGCGTCAGCACCATCATCAACCAGCTGTACGGCCCCAAGAGCTCCTCGAAGCGAAACACTCGTGCCGCCGACCTGGTCCAGACTCGCTACTTTGCGCAGATTTCCGTCAACGTCACTGAAATTCAGAATCGCCCCGCCGAAATCAACGTCTACGTTGCCGGTCAAAAAGCCGGTAGCTTGATTGTCATGAAGCTTCCTGCCGAGGGCATGGTCCACGGTGGATTCACAGTCGATACGCCCATGAGGACCCTTCTGCACGGAGGTAACCGCAATGCTGTTAGCGCCTTCTCTTCTGATGTTGAGGTTGAGATTCTCACTGTAAGCCCCCCTTGCTCAACTCTTGTAAGATTTTCGATATCGGCCTTATTCTAACAAATCTTTTAGCGCTCTGGTGAAACCATTCCCCTCGAGAGCGTCCCCAGCCTTGCCATCGATCTCGAATCCGCCAACGTCACCATGCCATCTGCCCTGGATCAGCTTCCCAAGTACGGCAGTCGTTCAAGGCATCGTGCTCAGGCCGCTCAAAAGGGACAGCGCGTCCGACCTCCTCCTCCTCCTCCCCCTCCTCCTTCTCAGTAGAGAGAGAGACGTGGCCGCTTAACCTTTTTCATCTTGTTGCAATATTATCTAGCCATATACATGACAGAATGCTCGCAAGATGAGTGTTTGAGTATATACTACGACTTTTCAACATAGGTTTTCCGACTTTTGTGAACATGGCACAATATCTTTTCACATCTGATAGGCTTTTGTCCTCTGGTACTTGCCCGAGAGGTTTGTTGATTGGGTTGATGATATGGTTTTCTGTAAATAACACTTTCTATTTTCATTACTGTTGCTGCATGAGAATATATATACGACATGCATGCTCTTTCACCAAACGCCGTCTGGGGGGTTCCTACCAGGCGACCCTGGAGGCGGATTGGATACAAATTAAGATGACGATAATTGAATATTGATAATTATGACAAATTTCTGACTGAGGATGTGCCTTGATGGATGTTGATGTAAGAATTACCATGTTTGACAAGCAAGTTGACGCTCTAGTCGGTTTGCAGTGGAGTGAATGCACTTGAGTTTATCGGGAATATGAACAGACCATGCCTTGTGGCTCTGGCTCATTGATAGTTTTTAGTATTGGAAGACACCGATTGATTGTAGCTTGGAAAAGAGACAAATTCTAGTTGCATCAAAGGAAAAGAAAAAAAGATTGATTATGAAAAAGGTAGCAAAAAGAAAAAAAGAACATGCGGCCTGTGTGGATCGAACACACGACCTTCAGATATCAATTGAATGACTGAATGACTTCAGTCTGACGCTCTCCCAGCTGAGCTAAGGCCGCAAGTTGAATGGTGCGGGCTTTTCGAAGCTTATAGGCCATACAGTAGCGCGTTTCATTGATTGACGGGCGAGGTCTCGGGGCGATTCTTGAATGTGCATAGGTATCAACTTCAGGTGGTGTGTGAAAATTGTCTTTATATACCTTGAATGATTAATTGTTTAGTATGCCTATTTCACCTTGATGGGATTGATTCCAATGGCCTACGTAGTACTAACAATTTCTGTACTTGATACCCTGGATTGTAAGTATGCTTTTGTTCATTAATTTCTTGCTTGGTAGAACAAATCAGCGGCATGAAGAAAAAAGAATATTATCCTACTGAGCTCGCGAAACGCCAGTGAAATAAAGGCATCCACGCAGTTCTTGTAGAAGTAGTCGAAGTACATGGATTACAAGTATTCTTTACAGCATTGATATAATTCTGAGAAACCAACACCCAATCCAGCTGAAAGTGCGCAATATAGGGATCACCACTTGGTGATGGCAAAAGACGATTCAAGCCACGAGATAGAGCGACAAGCTTGCGAAAATTATTGCTTTTGCTTGAACTTTTCACGATTTTGCCTTGCTATCGTCAAGGAGTCGCACCCCAGGTAGTTTTCCGTCAAGCTCAAGGCATGCGCTGGTTACACTACCATGCGGGTTTGCCTTGTCAACAGTAGCAACAACATGAGCAATAAGTATTTATTGCATAGTTAGGGAAGAAGGGCTCTATCACCAGGTTTAGTGGAAGTGGTTTCTTTAATCCAGTTGACGGTATCTGAACAGTGCTCCCAGCTCCATGAAGGTATAATATTGTCGTGGAAGATGTCTTTGACGTGCTTTCCAGAGTCCTGCTAGGTATTCTCGGCCGAAAGAGTAACTTGGCGAGCGCAGAAGTGACATCGAATCTATTAGTCTTGTAAGTAAGCCGTCTTCTGCTGCGGTCTTGCATCGATCTCTAACATCCTTTTGTCGAATTGTCGGGTGTTAGTTACTACTTAACAGGCAAGGCTCCCCAAACTGTTGAAACCCATCCGTGAAAACGTGCTGGCCCCCCAAGCGTAATTTACCATTGGGAGCGAGCCTCTAGCCCAATCATCACCCTCTCCTTGGGTGATATATAGGGCATTTGCCCAAAGATGCCTAATCCCAAGAGCTCGGCGTGCGACGACAGCGTCGGGGACAGATTGTGGCACTTAATTGATGCCAATTTGCGCCAAGCTTTGAGATTGCGAGTCTCAGATTTGTTAAGTTATTCGCTCCAACATCGATGAGAGGCGTAGGCACATATGTGTCGTGTGCGAGTCGGAAGCATCATAAAGAGACTTGCATACGAGTTGATGTAACTCATGTAAACAATTCAAAGACTGGGTAGTTAGAAAGGCGTTTGAAATCGACTTGTGACGGATTTTAAGCCAAGGTCGAGATGGATCGAACTCATGTAAGCGCAATCCACATAAGACTTCGTAAGGCCATAGCAGCCAGCATTCCCCATGTATCAGCATAAATCCGATATTGAAGCAAATGTTCTTAATATTTCGATCCCGAATCAATAAAAACGAAGACAATCAATAAGTCAAGCTAATCGTTACGATGAAAGTTTTAACCACCCAGGTGTCGCACTTTTATTATCCTACGCTGTAATAGGTAGTAAGTGAGGGTTTTCACACAGGTTAGTTGACATCAGTATCAACAGTCTTTGTATCTTGTATTGCGTGGTTCACTTGCTTCTCTTGAAAATACTTGCGAGAAGATTCCCAATCGTTTTGAAGCATGTAGCAAAACGCGCAGGTCTAGGCAGTAGCAGCGATATTGGGAAGGCTGGGAAAGGCGCCAAAATGGAAAATAGCTTCATTGGCCAGAAGATATAGCGCTCATCTCTAAGAGCGGGAGATTAAAAGCAATAACATGTACGTTCTTTAGTAACATTTTTCCCTTTAATTATCTACCCATGTACTTACGGCTACGTATATTTCGCCGCATATATAACTGGTGCACAGCTCTGTGGTCGGGATCGTAAACCCGCGGCGTGACTCAGCGCTGGTCCGAGGCCAGTCTCGTAAAGGGTAGGCATTTTAATAGTGGTGGCGATGCGACTATAATATGCACAAAAGTCCCATCGCGTTATTGGCGCATTGCGTCCGAGACTAATGGAGGAAATCCAGGAACAAAGTTTCCGATCAATTTCTCATATAGGAAATGTATGCAAATAGAGTACAAACAGACTTAATTAAATAGGCTAAGAAGATTGGCCAATTGTCAAAAATGCAGGCCTTTCATTCGCGTGGCAAGATTGTTATCAGTTGCTTTATAACCGCTACCAATATATCAAGGCTTTGAACGCCCCATTCCTATCATTGCAACTTTTCCACGCCGTTCCACATGCCATTAATAAGAGTCGTACCAAAATATACACGAGCATTGTGCACTTTTGTTAGCGATATGGCTGATGAACTTTTGCGACTACGGTTGGCGGAAATCGAGAACGACCCCTGTGCTAAGCTAGTTGCGGGCTGGTCTTTTGGAGAAAAAAAAGCTGGGGCTCCGATGTTCGAGCCCGATCCGGCAAATCCGTCTTATATTCTACGGAGCAGCTGAACCGGCCGATAGGTGGAGAGCGCGCTGAGCTGTCATGCTCATCCTCGTAACGCGGGTGTTGACCGAGGAAGAAAGAGATAAGCTATTTAGGGTTAAAACGTAGTTGTATGGAGTATAACACACCGCCAATTCTACATACGGATACCTGTAGATACAGAATATATATGGCATTGAGAGCACTCGGACAGTTATTGAGCTTGAAGGGAATGTTAGCTGTTGCTCATAGGACAATGGTAGAGATGGGTATCCTATGCCCCTGATTGTGAGTTTGTTGAACAACTACACAAGAGTCCAACTCAGTTGACAACCAACTCGGACGCAGTACCCGTGGCAACATCCATCCACGCCCTTCCTGCAGCGGCCAAACTCCAACAATTGCGCCGCCTCTTCTCAACGACATCGGGCGTTTATACCATTCCATCTGGCACTTTTTGATCCTTCCAAAAGCCCCTGGACCAACTCCAAAAGTGCTGCTCCACATTGCCTCTTTTGCCAATCGCGGCCCGGAACCCCGGCACTGCTTGGCAGGCCCCCGGGCCACTAACATCCGACTAGCATGGATCGTAGCTCTGCTCGACCTTCCTATTGGGGAGCATGATGGACAAGAACTTCTGTTCAGCCGGTAATCGTAATCTTGCATCGCTGCCAAGTTCTGATATTTCCTAGTGCAACGGCGGATCGCTGCCTGCTGGGACCTGTTGCAGTTAGGTATTACACCATCCGGTGGAGGCATCACCTCTGAGTCTTGAAATAGCATCTGTCTATGCTGGGATTGTGAATATGTACAAATACAGGGCCAGGGGCTTTGCAAGGCACATATAAAAGGAACTGAGATGCCCCCGGATCTGAATCGATCCCTCTTCTCGCCTTGCTCCAGTGTCTCCAGTCACCCCAATCTCACTTACAATGGCTAAACTGACAGCTCTTGCCGGTCTCTTGACCCTTGCCAGCGTGCAGGCAAATGCCGCCGTGCTCTTGGACAGCCTCGACAAGGTGCCTCATGGATGGCAGGCTGCTTCAGTCCCGGCCCCGTCATCCAAGATCACCCTCCAAGTTGCTCTGACGCAGCAGAACATTGATCAATTGGAATCAAAGCTCGCTGCGGTCTCCACGCCCAACTCCAGCAACTATGGAAAGTACCTGGATGTCGATGAGATTAACCAGATCTTCGCCCCCAGCAGCGCCAGCACCGCAGCTGTCGAGTCCTGGCTCAAGTCATACGGCGTAGACTATAAGGTGCAGGGCAGCAGCATCTGGTTCCAGACGGATGTCTCCACGGCCAACAAGATGCTCAGCACAAACTTCCACACTTACACCGACTCCGTTGGTGCTAAGAAAGTGCGAACTCTCCAGTACTCGGTCCCCGAGAACCTGGCCGACCACATCGATCTGATTTCGCCCACAACCTACTTTGGCACATCCAAGGCCATGCGGGCTTTGAAGATCAAGAACGCGGCCTCCGCCGTCTCCCCCCTGGCTGCTCGTCAGGAGCCCTCAAGCTGCAAGGGCACAATCGAGTTCGAGAACCGAACATTCAACGTCTTCCAGCCCGACTGTCTCAGGACCGAGTACAGCGTCAACGGATACAAGCCCTCAGCCAAGTCCGGTAGCAGGATTGGCTTCGGCTCTTTCCTGAACCAGAGCGCCAGTTCCTCAGATCTGGCTCTTTTCGAGAAGCACTTTGGTTTTGCTAGCCAGGGCTTCTCCGTCGAGCTGATCAACGGCGGATCAAACCCCCAGCCGCCATCAGTCGCCAATGACGGCGAGGCCAACTTGGACGTCCAGAACATTGTATCGTTCGCACAGCCTCTGCCAATCACGGAGTTTATTGCCGGAGGAACTGCGCCATACTTCCCTGACCCTGTTGAGCCGGCTGGAACTCCCGATGAGAACGAGCCTTACCTGGAGTACTACGAGTACCTGCTCTCCAAGTCAAACAGAGAGCTTCCCCAAGTCATCACCAACTCCTACGGTGACGAGGAGCAGACTGTTCCCCAGGCATATGCTGTCCGTGTGTGCAACCTCATTGGATTGATGGGCCTTCGTGGTATCTCCATTCTCGAGTCATCCGGTGACGAGGGTGTTGGTGCCTCTTGTCTCGCTACCAACAGCACCACCACTCCCCAGTTTAACCCCATCTTCCCGGTATGTTCCAACCTCAAATGTCTCCGAAAACACCCACTAACAAATCCTTCCGATAGGCTACATGCCCCTATGTCACCAGTGTTGGTGGAACCGTCAGCTTCAACCCCGAGGTTACCTGGGACGGCTCATCCGGAGGCTTCAGCTACTACTTCTCCAGGCCCTGGTACCAGGAGGCTGCAGTTGGCACATACCTTAACAAGTATGTCAGCGAGGAGACTAAGCAATACTACAAGTCTTATGTCGACTTCTCCGGACGTGGCTTCCCCGATGTTGCAGCCCACAGCGTGAGCCCCGAGTAAGTTTCATCTTCTATTGTCTTCTCTTTAAGACTTCATGTTGTCTTGACCGGCCACTGACCATTTGAACAGTTACCCCGTGTTCCAGGGTGGCGAGCTTACCCCCAGCGGTGGTACTTCTGCTGCCTCTCCCATCGTGGCCAGTGTTATTGCCCTCTTGAACGATGCCCGTCTCCGTGCAGGCAAGCCTGCTCTCGGATTTTTGAACCCTCTGATTTACGGATATGCCTACAAGGGCTTTACCGATATCACCAGTGGCCAATCTGTTGGCTGCAATGGCAACAACACTCAATCTGGAGGCCCTCTTCCTGGTGTAAGTATATATATATTGCATCAAATCTCTTTGCAGGCATCAGAGCTAATTCTTTCTAGGCGGGTGTTATTCCAGGCGCTTTCTGGAACGCGACCAAGGGCTGGGATCCTACAACTGGATTCGGTGTCCCCAACTTCAAGAAGCTGCTCGAGCTTGTCCGATACATTTAAATATCCATTGTAATATATATTGATTGGGCATGGTAAATACTTATAATTAAAGAAATACATACTCAGTAAATATGTATATATGTTGCACAGTTCCCACGTTTTAGCCGCGTATAGAAAGGGCACTGGGTAGAAGAATAAAGTTTATGAAGGAAATCTACTGCCAGCGTTCGCTGACAACTCGAGTTTCTTGTCTCCTCCCGGACAATCTGCTCTGAAATCTCAATTTGTGGACGCTACCGCTGTCTCATTCATTACACGGTATCTTAAGCTGGTGCTGCCTTCAGTTAGTGTTATATACGGCGAAATTGAAATCAGGGACTAGCTCAGATTATCTTACCCATGATAGGCTTTGACGCCCAGCAATAAAGAAAGGATAGGGTAGCAGTGTTTGGCAAGTAGTAGGCCCCTAAGACTCGGAGTCATCTTTCCAGGGTAACTGGTTCCCGACCATGTTACAAGAAACAATCTTGAGAAGATTCTCCCTTATCCATTTCTCCCCATCTCTCATTTCCCAAGTCTTAATCGTGGCGACCGCATTTCCAATCTCCAAAAGATTGGATACCGATAAGGGCACATCATTCCCCAGGATTTCCTCATAGTCTCCTTCATAGCTTGTATCATAAAAGTTGCAGGCAATAAGATTAATAAAATCGGCAAAAAGATTTCAACGTAAAGGGGGTTGTTCGTGTTTCAGTGCGGATAAGACGCACCCAGGCAGTACAAGCTGCCGCAAGAGGTACTGTCCAGATGTTCCGAGTCTCGTCTCGCAGCCACGAGTACTATATTTCTTGTAGTTTGAGATCGTGCAAGTTCAGCCCCGGCCAGGACAGTGGTAAGAGAACAAGTCTCTCGAAGCGGTCATGTCCAAAGGTCTTCTTGGTTTTGGGATCAATATTGTACCGCACACCTAAGCTCAAGAACTCGGAAGGGTAGGCGATTCTCAAAGACTCGGCAGTTTCTGGAAAGTATCCCAAGGAGGCCGCAATCTGGCAAGCATCGTATAACTGTTCGTCGGGGACTAAGAAAATTAGACTCTGATGCATATTATAAGAAAAAACAACAGCGCTCAAGTAAAAGATATTGCTTACTCCATCTGTCGCAAGAGGAAACCCCAGTCGGCGTAGGAGCTGCTGCTCCCACTCCACAAGGTCAATCTGTGCCGCCGCGAGTAGGTCGAGCAGGGCTGGCACTCTTCGTGCTCGATCAGTTATCATTATAATGTGAAATGACCAAAAGAAGAGGGATGAACGGTACGGCAATTTTTAAGTATTGAAAGAAGGTGGAAATGAAGGCTTTGGTTCTCAGTGGTTGTGATGAGGGAGACCACACTATGATGAACCAGCCCGGTAGCGAGGGGAGAAGAGTTTTTGGTTACGCGTACCTACTAAGGTACCATGTAATCTACATATAGGTACATGTAGCTTATACACTCGCCACCTTAGCTGTAGTATAAGGTTTAGAAGAGAAATGTCACATAAACAGACAGGTAAGTAGGTAGGTATCTAGCACCATAGTTCTATTATCGGGCACTCCAGGTGGCAATAGTGTAGGTTACTACCTAGTATACTACTACCACCACCATTGATGCTACTGCTACTTCTAGGTACTTGAATCAAAATTTAATTGGTTCTATCGGAACGAGTTAGTATTGAGGTGTTGAGTGATTATACCTACCTACCTAGGTATGGAGCCGGCTAGGCACATAGCGTTGTTAATACATTCAGTTAACTGTAGCAAACTTGGGCTTGATATTTTATTCAGGTACGGTGACTGGAGTTTTCGTGTTGCTAGATCAAGGCTGGCGAAGCCATGCCGTACATAAACTTCCCGTTGCCAGTTGGTCCGAGTTTCTAATATACGTTGGCCTGGCAAAAAGTTTGTTGTTGTGGCACCTTTATCGTTAGAATTAGCGGATATGGAATAATGTGCCTACCCCGAGAAGCTTTTAAATCACACGTCAGTAGTGACACCTTAGAGAAAGCCTTTTACATTTACACAGATATGTTGCCTTGATTCATTCCGTCCGCCTCGTACATGTTTCACTCAGCATCCCTCCTACCGCCCAGTAAGGCAGCCGCCATGAAATCAAAGCGGAACAAGGTTGTCTTCTTTGATCTGGACGGCACGCTTTTCGACCATGACAATGCACTTCAGCATGCGATATCAGCCATACACGAGAAATATCCGGCTCTCGCGGAGAGGACTGTCCAAGAACTGATCGAACAGTACAACACTTCTCTTCAACAAGCCTTTGATGCGTATCTGAATAAGATGATTACCTACGAAGAGACCGACACTCGGAAGATTCACCTATTCTTTGCATCGCTTGGCTTGCCCGAACCCAGCCTTGACGAGGTCCAGCAGTTCCGTGACACGTACAAGGCAGCTTACAGAGCGAATCGGAGAGCTACGGCGGGAAGTGTCGAGGCTTTGGTCCGCCTACGTGAACGTGGATACCACATTGGCATCATCACCAACGGGCAGATCCAAGACCATACAGACAAGGCCAAGGCTATTGGCATACTGCATCTGATAGATCGCATCATTACATCTGAGGAGGCTGGATATCGAAAGCCGGATCACCGCATCTTCCACTATGCCATCGGACAGCTCGGCATTAATTCTTTCGAAAAGACGTATATGATAGGCAATTCTGCCGACTCAGACATCAAAGGAGCGCTGGATGCGCAGTTGGCCGCCATTATGTACTCCCCAACGGCCCGGGACTCCCAAAGGCATATGTTTGGGCGACAAATACCCGTCATCAAACACATGGCTGAGCTTCTTGTATATTTTGGCATTGCCAGCCCGCGATTTACGCCACGAATTGTCTACGCTCCGGGCCATTTGGTGATTGAGGGCATCGGCATTGACATGGTCACGGAACCACAACGCTGTTTACACATATCTAGAGAGGAACTGAAGTTCCTTGCTGACAGAATGGGCGCCATGCTTGATTGTGCGGCGAGAAAAGACCGTACACAGGCCATGTTTCACATAGAGAGCATGATCAGAGCAATTACAAGGGCGGCAGACCCCAATGACGAGAAAACGACTCAGATTTCTAATGGCCGAGGGCTGACTGTGTTAGAAACCGCCACGCACAATTGCCTCGTCACTAAGAGAGACCACAGCATGCGCATATATCATTTGCGGTTCACTCTACATACAGCTTCAAAAGATGAGGCAGCATTAAGAGAAATGGTATCCATCCTACAAGAACACTATAACGATCTCATGAAAGACGATCCAGGAGCAGCCATCCACAGACTCCGCCGCGCCATTCAGACATTGGCTGAGCAAGATGGCATCTGACAGAATGCGATTTTTTTTTAGCGAACAGATTGACCAATAGACCAACATCAAGGGCCAACAACAGGCAGTTACACTAGCCAGCCAGCCAACCTGAGCCTCCTCTTATTGCACAGATTTTGTAACATACGCCGCTGCATATCGCATCAAGGCAGAAGAGTACAGACTATCTAGATGGTTATCCCTTACACAGGCTTTCGATGGGACTCTTTAGAAGAACTATGGCTCACGCGGGGTCCAGGAATAATATTCGTTTGATCAACTCTTGACCCGTTTCTCAGACCACTGCTGCAGGTGATGCTTATCTGACAAGCTCCTCAACATTGCCGTTTAAAATCGAAGTGACAGCATCTATGAAGACACCATGCGGCCTATTTAGAGAAGGATACGTCTTTAGATACACAGCCCCCACTGATATATAGATCGCCATCGCTATGCGAAGCTTGACGGCTACAAATACCTAAGCTCCACCTTTCCAAACAAACAGCAGCGACAATCCTTTTCACTCCTTTCCCGAGAATTTCTCCTGGACAAAAAATTGGCTTCAAACACCGGACATAAGCATGCTCGAAGGGCATGAATTCAGAGAGATTATGAGAATATGTTAATTAAACAATAAATGGGGGGCTCTATTATCGAAGGCTGTCATAGTAATGAAATATTTCGTATCTTTGTTAAATAAGCGGGAAATGCTCGATATAGTCATATCAGCGCGACCCTACTCCCCCTTACCACCGGATCCAAACGCTTCTTCGGACTTAAACTGTAGTGGCTCGACTGCGCAGCTTTGGTCAACGATCCTATTGCCAGCCGCTGCCCTGCAACCTGTCATTGCTCGAAAGCCAGCAGCAAGCCAATGGACCGATTTCACGAAGTTGCCGAAGGATTTGTAACGGAAGTTGGGTACAACATTTTCGACTGGTCATTTTTGGGCAGTTTCTCCGACCCCGCATACAGCGGCACAACTGCATGGAACGTATATGACTTGCGCATGATGTCCCTTTCATGCTGTGCTGTTTTATTCCCTATGCCATTCATTGACTAACAACAATTTTCCTTCAAAATATTCAATACATCATGGCTAAAATAGAGCATGGTTATAGCGTCAATGGTCCTCAGCCTGAGGAAACGTTGCCCTCACCAAGCCGGCCAGGTGTTTTGACGGTAATTCTTCACAAGGGGGCTGGCCTCTCCGTGCCGGATGGATACGAAGAGAGCCCTGATGAAGAGCGAAATAAGCGCAACATACCATATGCCATCTTGACCTTTGATAAATCGCAAAAGAAGACCAACTCTCACCAGGGAACTAGACAAAATCCAATATGGGCATCAGACACTAGATTGCTGTATCGCCCATTACACTGGGATGTTGAATTTGGAATAGAACGCGAATCTAATTGGGATTTTGATGTTTGCCGCCCGGCCGAGTTGGCCATCTATCTCTACCTCGGAGACCCTTATACGTCTTCGTCTATACAAGGCCATGCTTTCCTCGGAGTGGCACGGACTGCAATAGATCCTTCTCAAATAGTAGCAGCTTCGCCGCAATGGATTGACGTGCAGCATGGCACTGGTCAACTTAGCATTAGCCTCGAATACAAGGATATGAAGGACCGGACCCTGCAAATAGCCAATTTCAAACACGAATACTCTAATGAGCTGCGAAATAGAGATACGTTGCAACTATATACTACAAGGACGATTCCAATAGATCAACGCCTACAGAATGTCAATCATCCATTCATTGCACCCCTGACGCTGACTTTCCGGTCACAAGAAGATTTCACTACCGACGCTGACGTTCCAGTCAAAGAAATTTTAAACCTTCTGTCTCCAGCCATAGATGGCGGGTATCTCTTTCATCATCTCCAGAGGCAGCAGCGTTTCGATCCTAAGAGTGCTCAATTTTACGCCGCTGAGATTCTTTGCGCGTTGGAATACCTGCACGAGAACCGCGGCATTTACTCTTGGTTGAAGCCTCGACATGTCCTTTTAGACTGTTTTGGGCACATCGTTCTTTATGGCTCTAGTCTTTATGAACCAGCCGTTGACGGCGACCGCAGCAGCTATGGTATGCCAGAATACCCAAGCCCTGAAGTTCTTCTGAACAAAGGTCATTTTAAAGCGGCAGATTGGTGGACACTAGGGATATTTCTCTACGAGATGTTGACAGGATTACCGCCTTTCTTCGATGAGAACCCCGAAGAGATACGTCTCAAGATTCTCAGCACTGAACCCATCCAAATATCTGAAGACCTTCCTCAAAACACCAGAGATATTATAATGAGGCTCCTTGAACGAGAGCCTGATCATCGTTTAGGAGCTAAAGGGGGAGCATCCGAGGTTAAAAACCACCCATTCTTCGCTGGCATTGATTGGTCTAAGCTTCTCCAGCGGGATTACGAGCCTCCTTTCAAACCGAACTTCACTTTTACCTACTTTGAACAGCACGGAGTGCAAGAGCATCCCCAGCCGGAAGAGACTGAGGGAATCACATTCGTTACAGGCGACACCTTACGTAAAGGTCATGAACCGGAGAGCAACTTGGGTTTTGAAAGTGGCGATGACGTTATTTTAACACCAGTATCTTGCCAAGAGGGGTTCAATCAAAAGGCCGATGATGAGATTGATGACGGTTGGGAGCTTGTGTGGGAAAAGCGTGCTCCTGGGGAGCTCTATTTCCGCCATCGCACTACAGGAGAAACTGAGTTAATTATAGCACGATATGCTAGCTCGTCAAAGAAGATGAATGAGGATGATGATGCTACCGATGCTACTGTTGCTGAATTGCGCAATGGCGGCCCCAGCACAAGCTAAGCCAGAAGCGAAATGCGCTCGAGGCAGCGTTGGAGGCGGGGCATGACCGCATTGTCTCACAAATTATATCATACGGCATAAGTTTTAATGTCCGCCTCTTTGGATACAAGCTCGAAAGCCCCCTGGGATGGGCAATAGACCATAAGAAGCTACATTTGGTGCGGCTTATGCTTGACAACGGCGCAGACATCAGATTTCTGGACGATGAAGTTGAGCGCTTAGACGGGCCAGCGTTAACAAGGGCTGTGGCAACAAGAGATCGGAAACTCATTGAGTTGCTATTGCAGAGGCGACCAAGCCGGATGGACTTGACGAGAGCTCTGGGGCGCGCCGTTGATCAACGAGATAGGGGTCTAGCGCAACTGCTCCTGGCAAATGGTGCCCGGTGCGACTTTGAAAAGGAAGACCGGCCCTTGCCTGTTAAGTGCAACCCTTACGCTGGCTACTATAATGGTATCCTATGTATGGAAGAAGAATTCATTCCTCCGCTTGTTCGAGCCGTTAAGCTAGGCGATGTTGGCCTGGTGCGTCTACTGCTTACGAACGGAGCGAATGCTAATGTCGGATACCATGACCTCCACGCGGACGTTGAGGTAAAGCATATCAAATTTGGGTGCGGGAGGGTAATTCAACTAGCTATGGAGTTGAAGAGACATGAAGCCATCAAGCTATTGCTCGCAGCCGGCGCAGATATTAGCCTTGCCCAGCCTGTCTGGCGCGTACCAGGCCATAGATGCAGGGAGGTAACGAGGGTTTTCTACCAGACCACGATGAGTAAATTGAGGATGGCGGTGGAATCAGCCAAGAAAACATAAAGAGTGACCCGTGCAGAATGTCAGAGTAAAAGGGTTAGACTGTCAGCTGCATCTGATGAGAGTTCAGTATTCAGGGGTATTAGAGACTAATGGACTTGGCCTAGAATCCCTGGTAGAAGCAGGCGTCGCAAAACATTTCTCAGTTTTTGATACGGCCTACAGATAGTTTCTTTCTCTTAAGTTTCTAGCTGCCTAAGGGTAGCAAAGGAATAGAAGGTTTCGCTGAATGAGTAGATCGTTGAAACTTGAGGGCTCAAATCAGAGGATCCTTTGATTAATAGCAGTATTGAAAATTTAGGAACCCTTCATCTTCTGTTCTTCATTAATTATCTAGTATAGCGAGGAGTTGAACGATCAAATATTACATTTATTACTAATTTTCCCCTCGTGTGCAGTGTGTTACTCGACCCCTTAAACAAGGATGGAGACTCATAAGGCGCGCCCTATCTATTCATTTCGAAAATCACTTTCTTGGAATTCTGGGTCAATACTATTTTTCTGAGGCTGTAGTTCATGCGTTATTTACAGACCTCTCTACTTTATTTATCAGACACTAAAGATGGCTGACGTGGTCCATTCTATGGCTGAGTTGCATCCATGGGGTACAAACATAGAGACTTCGACGCAGCTCAAGAACATTGTCTAGTCGTCCAAGTCCAAGCATAATTGTGCATTAGTCCCCGTTGCTCACACATAACGGCCAATCTGTAAATCCTCCGAATTTCTCCGGAGAGAGCAATTCTTGCTTTTGACTGGCTTTGCTCCGTGTCCACGGCAGAGATCACCACAGAACTCTCCATCGCTAGAGCATCTAAGCGTTTGCCGCTGTGTAATCGTAATAGACGCTTAGTGCTGAGTGCATGGATCAAGGTATTACTACGTGAGTTGGTAGGATATTAACCTCATGCTAGTTCCATCTTAGTTTTATCATACACGTATCGAAAATTGGAGAACGAGGTATAATTGGTTACGAGTAGATTGCAGTACCTTTTAGACTGCTTCAGAGCTGGGCAGCTTTGGTATCATGAGAGTCTGAATAAGGCCACGTATACTTTGCCTGTAGATAGTGAATGGTTACCTTGTGACTGACGATGAACGTCGGAACAAGTCATCGGAAAGGGGAGTATAACCAATGGTCTCTTCATTCCAATGTCTATTTGAACGCCACTGTTGCTTCATTCAATTGGGTAAATATGCAAAGAATCACCAAGCTCGAGTTTAAAACTGGGGGCAAAAACCCTCATAAGTTTAATACAACAAAAAGCTGAAGGCTGTGAAACCGGAGAAGCAAGCAGGGCCCAGACTGCGCGACAGTCTGGGCGGCGGTCTACGCAACTACTATTGAAGCGCTACTGATTTAGCAACACGATAATTTAGAAAACCAATAAATGGTCCTCGAGATGAAGTATGATTCTTTCTTTGCCATTCGCGGTAATTGGAACGAGCAGACAAGGCTATCGGAGAACGGGCATCACCGCCATTTGGACTTTGGCCTGGATCGAGTCAAGTCTCGGCCTGAAACAGCTTCCAACGAAGCCACAAGCTGGTATGGTATCTATGGGATCTACAGATATCATGAGGCATGACAAAATAAAATAATAAATCTTCATATCCACGTGGCTGAGGCGTTGAGCAGCCTCCGGGTTGTTGCCAGCCGCCACCTTATCCACAATGATGCTGTGTTTGCTGTTGATAACACACATTGTTTTTCGTACAATCAATCATCAACATGTATGAAATTGACCGAATTTAGACGAACAGCCGCTGATATGCGGTAACGCCGAGCATGGCCAAGGGGGGAATTTAGTGGCATTCGTCGTTGATTGTGGATGTTATTGGCGCCCTTTGGCCATTTTGCTGTGCGTTCCCGTCGGTCGAGCAGTATTAGCTAGGTCCTCAAATACACTTTTTAGATGCTCTGAGGGTAACTGCTTAGACCATGTAGTGCATGCCTCCGTCCTTAGGTATGCGGTGAATATCGTCGAGTGTACCTATTTTGAGCTGCACCAAACGTTGAGGCGGCCGAATTATTCAGCGTTTAATCAGCCAAATACTCAGCAGAAAACAGCAAACAAGGCACCACGGATCAAGATTCGCGCCGACGGAGGGCTGCCATGCACTGGACTGGACGTTAGCCGGAGATACGGGCGGACCGTTATTGCACGTTAAGTCATCAAGTTTCTGGTTCCAGACTCGGTTGAGCAATGGCCGAGCTTGTCGGCAAATGGTTCGATGAAGATCTCCCCGCTTCTTGGCTCGAGCTGGCGTGTTCGTGTTTGGAGCTAGAGGCGCTTTAACAGCCGCTTAGTCTCTGGCTAGACAACGTGGTGGCGAGGCCAATGACTTGTGCGCTCCCGCAGCTAAAGAAAAAGCAAAGTTAAGCTTGAAGACAGCCACCCGTCACGGCGGCGGTACTTGGGGCTTGTGCCGTCTGGTGCGTGCTGGTTTTCTCAGCGCCTGGGAATTCTGGCAGCCCCGACCGGCTATCGCAAATCCAAACGCCGCGGGGATTACCACAGCCGCCGATTCTTTTGGCAATTCCAAGCAGAAGAGGGAAAAAACAACAGATTCGAATTATGCAGACTGCGGCTGACTCGTTTCGACCATACACAGCGATCATTGGGACTCGTTTATCTCGTTTGCAATTCATCCGACTCGCCCTGTGCGAAATAGGCCGCCCACAAAGCACGCAGTGTGCGGGCGGTATGCAGCAGCAGCAGCCCAAAGTCGCATGCTCACACGCGTATCTGCAGCCTCTTGCTTAGGCGGCCCTCATATGCGGCCCTCGGACATATTTCATCTTTGTGCGCCTTTGTTCCGTCCCATGAGATTTGCCTGCAGCCGTCCAACAGACAGGCGGGAGCGCGGGCAGAACGTGGCATGGAAAAGGTCGCACACGAATTTAGGGGGCAGTCGTCTGGGCCAATCTGGGCACGAGAGGCCGTCACTGCTCGGTAATAACGTGTCTGCAGGAAACTCACCAGCAGACGCCGTCTCACTTACTGACTTCAATGGATCATCAGATATGTTAGCCGTGGTAGGCCATCGCTTATCTTGGCAGAGACGACGACGTGGGGGAAACATAGTAGCTGCTTTTACCAGGCTGGGATCTGTACCTGCTAGCAGGTACCCCAAATTTCGCTTCTCAGCAGCCAAAGAGGGTGAGGAAGTGATGTTGCTGTCCTTTTTTTTTTTTGTTGACTTGTAGCTTCTCGCGGCGCTTCTCATCGTTGTGGTACCGTGACATCAGCCAGATTCCCGTTCCCGATCATCGACTTCGGGTGCCCCGGGAGCAAATTACTCAACATAGCAAGCAGCAGGCCATCTCAGCTGCTCTGGATTATCTGTCGTAGCCTCTTTTCTGGCATTGAGATATGACGGCTGCGCATGAATCGCGCACAAGGCTTGTGTGAAGAGGCTCCCTGGCAACTAGTGCTTGCAACACCGCCCGTTGAAGCCATCTTTCGGACCGTCAATGCGCTGATTGGGCGCTGAGGTGAAGCCAGTTCGTCGTCCTTGCTCACTAGGGCCAGGCACATCACGACTCGCTCCGACAGCCGCTAATTCTGATCCTGATGGAACGAATCTTCCAAGGCTTCCGAGCTATAGCGCAAATAGCCAAGGGTCGGATATCAAACCTACTTGGTCACATTTGGGCAAACACTCCGCACAGATCCTTAGCTGCTCTCTCCTACTGCTAGGAACCACTGACGATATGCTCTTTGTGCGGTGTACAAAGTATCGACGTCTACAGCGTTGAAAAAAATCCGGGTTACATCGCGCTTCTGCGCAGAGGACAGCGCCCAAATCCTCGCACGGTTGAAAAGCATTCCAATTCTTCGATATGAGACAATCAAAAAAGCAGGCCTCTTATCGGTGTACATTTCCTTTCTGAAGCGTATTCCTTTGTCTTCTTTACCCCATCTCAGAAACCTTAAGCGCCACTTCCCCTCGTCCGCGCCGTCTCCACGTTCTTTACTCCATGCGAAGAGAGAGGGACAGCCAAAGGTGGAAGAGTGGAGAGAGCTGGCGTCGGCTAGGAACCCCACAAGCAAACTCCGTAGGCAGTTGCTAAAGCCTAGTCTGCAGACCAGGATGCACATCAAGTTGGGGTCAATGCGGAGGTGATGGAGAACAGCCGACGACGACCTATGACGAGGAGCGCCTTGGTAAGAGAGAGGTCTTGGCAGTCCTCCTTTTCCGTTGAGAGACCCGGTTATCCACCAGTTGGTGATGAAGCAAATGCTACTATTGGCAAAAAGGCGCACAGAGGGACAGATTCAGAAGGGCTACCAGGGTACTCACAAATGCTATGGTAAAGTGGCGCCTTTACTGACGCCCGATACTCCACGTCCTGAGCATTGTCCAGCTCCGCGCATCAAAGTTCGATTGCCAGCAACAAGATGAGAATTGGCAAACAAGAGCGGTACGGCAAACGTCACTATAATTTCCGACAAGCCTTTGTCCAAACCAACAAGAGATATCTACGATATAGATGAACATCCACATGCCGGCGCATGGTGCAAGGCAAATCCAACGCCACCCATAGCTGCCTGTATGTCCCGAAATGGCCTGCCGTCGCAGTGAGAGATAGGACCAAATACGACGCCTTCCATGACGAGCAAGCTCCCCCCTGTCATTGCCACGCTTGTATGGAGCAGCGCTCTACATATCCTATCATCCATTCTCCAGCATTCACTTACTCGCGCATCCTTGAGCTAAACTTCTGGACTTTTCTCCCCGCATCGCGATCCCTGCCTAGTTCTTTGTTTTGGGTCATTTTGGTTGTCGTCGTCACACCCACCCAGCCTTTCCCTGCACCTGGCTAACCCAGCCTTGCCTCAATTGGCTTATTATTGCATCTTGCAGTCATCTTGACCCTTGATTCAGGCTTTCCATCTTCAATTTAGCGGACCCCGGTCATGTATGTGCCAGGCGAATAGACCCAGTACATATATATCCACATGCCTGCCAGTACATGAACACCTTGTTCTCCGACATTCCTCACCTTTACGTCCCTCTCTCCGGACCGGTCTGTGTCTTTCTGAGAGAATATTCTATTTCTGGGCTGCCTCCTTTTTGGTATAAAATCGCTTAGCAGGCCCAGACACCCGGTGGTTGCCGCCCGTCTGTCTAAGACTCGGATCAGCAGCACAGGATCAGTGTTTTCCCTCTTCCAAAGCCACCACCCCTCCCTTGAATTCTTCTCCCTTTCGCTTAAATCTGTGAAAGGTTGCGGCGGCGGTTGTTTGTCTTCTGTTTAATCACACCTTTCTTTTCTTTTTCTTTTTCTATTTGTGGAGGCTTTTTGTGTTTTTCTGTTCGAAAATCTGCCCATCATGAGCGACACGGAAAAGGCGCCGACCGCAGAGACAATCTCCAATTCGGAGCTCGCTCTAATCATAGACCCGGACGCGGGCTTGTCCGATGCCGAGAGAGCAGCAAATGTGAGTCTCGAATGCTACGCCAAATGAAGAGGTCGTCAACGCGGAATGGCTACTAATTGATCAACAGGAACGGAGGCTAATGCGGAAGCTGGATTGGACTCTTGTACCTTGGGTAAGTAGCATTACAAAGTTCAAGTAGTAGATATGCTACCCAAAGGAAATCTGCTAACAAACGTGTCTCAGCTCACCTTACTGTATCTCGTGTGCTTCCTCGACCGTACAAACATTGGAAATGCAAAGGTTGCCGGCCTTGGGAAGGACATTCCCATGTCAACAGGCCAATACAATGCATCCCTCACGATTTTCTTTATTTCATATGCCATTTTTGAGCCTCTTGCCAACTTTCTGTTGAAGCGTACTCGCCCGGCTATCTTTATTCCCCTTATCATGTAAGTCACCTCATTGAACAGCGAAATTTAGTCTCATCAAGATTTGTTAACAAGATAATAGTATCGTTTGGGGCGCATGCATGCTTGGAATGGGTTTTGTCAAGAATTGGTCTGGTCTCATGGCCGCACGATGGTTCCTGGGCGCTGCCGAAGCAGGTCTTTTCCCCGGTGTGAATTACTATCTCTCATGCTGGTATAAACGCAACGAGTTTGGCGCCCGAGCCGCCATATTTTTCTCAGCTGCTGCACTGGCTGGCTCTTTTGGTGGTCTCCTTGCGGCTGCCATTGAGAATTTGGACGGCAAGAGGGGAATTCCTGGATGGGCCTGGATCTTCATCATCGAGGGTGCATTTACCATTTTTATCGGCTTCTTGTCCTTCTTCATGGTAAAAGATTTCCCTGACGAGGCCAAGTTCTTGTCCAAAGAGGATCGCATGCGTGTCTTGTATCGACTCAGCCAAGATCAGCAGAGTTCCGCCGAGCATGAAACATTCCAAATGAAGTATTTCTGGGCAGCCGTCACGGACTGGAAGACTTATGCCGGCATGCTCCTTTACATGGGTCCCCTCATGCCGCTCTACTCGTTCAGTCTGTTCTTGCCTTCCATCATCCAAAACATGAGCTTCACCACCAAAACCGCAGTCGTCAGGAACCAGCTGCTCAGTGTAGCTCCCTATGCCTTGGGTGCTATAGTCACTGTTGTTGCCGGACTTTGGTCTGATAAGATCCAGAAGAGAGCCATTTTCAACATTGCCATTGCCCCGTTTGGCGTCGCTGGCTTTGCCATGTTGATAGGATCGACCAACCCGGGCGTACAATATGCCGGTACATTCTTGGGAGCAGTCGGCATCTACCCATGCATTCCCATCACCATTGCCTGGGTCGCTAACAACGTTGAGGGTGTTTATAAGCGCGGAATTGTCTTGGGTATTGTCATTGGATGGGGTAACTTGAACGGTGTTGTTAGCAGCAACATCTACTACGACGCGCCCCGTTACATCCAGGGCCATGCCACTGTTGTTGGATACTTGTTCATCGCCACCTTCTGCGGCAGTATCCTAACTGCGTGGCTTCTCAACCGAGAGAACCAGAAGCGATTGAACGGAGAGCGAAATCACTGGATTGAGGGCAAGACACAGCGAGAGATTCAAGAGCTGGGTGATATGCGTCCTGATTTCATGTACGTTCTCTAAACCGCTGGAAACGGGTTATAATACTACCGACCAGCCGGCCAAGGGCGTTCTTTCTTATTTCTGTTTGTCTTTGAATATCTCTTTCGGGAAGATGATATGACCAGAGCCGCCTTGCCTACCTCATCAGAAAGATGGTACAATGTGAAGAAATTCATTAGAGAGGGCTATGAGAGATATGTTTACTGGGGTTTTGGATGGGGAGTTTCCTTGGATACCATTTATTTACTTTGTTTGGCTGGACATGGTTGGATTGATTACGTCGAGTAGATCCCTAGAGCACTCTACGCCTTTTCACGCTCGATAGAAGGCAAGGAGTTTTCGTTCTGGACACAATATGTATACTGTAAATAGGCAATGTGGGTGACAAATATGCGGCGAAGAGCGTCCTTGGCGGCAGTAATGACAAAAAAAAAATGTTATGACAAACTTATATCTCGACTGATGAGTTTTTTCGCTTTTAACCTAATATGTTTCGCTTTTAATTTCTTCTTTGACACACGGGGATTTTGCTCACAATTCAGGATCATGATTCCCTTTCCTTGTCTTTCAAAAAAATTATTTTCTCCAGTCATTTCCTCCAACTTCATCTTAATAACTTGTTATGCGCAATTTCACCAGAACAATTCCTACGTCTTACTTTCTACACCAAGGCTTAATACCTCTCAGTGAAGATTTTCAGTCTTCACGGACCTTTGAATGTGAGAGAATTTGCAATGCTAAGCTGAATGAAGAGTACTAGTAGCAGTACGATCCGCATGCGAGATACCTTCTTTGGCAAGCTTGAACAATGTTGCCATTTCCTTTTGCCAGCAGTAGCGCGCGAGTCAGGGCCACTACCACCCTACCTCAAACATGGTCTAATCCTTCCAAATAACTAATGCATGCAGGTACTCGGGATGCAGCCTCAAAAAATTGGAGGACACACGAGAAGCGTGTTGGTAGGCAAGGGATGCGAAGAAAAAGAGGGAATTCGTAAACAATCAGCACACATTTCTCAACTTCACACACCACAATAACATAATCTCTCCTGTTGCTACTTTTGATACTTTTGCTACTGCTGCTACTATTGTCACTACTGCTACTAGCGTTTTATGTTTGGAACTTGAATGTGAATTTTACTTTGCAGTCCCTCTTTTCTTCACACCACTTGGTAGGATGGATCTATGAGGACGTACAAGCCATATAGATCGGCTTGGCCGCTCGTTGTCCGAGTGCTCAGATTATAAATTGCAGGTGAGTGGGGTTGGCTCAATTTTGTGCCTTGTGAGAGGCATCGGTCGGATTTGGCTGTTGGATCTTTGGATGGAAAAGGGAGCGTTCGAGCAATGACGAATACCCTGGATGACAATAGTATCTAGCACCAGTAGCACAACGAGTAGTATCGCGTTGGTTGAAAAGCATGCAGGGCATTTAGCATGCGCCTGAGCGCCGGATGGTGACCGGATAGTGGCCTCAGCGTATATCGGTGTGAGTCGCAGCAACTTTGGCCATGTCGATCCAAACACAGAAGAAAATTAGAGTCGTAAACGTTTGAGAAAACAAAATCCGTTATCGGGAACGCGAGCCGAAAAACATCCGGCCTGTCATCTTGCACTGTGAAAATGACATTTCCCCAAATTCGGTAGAAGCTATCTATGATGAGGTTGAAGTTAGAGCGGATCGAGTCAGGCCAAAGCCACGTCCCCCAGTTTTCCCACGAGGTGGCTCGGAAGGTTAACCAGATTAGAGACGAATCTGTCCCATGGCAGGCCCCACTGGTGGCGCCCGAAGTGTGCTGTGGGCTGAGTTGGTAAAAGGCTATTAACGAGATTTCCATCTGGAATCCCCACTTGCCGCGTATCGTGAAGTGGTGCCAATGGCCTGCCATCAGTTGGGGGTCTCCATACTGAACTCTAAAGATAGGCACACTGGAGATATCCCAGGAGACTGGACACCTGCGTTCTTTTTCTGCGGCGCCTCATCGCTATATCCGTCTCTTGGCATCGAAGCGGAGGAATAGAACTAGTACAAACACAAGCAATGCTGACTGTGTTCTCTGCTCTCAACGTTGTGCGGGTTTACAGACGAGCCGAAGAGGCATTGGAGGACAATGTGCGACGCTGAAGCCGCTTCGCCACAAGAACTTCCTTTCACATCACACAGTCTTCTCTCGGTATGCATGTTGCCTCAACCCCGAACTCATGTCTCTCGCCGCCGAGAGAGTGCAGGTGCAGAGGGTGCTGCAGGTTCATGACGGGTACCTACGAGGGTTGTGGTTACGCCGCGGTCAGTCGATTCGCATGTTTCCGCAGGTACTGACGTATCATTTTTCCATTCTTCTCCATTGAACTTTTAGCCATCATGCAACTCGTAGACCAAACTGCCCCTCCCCCGCTCTACCTCTCGTATATAGAAGCCGAAAACCGTGTCCATGTCTCTGGAAGCGTGACGCTCGGGGCTGAAAAAAACGATCAAGAATAGAACAAAGGTAGGCAGCAGCGCCAAGATGCAAAGAATTGAATAGATTGAAACCAGCCAAATAGGAAGATGAGGGGGTCGTCAAAGCGATAGCACCTAAGCGGGGAGAATTAGCATGCCATATAGATCAATTGAGGGCTCGACACATGTTGGCGGGTTGAAGCAGAAGAGAGTGGCGTATTAGCGCAGAGGACAGGATGGAGCCTGTGCCGACATCACGAGTGCGGATGGGGCGGGACCGCCTTGGATTAGGCTATTGTGCGCTGAGGGAGCTTTGGTGCTGTGGAGGAGAGATTTGATATGTATTGAAAAGAAAAAGAAGAATAAAAAGGGCTGAATACTTTGATGTAGACTCGGTATGTGGAAAATGGCAATGGCATAAGGCCAATGGCCGGGGCCTAGTTTGTTTGTAGATGTTATCGCACGGTGGTGTAGCAGTACTTGCAAAGTGCCCTGCAGCAGCAACAAAAGTCAAAGTATCGTCGTAGAATAAAATGTTAGTGAGACAAATCACGGTATTGGGAGCAAATCACTGGCGATCAGCAAAAACGCAGTGCAGGGCGACCCGCGCTCAGCAGTGGAGGAGTGGGAAGGCGCTGCTAGGCGATGGCTCCTGCTCACGATGCTTGGGCGATGACGCACCTGACATGAGGGGCAGAGCCAGAGATTAGCGATCAACAATAGGCAGATTGCCAGACTATCGATTTCATCGAGCCTCGTGTCTTGCCGGCTGCCGGTCCGCCAAAGGTTAGTCAGACTGGCCTGCGTCGACATAGATCTGAAGCTTGAAGCCACGCTCGTCGTGCTTACTGAACACTGCCGTCGTGGCGAGAAATGCACGGCCAGAAGCACACTGCCAGCATATATCCGGCCTGGTCCGCGAAATGCAGATTTGAGCTGAACGATTGCACATTTGTTCGTTTTGCTGGCCTTGCTCTGGTCTGATTATGGACTATGACACTCCAAGAGGCCTGTTAGACTAACTAGCAGTCGTGCCTACAGTCTTCAAAACTACAAAACTAACACCACAAGACGAAAACGAAAAGAAAGATACTCCGATCGGACAGATACAGAGAAGAAACACTCATTGGACCACAGTCCAGCCAACCACGGCCGCCAGGAGCGAGACACTCGATTCAAACCTGGAATAACGCCGAGCTTCCTCCAACCGCATCGGCCGCGTGCAGCTGCTGTAGCACATGCAGGTCCTATCGCTCTTCTGTGCGTCCACTGCGAGCTGCGGCACACGCTGTCCGACTGATATTAATGGTGCCCTGGGGCTGTTTTGCTGGAGAAGCGCCACGCATATCCAGGCTTAGGCTCGGTCCTTGAGCTTGGTCTCAGCATCAGGCTGTCTCTAAGTGAGGCGGAAGTCGTTCGGTGTCGGCAAGCCCTCTTTTATCCAACAGGTCAGATCCTTTCTGGGGACAAGGGATGAGAAGAGGGAAAAACAACCTTCTCTCTCTTCCGAAAAGAGAAAAAGAAGAGATAAAAGAAGACAAGAGGCCGCTGCTACGCTTCAGTTCTTTGTGCCTCTCTCACAGCTCTTTTCGGCATTTTTTCTTTGACAGCCTCCGCCAACTGGCACCTCTCGCTCTCTTCTCTTGGCACTCAGCCTAAAGATCAAAACTGCCAAATATTTCTTTTGAAAGAAAATATAATTTGTTTCATCAGTCGCCTTTTCTACCTTTCTTCTTTCTCCATCTTCCAAGCATCCACCTGCTCCACAGAGTCAGTCGGATTATTCTTGCACATCGCAGCGCCTGATACCCAACTTCCATGCCGCTTTTCGACAAGCTTGAGATATTCGATTGAGCTGGTTGCCATGGATATACACACGACTGCAAACTTGGCGGTGGACGATGAGCAGCTGAACCATCACCAAATTAGAACGCTCGTCCTCGTCGAGCGTATCGGTGGTACTATCAGCTTGGTTTCAGTTATGCTCATTTTCCTCGCTTACTGGCTGGTGCGGCGCGTACGTAACGTGCAGAACACATTCATCGTCTTTGCGAGTGTGTCAAATATCGGGGCTAGTATTGCAACCATCATCGCCTACGACGGCATGGACGCTGGACAAGCATCAGCTTTATGCCAGGCACAAAGCTTCATGTTTGAGATGTGAGTAATCTTGGTTCTCGTTTGGGTTCTAATATCAGAGGAGAAAGAGCTTAAAAATGAATGATGAAGGTGGTGGAAAGCAAAAGAGTGGATCAAGGGCTCGAAGAGCTAACCATGGAATTTCCTGAGCAGGTTCATGCAATCTGATCCCTGGTGGTCTTTGGCCATGGCTATCAACGTTTTCCTCGTCTTCTACTTTCACACAAACCCCGATTCTTTCCGCAAGCGCTGGTGGATCTACTGTTTGATCTGCTATGGAGGACCATTCGTCATTGCTCTCACTCTCCTCCTTCTCAGAAGCCCACGTGGGCTCGTGTACGGCGGAGCTACGGTAAGCCATGCCTTGTTCCTCAATCGAGACTTTTAAGCTGACTATGGGCCGCCATTCAATAGATCTGGTGTTGGGTCGATCGCGAATGGGACTTTATCCGGATTTATACATACTACATGTTGATCTGGATATGTATCGTCGGCTCGATACTCTGTTACTTTCTGGTTGGATGGCATGTTTTCCGCATGAGAAACCGCCTACGCAGCTTTTCCACGTCAAGAAATCGGGATAAAGAAGCCGATGCCGTACGTTTGTCTCGTTGCCTGATACACGAGTTGACTTAACTAACGCTGTTGTGAACTACAGGGTCAAGCAGAAAATGGCTTTTATGGCACCGTCACTACCGAAGTCCAAGTGACGCATACTCCTGCCAACTCCATGCCCACAGAGCCTCAGCCTGCTCGTATCAGCCGCAGTACTGCTCGCGTTGCTTTTGACAGCTCAGAGCCTGAAATTTTGCCTGCCGTGGATAACCAGTATTATTCCTCCGTCACAACCGCCGCGCCGCCAGTATCTACACCCCAACCTTCAATTTTTCGCCGCTTCTTTTCGGCTGTCCATGATATTGGTAGCAAGTTTCATATCAGCGATCCCATCAAGAGAGCATATCTGCGAACAAGTTTCTTATTCGCGCTCAGCGTCCTAGTTACATGGATTCCTAGCAGCCTGAATCGTATTCACGGTTGGCTTGATGGAGGATCGCCATACGAATTCCATGTCGCAACAGCAGCAGTCTTGCCGCTGCAAGGATTGTGGAACGGCATCATCTTCTTCGTCACCAGTTGGCCGGGAATAAAGGCATGGGCTTTGGAAACCTTCAATCGCAGATCCCCAATCATCGAGCGCAAGAGAACAGACAATCTTGCAATGAATGAGCGAATCACCGGTCCACAAGGTCGATGTGACTCCTCTCTTGACGATGATGATTCTGAGACTATGAGGAGTGATGTCGAGCTACGACGTGTCGCTAATTCGGAAATCAAGATAACGAACAGTTTATGAGAAATGAGCGGATAGAAGGTGATAAAGTATCGGAAGTAATTTTCACCCCGTCTTTTCACTGTTTTCTCCTGGGGGGTTTTTTTTTTTCCTTTCTTCTTACTACTCATGCAAGAATATGCGTATGGATTTGGCAAGCGATAATGGGCATGGAATGGTTGTTTTTATGCATATACGCCATCTAGTCTGTGGATGCGACGAATTTAATGGGAACTGGCCGGAAAATTGATATGAATATGTGGTTTCAAAAAGGATTGCGATAGAGATTGCCTCTTTTTGGGAGGCATATGGAAGCGTATACCTTGTACACTAAGTAATATGAGCATATTGAAGGCTATGAAATGGCAAAGGTTTTCAAATTTACTTCTCTTTACCTTTAATACGCCTATGAATGTTTGGCGCGCGGCATTACAAGGCACATGGTCCACAAAATCTCAAAATAAAGAAATCTAATTGTCGAAATTAAAAACGAACAGCTATCTGTCGCTCGCCTAACATGACAAAAGAAGCCCATGGTCCCTTATTGCTCCGTTAACCAACCGATCATGATTCATTTCTGCATGTCCATTTCCTTTGTTTTATCCCGGGGGGGCTCATACAATGCGTATGTCATATCTCAGATATCATGAAGGCGTATACATAAGAAGAAAGGAAGAAGAGAAAAATAGAACACATCCCGGAAGCAAATCCAAGGATAAGAATGAAGATAGAAAAAAGGAACAGAAAAAGGAGGAAAACAGCAAATTTTGCATCACATCGAGTATTGGGTATGTTTGAGGATAAGGAGGGAAAAAGTGAGAAGAATCCAGATCATAGTAGATAATGGCGATGTTTATTTTGTTGTTTTCATATTCCATTGGTCAGTGTAATAGGCGTGTACGAATTCATTTGACCCATTCATCCTTCTCTTTTTTCTCTCATCTGCTGTTCGTCCATCCAGGCGATCAGCTATTCATAACTGTTGTACATTTTTTTGTGTTTTTCTTTACTTTTTTTTCCTTCTGTTACTTTGACGCATGAATCTCAATAAGATTTTTGCTGAAACCTTCTTGACGCTCAGTCGATATCGAAAAAGCTTTCCTCGGGATGAGGCATCCGCAAATTGACAAGGCCCATTACCTTGCCATCCATCTTCCATATAGCCTTTTCGCAGAAACGCCATAGCAGCAGTATGGAAATGGTGATGACAACTTGGGCGACACTCAACCCGATGATGAGAGATTTGAGCCCTCCTTCTTTGCAAATGATATGGGGGACAGCCAATACAAAAGCACCAGCGACGAGATTTCGTAGGACGATAACCCATGAGTGCATATCGCCTACACTTCTCTGTGCCGTAGCCATACTGGAGGCAGTGAAGGATGCAGATCGAGCCAACAACGGACGTGCGGCAGCTTCAAGAGCATAGGCTCCAGCCGCGAGCAATCCAAGTTGAAGCGATAAGACTGGAAGATTGAGCTCTTGAGCTGCTTCAGGCTCAAAAAATACAGAGTGGCCTTGGTCAGCTAATGATGTAGGCCAAGTCATGAAGCTGTTCACATCCAGACCAAATGAAATCATGCCAATGAGAGCCAGAAGCGCGCCGCCAGCTATAGTAAGGTTACTAACGCAGGAGCAGAACTTCTGGTTTGTCGAGCGATAGAAAGAAATACCAACAACGACGAAGATTGCTAGTAACCATGGCCCTGTCAACAAGGTCCCAGTGCTGCTAGGATGGAGGCTTATAGGTGATGATGAAAACAGAAGAGATAGGGAAGCAATCAAGCCCCACAAAGCACAATGAGGTAGTGCGGTAATGATAAATACGAGGGTGGTAGTGGGAGCAGCAAGAGCCCGTGGCGATTGGATGCAGATAGAAACACTCTTTTCGCTCTCATACGACCAAGGTCTCATCTCCTTAACGTAATCAAGGACAGAATCTTTGCTAAGCTCAAGTTGAACCGGCTGAGGCTCCCAAGGGAATGTGTAGATGAATATAGGAGTTGTTGCAATAGCGGCTCGAGCACGGTCAAATGCGGTTTCAGGTGTAGTAAGGGCCATTAGTGGAATGGCAATAGTGAAAAGTGCGCTTATTATGCGATATTGAGCAGTAAAAGATCCGACTCGATCGGAGACGACACCCCCCAAGAGTGGGGATGCCCATGTTGCCGAAATCGTGACGATGTTATATAGAGTTGTACGGATATTTCTCTCGTGTTCCTGTTCCCGCTGTGATCAGTAGGTGTTTTCACGAGGCATAGTGGATTGAAGCCGGCTCACATAGAAGGTATCTTGGATACTCTCCAACAATAAAACGTCAAAAGCACCCCAGCCGAATCCTTGTAGTACCCTAGCGCCCATACAAGAACCGTAGCTAGAATCAGCCGTCATATTCCAGAGGCATCCAGCAAAGATCACGATTGACGCAGCCAGATACACTGGTCGCTTTCCGACTAATTTTGCGACTACCGAGCTGATAAACCCGGTAAAGGCCGAAATCATCAAGGGCACAGCCGTCAAAGCGGCGATCCAGGTATAAGAGACATTATAACGGACAGCCACAGCCTCATTGCTTGCAATAAGAGCAGTTTTCATTGCGCCTATTAAACAAGCCATGAAGAGGAGCGATGTCAAATTTAGTTCTTTCTTCCATTGAGGCCAGTTCTAGCAAATCGAGGTATGAGCCGTCGGGTCCAGATTCCTGTAGGTTTGGGTAACTTACCAGCGGATCTTGCGGATCATCGCTCGGCTGAGGCACCAGTTCAACATGAGAAAATCTTCCGCTGCCATATTTGGTGGGTTTATACGGGCGCCAGGATATTGAAGTGAGCGAAGGTTTCTTGGTCGAGCCCGTCATAGGCCTAGGACTACCTCTGAGAGTTGTTGATCGCGACTTTGTAGACTTTATCGATTTTGTAGATCTTGTAGATGAAGGCGATGTGGGAAGAGGTGGTAAAGGCACAGAAGGCGGCATTGATGGCAAATCGAGCGTCTTGAGTGCGGATCTGAGAGAATGAACGGATTGCGGACGCCTTAAGGAGCCTCCAGACTTGGTCCTGTTTTGCTCCATAGCGAATTAATTTTATTTTCATCGACGAGTCCACCGGGATTTGTGATATTTCGTATTGTTTGTTGGTAGTTGTAAGTGAACGTCTTGGTTTGATGAGATACCGGCTCACCCACTTAGTGCCGGGTCGGCGAGATTGCCTTGGATATGCTTCTTTGTGTAAAACGAGTGTATATCTATATGGTGGTGCAAGAGGAAGGGACTCAGCGCGACATCGGGTCTTGACAGCCCCGAGAACACGGCTCTGGTGTCACTACTTGTATAATAGATGTACGCTCTAAACGCGAGCAGAAAAGAAGTGGGCGGCCAGTCGGAAGTGGAGGCAGGGGGGAGAGCGTGATGGCACAAAGCCACCCACCGTTCGGTGAGGCTGCCTTGCATGGGTCTATTTGACGGTCTGTGGATCTGGCATACGCATACATACGAACAGAGAAGTATCGCAAGGGGATGGAAGGGCATCATAAGACAAGACAAGAGACACAACAAACGGTAACATAGATTGGTGAAAGTATTTGTGGGAAGGGATGAAGCTTGTGATAGCAACCGATTCGTTCTCCCTCCAACGTGAATGCTAATTGCATCTGCCGGTGAAGTGGCAGCAGAGTAGGTGCTAATGCTGCAGTCATCATTTGACGGCCGGAAGAGGGCTTAGCATCCCCGGGACTTCGGAAGCGCACAGATCACGGCGGCTGTGGCTGTTCTGTGAATAGCGTACAAGCTGAGCAAGGCCGACATACGCCATGACGACGACAGTCGGTCCTGATCCTTGGCAGCACCGCTGAGAATTGTAAGCCAGACGCGTCAGCCAATAGCCTTGTCGTTGGACCTTGCATGTGCTTCTCCCTCGCTGACCAGACGTGGATCTGCTTGTATGTATGGTACAAAGGCCGAGTGCTCTTGGGTGCCGCGATGTCGATCTCATGACCGGGCTGAACAGGGTTGTATCATAGCAGCACGTTTCAGTTTCTGCAGGAGAAAAGAAAAATAACAGAACCGTTTGCCACAGGGAGGCAGAAAAAGGGAAATCGATCTTTGAAGCAGATCAGACTCAGTTGAAGATGCCCTATTTCTTTCTTCTCTTTCCCGCCTCCCTGTGTCTTAGGCTCGGGACAGGGACAGATTGGTGAGACACATCTTTTGGGAACGTTGTCTAAAGAGAGAAACAGGTTAGCAGGCAGTAATACTACTACTGCAATAGTAGTACGAGCATTCGTACCGCGCAGCGTTAAGGGAGAGATGAAGATGCTGGTACGAGGTGGATCAGATCTGGAGGGATTTGATGGGATGAAAGAGGCTGAAGCCGGCCCAGGCCTTATGCTTGGCAAGAAAGAAGAAAGTCCTAGTACCTGAAGCTACGGCCTGATGCGTACTAGCACCCGCTGTGATTGGGGCGCGGACACGGGCTGAACAGTGGAGTCTTCCGGGCGGAGCCTTTTGGGGGCTTTCTAGGGGGCCTTTAGGGGGGCAGCGGCACTGGAGCCCGAGAGGTTGGCAGCTATTATGGGGGCGGTAAAAACCTGTTGCCTCGTACTCGAGACATAACAACTTAAACCCAGAGTGATCTTGCTTGCATTGTACCGCTACCGATGTATCCGTGCTACCGAAGTAATTCGAGTTATCACCGCCAGGAATTTGGGCTAATGTACAATCAGCAAAGATGTCTATTTCGTACGAATACACATACTCAATGGGAGCATAACATGTGGTGCATGTACACGCGCTGGTGCCTCTCTGGGAGCCGCAGAGGGTTTGGGAAGAGTCAAAGGTTGCTACATAAAGCGTTCATGAGCTTTTCAAAACGAATAGAAACAAATAAAGTAGCCATTTTACTTGGCAAGAGTTCAAAAGTGATGCATCCAACAGTGCGCTACTAGCCCTCTGGATCAGCAAATTCTACGTACAAGTACTTCGTATAACCCGCCGCTTTTCATTGCTACCAGTTTCGACTGCGGTGAAATAGAATCGGATAGCTTCGGAGTCCCTAATCTCTTGGCCATCATCCCGAGTCATAGAATTGCCGAAAACGCAGCTATTCCTTGGCAGATACATCCCGTCTCTCACCGGTTGCTTAGTGAAGTTTGTATTTGTTGTGTGGTGTGGCTTGCATATCGACCAGGATTAATGCGCCCAACCCTGTGATAAGATCACAATTTTGCTCATGCTGACGTCTTAACAAGGGGAAGATGCGAGCAATGGACATCAATTGGAGTCTTTTCTTTGCCTTGTGGGTACTATTCGAAGAGTTACAGCTGCTACTATCTCCAATTTTTCCTCTGCCTTGCGGGCATGTAGCCGTAGATCGGGACCCGTTACTCAATCTAGAACGCTGCATATCAGCATTGGCGTCCGCTCTCAACTCTACTGCGCCAATCAGCAACTGAAATGATTGCATGTACAGAGCACAGTACTATTTAAGCGCCCTGATATTTGGATTAACCGGCGCGGTATCAATAATAATGTTGTACGTAGGTGTATGTCTCTTGGTAGGGTTGCCTGAGAGAGGCCCCAATCACTAACCTGTAAGACACCGCCTGCACGAAAACATCAAGCACATTCATTACCAGAAAGCCAGAAAGAGAAAAATTCCGAATCTACGTATAAGAAGCACAAAAAGTAGTCCACCTGAGCATCTTGGCTTCCAAGCTAATGCATCGCAACCTTGCACCATCACCCGCCATCTCCAATATCACATCTCGGTGAATATGCCGTGTCACCCCTCCCAGCAGCGCAATTCCAAAAGCTGGGAAAAGGTAGCATTGGCCGATGACAGATTTTGGAATAGATCTCCACTTCTAAGATTTTTCTTGGATGAAAAGTTTTTAATTTGTCCTCGTTTTGTGGCTTTCGTGAAACATGCAGAGAGGCTCAGCTTCGTCACCGCCAGATCAACAGGTTGGCTTACAAGATCATTACGTCTACATTTTCCTATTACCCAATGAGAGAAATAGTACCGCGAAGGATCAGTACCACTACCAGCACTTCAGTTTTCTTTTTTATCTTTCTTTTTCTTCTTCTTTCTTCAGAAAGCTTACTATTACGTACCCATCGTGCTCACCACCATCAGCCATACGAGATTTCTTGCAGGGCACGGGCTGCCGTGTCTAAACCCTACTAAATTGTACCTTGCAGAAAGCAAGATCCCCCTTGCCGCCAGACAAGTTGCCCACCCTCCTCTTTAATCTGTATTCCCACATCTATTTCACTGTTATGATTCATGTTTGTTTTGCTGCGACTGCGTGTTTACATTGACTTTTATCGCGTTCTTTGGGCTAACTGCCGGCGAATAAATGGTCTCATGGTGGTTGGTGATATGCGTGCTTACAAATTGGGTGGCATTGGCCAAGAGCTTTAAAATCCAAATAGTTATTGTACCTACCTAGTAGTAACTCAAAGTAGGCGAGAAATCAGGTATTCTTTCAAGGAAATCAAGCTGCTATGGTGAAAGCCATCTTCATAGAATAATCATGCTCCATAGCAACGGTAACAACAGAGGTCGCGATGCTTGATCTTTTTTTTTTTCCCGCCTTTCAAGTTTCAAGACAATGAGCCGCCCTTAGACATTCAGCTTTCTTGCATCTGAGATGTCTAGCAAAGAAATACTGAGACATGTCGACGATAGATCGCCGTTTAAAGTTTGTTTACTTTGCTCCTTGTGAAGATTTTCTTTTTCCATCTCTCTTGTGGCTGGCTTTATTTTGGTTGCTGCCACTGGAATACGCATCAATCAGTCAAGTGAGTGCCAACCATTTCCAAAGTACATGTAAGTACCTATATCAAAAATACATCCTACTCCAACACCTAACAACGCCATAACATATAACCCTTCTCCTTTACACTCAAAGGATTGTAAAAGGAGCAATAATAACGTCTTTTCCAGAATGCGCCACATGCTGCACATCCGCTTCATCCATAGCAAGCAACAGCGTGCTCGTCCGCACTACCAATTCTATTCATCATGCAAAGTCAGTATGCACTATTAAGCCAGAGATGGATTTCCATAAGGACGTTGCTACTACCAACCTTCGTAAGTCAGATTGTAAAACATGGGTGGCTCATCTTCCCAGATTGTTCCCCTTGCCTCTGGCCCTGGCGTCACCCTGAATCGAATCCCAACGTTCTTTGTTGTGTCGACCCACAAGATGCGGCTATCTTCTGATGAAAACAAACAAGTCGCCGAGATGGGGGATTCTGTCGCGGCGGAGGACGAGGACGAGGGCGCCCCAGGTTCAGCGTGGGAGGATGAGTGGCCGGGCAGCATGCTGGCCAACCACTCTCTAAACACGCGAATGACGCCGTCGCTGAAATTGACGTGCCGCGTAAAGAGACCTGGTCGAGAGCCGTGGACAACGACATTTGCCACGGCGCACAGTTGAGAGAAGCGCTCCCCTTCGTCCAAGTAGACTTCCTGGTGGGCCGTATCCTCTACCTCTTCATCGTCAGCGGCAATCTGCAGCTGCGTGCTGCCGCCCATTGTTTCTACGGACCACCCGTAGCGGAATCTCCTGCGCCTATTGCTTTCCATTACAACCGGCCGAAAGCACGAGTATATCCTGCGCAGGTCCACAAAGCTAGGGTCCCGCTCGCTGATGGAGGGTCCATCGCAGGTGGCGTTGCCGAGATATTGACAGCGCAGGTAGGGCGTGGATATTTTGGCACTTGGGTGGTAGCATTCGAGGATGACCCCGTGGTTTGACCGTGAAGGCGAAGCGACAAGTCGTCGGTGTAGAATCTTGGTAGCTATAGAGCAGAAGCGGTGATTGACGGTGACGACTTGGAGGAGCTCTTTGGTGCTGAATTCGCCCAGTATACTGGCTAGAAGCTGTAGTTGTGATGTACGTGTTAGTTGATCAAGTTCTGATACGACTGATAATTTATGGGCATTTTTACCTCGCTGGGAAGATTCTTGATGGGAGAGGCCGTCTCCGCCATGGTTGTTAGATGTCGTCGTGGTTATCTAAGCTCGATCGTACAGCCACTACAACAGGGCAGAAGAGAACAAGCGAGTATTGCAGCTTGGAGCCGTTGCCTGCCTTTACAACGGTGATAGGCCAATATAATTGCCAATCACCAAGGACAAAGAACGAGACCGTCCAGAAAGTCGAGGTAATCTAACATTGACAGATCGAAGCCGTTATCAGCGGACCGACCCCGAACAGACCGACATATTGCGATAGCCTCGATGGGCGATCGCGTCACTGCCATTAGTGCGATAAGAATCGCTCCATAGTAATCCGCATCTGCGACCCGCTTCCCCGGGATGGCGGTTGCTAGTAGCGCAGAGATGATTCGCTGGCTGCAACGTTTGACATGAGACTGACGGTCGTTGTTGGAGGCGACATCGGAGAGTGGGGGTTCTGGTCGGGTAGCAGTGAGATTGCGAGCATCTGTGAAATTAGCCACGCTGATTGTCAGGGAAGAATTATTACCTTTTTTCCCGCAGTTTATAACCGTTTATTTGCGAGACTGCGCGGAAATCATCCCATCTAATACCAAGGGAACAGATGTTCATTCGAAACAGCATGTACACTACTGGTAAACTTAATCGCCACCACTGCCCGAGCTACCCTAACACTACTAAGGAATGATAAAAAGCTAATAAGTTAAGATAAGATGCAAATATCAATTCATTGATAGAAATTTATTACTGTTTTTAAAGCATGCTTCTCAATCGCCTCCCAAAGATTCAGGGTAATTACTCTACTTGCTCTGTTGTTTTCGCTGCCCACTCTCAAATATTTCTCATCTTCTTCACTGTCCCTTGGCATTCGCTGCCTCTTGCTCAGATCATTGTGGCCTCAGACCATGATTTCAAGCCGTAGACTTATTTGCATCAGCGTCAGTATTAGGCTTTTCACTTTTCACCTTCAATATTTCCTTTTGACTTCTCGTTCGCTGTGTTTGCCTGTGCTCCAGCCTTTCCTCTCTTTACCGGGCTCACCCACTCCATAAACGCATCGGGGATGGCATTAAGACAAGCAAATATGACCGATATGAGAAACACGTGTCTAATAGCATTGTTGTATGCTGTCAAGATAGCAGTTAAGTTCTGCGGAAACTTTGCTTCGATAACCTGCCGGAGATTCGAAGCGCCGATACTAATTATATCCCGTGGGTCAATCTCGGGCACCAGCGCCCGAAGCTGCGAGATGAGCTGATTTTGAAAGATGTTCTCAGCGACCGACAAGAAAATTGTACCCGCAAGAGTTTGAGTAAAGATAAGTGCTGAGGTAGATAGGGCAATGTCGGGACCCTTAAAGACTGTTTGGGCAGCCATAAGAGGCTGCTGGGCGCCGATGCCGATGCCCATGCCCATGATGATCAGAGATGGAACCCTATGGCGAAAGTTTAGACGATGAGGATAAAGGTAAAAGATCACTAAGCCGCTTGACTAACCAAAGGCCGGTGCTCGTATGGAGATCAAATGTATAAATGAGGCCAGCCCCCACCGAAGAGAGCATGGTGGACATGATCATATTGGGAACAAAGTAGCCAATTCGAGTTGTCTTAGAACTTGTAAGTTAGAGCTATACAAGCTGAAATTTAGCAGCGCATACTTACCAAAAAGCCCGAAGCTATAACGGCCAAAGAGAGACCGGCACTCATTGTGAGAAAGTAAATGCCCGACTTATACGCTGATACCCCTTTTACGGACTGGAACCAGATTGGAACATAGTAATTGATGACAAAGAAGGCCGTAAACAAGCAGAACATGAACATCATGCCAGCCATCATGGATCGTTGTCTGATGATATGCAGAGGGAGCGTAGCCTTTTTACCTTCCTTATACTGGATGTATAGCCAAATGACGAAAAGGACGGCAAAGAGGACGAGAAGAAGAAGGATTCTCCAAGAATTCCAAGGATACTGACTACCACCCCATTGGAGAGCCAGTAGAAGACAGATCACCCAGGGTATTAGGATTAGCGTGCCGATGAGGTCGAATCGGTCGAGAAATCCTTTCAACGTGCCTTTGGACTTGCGATTGGGATCAGAGGGGATTTTGACAAGGAAGAAAACAGTTAAGAAAGTGACGGCTCCTAGAGGGAGATTGATCCAGAAGCACCATCCTAATCAGTGATGTTAGTATAAGATTGAGACACAGAAAATTAGATGCTTTGAGTACTTACGCCAAGTCACCTTGTCCGTAAAGACTCCTCCGAGTGTAGGCGAGGTGATCTGCGCGATACCAACAGACCCGCCCATCGCACCCGTATATTTCGGACGTTTATGTAACGGCAAGCATCTCGAAAGAATCTAGTAAGTCCAATGCTGATTAACAATTGGGCACCAAAAAATGAAAGGGGCTACTAGACACGGCTTGAGAAACCCACGATAAGTGCCCCAGAAACGATCCCAGCGCCTCCTATTCCAGCTACTGCTCTTCCCACGATCAAAGCCACTGAAGTCGGCGCCGTGGCACATACGATCGACCCAACTTCGAATATGAGAAGCGCACTGAGAAAGACCCATTTGATGTGGAATTCGGCGTAGAGTTTGCCGAAGAAGAGTTGGAAGCAGCAGTTTGTTAGGAGATATGCGGAGCCGTACCAACCTACATCGTCGAGGGAGTTGAAGTCGCTTGTGATTTTAGGAATGGCAGTGGCAACGATGGTCCGATCCTAGAGAGATGAAAAGGTGTTAGTATACATGTCAAAAATAGGAGCGGAGAAGGAGTAGAGAGAACGTACAAGTCCAACGCAAAGGGCAGCAAGAAAGAGACCGACAAAGACAATGACAAAGCTTATGCCGCCTGGGTAGTCGATGGTAGGAGGCTTCGGAGCTGTATCAGGGTTCTTTTCAACGTCATTGCCGGATGTTTGTTTGGAGTCGATGGCGATTTGACGGCTTGCTGCAGAAGAGCTAGCATTGATACCACTATTGAATAGCTAGTTAGCTAAATATCGTTTCTTGAGATGGAGAGATTAGCACTCTTTAGATTCTTCCATTGCCGATTTCATCTTTAGTCCGAAGCGATAGAAATTCCGTAGGATGCTCAAGGAGGATTCTGTCGGATAGGAAGAGATTGAGTTCAATCGAACATTTAATATTTAATTGATACATATTATTTTTCAGAATATTGTTATTTTTTATTTATCATGCTTTGATGCCATATAGCCATACTGTACGGCTCCGGATAGTCTAAAGGGCGAGAGGATCCCGGGCTCCGGATGCGAAAATGAAGGCCGGCGCCGGCACCGCGAAGCGGACTCATATTAAACGTGGTATGGGATCATAGCATATCTTCCTTTCTATGAAGCAGCGACATTCTTGATGAACGAATAATATCTGGACCATCACATGTATCCAACATCGATCCCTGCATTCTCTCTTCAATGCTAGTATTCTTACTTGGGCTCCCCGTTGGCAAGGCGGAATCGAGTCACTCTCCCCTCACCGCTTGCTTCTTGTGTCTTGGGTGTATCTCTCACTATATACTGCTAGGCAGACAGGGCTAAGAAGAAGAAACTAGTAGAGGATATAAGCTGCATCACATTAGCGTCGGAACCTAATCTTAATTTAGACGCCAAGTTTGCCCTCATTGGTGTATCTCTCCAGTGGGAGCACTCTTACATCGCCGACTGACTCACCCGGCAAAAATACAGCATCGTGAAAAGCCTTTAGTATTGCCCAGCAGCGTTTACTTGTATATAATCTTATCATGAAGCGAAAAAAAAAAAAAAAAAAAAGAAAAAAGAAACAAAAAAAAACCCTTCTTTCCTTTGCTCTAAATTCTCATCACCGTAAAGAAAACAACAGCAATAAAGTAGATAGATAAAAAATTGACTAGCCAGATCGAACAATGTCGGCCCCTCATCTCCGCCACGAAGCCCTCTCCCTCTGGGAAAACAACGCCTCGCTCTGGAACTCAGGTATCGGCGAGCACGGCAACAAATACTGGAAACGCCTACAAGAGCCCTCCCTCCGACGCCTCCTCGGCCCCAGCCTCAGCAAACTAGGCTGTGCTGCCTTGGAATTGGCGACAGGAAACGGTCTTTGCGCGCGGTGGCTCGCAGACAATGGCGCCGCGAGCGTCATCGCTACAGATGGCACCTTCAACATGTTGGAAGAGGCTAAAAAATATATCGACGCAGAAAGGGCCGGCAAGATTACCTTTCAGAAGCTGGACGTGACGGATGCGAATGACTTTGTGCCCCTCGTGGAAAAAGCTGCAGAGGTGATACTTTAAAAGTCTTCGTTTGCTTGCCATGTTTATCTTTCTTGTTTTTTTTCCGCGTGTAGTTTTTTCGTCTTGGAATATTCGCTAACCGCCTTCATACGAATGATGAAACAGATTGGCGGTTTCGATATTGTGCTCATGAACATGGCTGTTATGGATGTCGCCACTCTTGATCCCCTCGCAGATGCGCTATTGAAGCTACTCAAAAAAGATGGCGTGTAAGTGCCTCAAATATTTATCGAATCGCCTTCAAATGCTTCTCCGAAAAGGCTGCTCCTTTGTGCTCAACTTTCTCATTCAATCTCTCTCTAGCTTCGTTGCCACTCTCCTCCATCCAGCCTTCTTCACCTCTACCCATTCGCGCAACCTCGACATCACAATCAACCCACGCACAGGCGATCAGGAAATCGCCCTTAGCAAAGTTGTGCACGAGTACTTACACGTCGAACCTTGCAAAGGCGTTTTCGTCGTTGGGCAAGAAACTCCCCAGGTAGGTTGGAGCATTGTGATAAATCCACTCAGATGGAAAAAGAAGATGATAGCATGAGCATCTAACAGATGGTGACAGTTTTACTTTCACCGCCCTTTACATGAGCTCTTTGGCCCTTTTTTTAAAAGGAACTTGGTCATGGACGCTCTTGAGGAGCCGAGTTTCACCAAAGAAGACTTCGTACCTGAAAGATTGTACGCGACATCGAATTTTACGCAATTCCCAGCCTTGATGACATTTCGATTCAGAAAGATGTTCCAAGTCGGTTCTGAGAGACTAGCCAACTAGTGGTATGAAGCATTTGACGTTTCATATCTAAATGGATACCAGAGTCTACCTAAGATAAAAGAATCCCTAGCAGCTAGTAACTCTATAATTCCCAACATGCGCGACGTATACGAGAGGAATATATTAGACAGTTTTAGGCAGCATAGTTACCAAAGACTCATTACTGTTAATTAATAATCTAGGTATGCTGGAAATTTCGAGCAATTTGTTTTATTAAAAAGCGCTTACTGGCCAATAAGAGAAAAATTCCCAGATGGTTGACATGGTCTGGTCTAAATCCCGGTGAGATCTGGATCTGGATCTAAGCAGCGAGTGGGTCGACCAGCATCCGCAGCTTCTAGCAGTTTTAGTGTGGAGGGGCAACATGGATATTTTCAACCTCGCTCGTCCTTTAGCTGCGTTGGGCCTGTATTTGTCCATTGACATTTGCCCGCTGTTGAACACCCAAAATGGCCCTGCCTCTGCCCCAGGGCCTGGTGCCTTCAGAGGTGGCGTTTTTGTGCGAAATGGAGCTTGTCACGGTCGTGCCACGACAGCGGCTCGAGAGCATTGAGCTCCTCTCAGTAGGGCACCTCTGTCCAGCCCCAATGACGATTGATGGGTTCTTCTTCTTCTAACAAGTGAAATCACCCATAGGGCTCGACTCCTAGACTCCGTCCGCCTCACCGAGCCGATCTGCCATTCTGGCTCGCCATCCTCCTCAAGAAGCAGCGACGCGCCAACATCGTGCCCCCTGCATGGCTCCATCCCGAATCCCTACGCGAAATCGTCGCATACGAGACCGCCGTCGACGTCAAGGATTGGGCTCCCCCTCCGCCTCCGCCTGTCCGTGCCGATGGCAGAGGCAATTCCACAAGAGTCAATCCCTACCAGGATGACGTGATACTGTCGCCGCCGTTTCTGCCATCTTGCACTTCCTCAGCTCCGGCCGGAGCACTGCCCTACCATTGGTTCGAATTCGCCGAGATGCTCCTCGCCCATGCTAGCGACGATATCCCATCCGCCTCTGAAGTCCGCTCCCTCTTACGCGATCTGCAAGAAGCTCGAGCTGCCAAGATGAGATCCAAAGTCACGCATCCTGAGAGCCACGGCGAAGGTGTCACGAGTCTGCGAGGTGTTGGGGCCATGGAGCTCGCTGAGAGCAGAGGATTTGTCACTGGAGTGGCCGAGGGCATTCGAAAAATTGGTGCAAGTGCTGAAACCATGCGCCGCGAAGAGGAAGAGGAGAATGGCCAGGACATGGAAGACGATCTAAGCGATGACGACATGGGACTTTAAACGCAGCATTCCAATAGCAACATCCATCAACAAGCACAGCGACAAGAAGACGGGAGCCGTGGTAGAAATCATGTTTTGCCTCTCTTCCAAAAGCTGCTACAACGAATAAATCCAAAGCTATACGACGTCGAAAAATGCGGATAGTCCTACCGATAAGACGCGAAGCGGCCTTTGATTCTTTCCCCCGAAAACCCCAAAGACATGATACCCAATACCCAGCTGAAATAGACCGACATAGAGTCGAAAAAACCTTGATCCCAAGTTCTGCAAGCTATACCCGCGATTACTCCAAGAATTTCCATCCACCGCTCATCATGGTTGATATTTTACACTTTTGCTGCTTCTGAGTGCCGCACTGAGTACCGCTCGAGGATTATCTGTTCATTTGTCGCTGTGCTGGTTCATTTTCAATTTTTGCACACTAGCCGCCAGTAATTTCGACGACGGTTGGATTCTCTCACTCTCGCAAGAAGATTCGTCAAAGAACATGAAAGCGAACGGCTGATGTTCCTCATCGCTATCATGAGCCGAAGTCGACGCGTTTGTTGTAGGCTTGGAATCGTGCTTCTCAGGTCTGTCTTCGACACTTGCGACCATGCTATCACCGGCATCCCACTCCCTCTCATTCCAGCCCTGCGGCTCGCTACCAGCTCGCCATCGTCTGCGACCGCGGCATGGCTCTTCCTTAGAAGGCTGCTCTCCTGCGCTCGGAGATTCTGATATCTTCAAGCTGGATGAGGAGATCTCTGGAGCTGCATTTTTGGCGCTAAACTCTCGGCCCTTGTTGTGAGGCTTTCGGACCTTGAGGTTCGATCTTTGGACCTTGTCGTTGGCTTCACATCGGCGCCTTTTAGAATCGACGCCGGCATCAAGTTTCGAATACAACTGCCTCTTCTTGGCGGTACTCGGCGCGGTAGCTTCGGCGAGGCTGAGCATACTTTTTGATGTGGAATTCTGTTCTAAGCTGCACGATATTTAGTTTGGGAGCGCGTAAGAATCTTTCTGTTCATTTGACGTACAAGAAGTAGCGCGGGAGAACGGAGTTGAGAAATGGAAATTATTTTGGATACAAAGGAGTTTGGGCACTTTGTCTTGGCAGCCCTTTCCTTTGATGCCTTTTGAGTGCACAGCTTGATTCCGTTTTGAGGGAGGATTGTTCGGTTGAGCGAAACAAAAAGGTCTAAACCTGACTGCTGTTCGCAAGTGCCACCTGAGAACAAACGGAATTTTTCATGCCCTTACTACACAATGCAACAAGCGACTTCGGGCTTGGGCCATCTTTACAATAGACTTCTGGTGGGCTTCTTCCCTTAAAGTCTAAAATGATACTGTATCAAAGCCTCATTTCGACGCAGTGTAGGTTCTACGATGAACAGTGGAGACATTCTTGCTATGCTCTATAGCTTTGATACTTATGTTTTTTTTGACCCAATACTTGGGTTTAATTTGGGAGAGTAGACTCTTTCAATTAAAGACATATATAGTAGATGGCCCAATCAAGACTATATTTGTTTACTCCATTCAATTGTTCTATTTACAGCGCAACGACTATTTCTCATCATCGACAGACTGCTATTTGCGCCGCCTTTTACCGACATCTGTTCTTATTCAGGGGCCATACGACAACACGTATATATGATTCCCTTCCACCAGCAATCTGCTAAATATACCAGCCCAGCCACGCTTGCATTCCATTTACAGGCTATACAATCATAGAAATACTGAGCGGCACTATCGGCCATGAATTGTTTCAGTCAACAAATCCAGCACCCAAAAGGGCAATCGGCGGCCTGTTTCTTCTATGGCCAGCAAGTCAGTGAACCAGCCAATGATTATATAACTAGCGTCGATATCTGCTGTAATCTTCTCGACAGACTATGTCTACTTTACGTGGGGCATCTAGATAATTCTGAAAGATTAGATTCCGCATCTCTTATGGCAGAAATGGCAGCTCCTATGCCATGGCTACAAAGTGTAAATGGGGCTGACGAGATGGAAGAGACGTGGGATGAAGACGGTGATGATGATGTGTACATCATCGACGCCGAAGATGTAATGGATATCGTTTTCGAGATATATGATACCAACTTTGTTGATATGGGCGACGGAGAAGCAATGGACATCGTCAAAGTGAGCGATATGGACGAGCTGGGCGACATTGAAATGGTCATAGACAGCTGACTCAAGACATCAAGCAATCCATTGTTTTGTAGCCAGCGAATACCGCAAATCCATCATACTTTACAGACAACTAGAAGCTTGAACGTGCATAATATATGCCGCATCTTACCTTGTGATTACAATCTCCAAAGGCGCAGTACTTTTCGTTTGTTTTATTTACTTCGTTGTGTAAAAAATCCAGAGCAACAAGGTTGAAGACTTGGTACATAGGTACCTCTCGTAGAGCTCAAGCCATTGCAGTCACATGACACCCTATGCACTCCAAACTCTCCAGCTCCGATAAGCTGTCCTTATCGCACTAGCTTCAGCCCCCCAAAAGTGGCCAGCTTGGACGCGATATCAGATCGTCACTCGTTTCCATACCGTCACTCGCTCGCTTCAGCCTCATCCACTCCTTGAAATCGCAAAACGACCAACTCCCCCGCCTTTGAAACAGTCGATTCTCAGCCATTGCATCTATAATATATTCTCTCTTCTTCATTTCGCTGAAAGTTTAAAAAAACAGAGGGAGAGTCAACCCGCAATAACGCCCAAGCCAAAAGAGAGCGACACGGACAGAAAACACCAGGCAGACGTACCACCAAAATGTTCTTCCTAGGCAATCTCGTCTACGTCCTCTGCCTCTTCACAAACGCTCTCGCCATTCTCTCTGACGACCGCTTCCTCGCACGCATCGGCCTATCACCGACTACCTTTGACCCTGCATTTGGCCCTGGCGCCGACTCAAACAGCGTCAAGGCCAAACTGGTTGCTCTGATTGCTAGTGTGCGCATGGTTATGAGACGTACGTCCCTACATCTGTCCTGACCCTTAATTCTTCTTTATGTATACATACATTTATATATGCATACACTTCAATGGCAGCTACTTGTGCCAAGCGCTTGGAGGCCACACAGAGCTACGAAGCTAACACCGTCTACAGCGCCACTGATTATAGTCAATACGCTCATCATCCTGTACGAGCTCGTCCTAGGCTAGATCCAAAGAACAAGAAGAAAACAAGAAGTTTCGATTCCCAGCATCGCAATACATTTCGCTATGGGCAATTCCCATTGTATAGTTACGACCCGAAAATAGAATCAGTTACTTGTGAAGAAACTGAGTTCAGTTCTCCCTCACCAAATGCAGCCTAAAAGCACGGCAGAATACAGGACTGATAGCATGAGCTCTTGGCGCGCAAAATTTCTTGGATCTGATGGGTTTGTTTGGAGGATAAGTTTATTCAACTTAGAGATAAACTCAAGATGAATTGAATGACTCACAAGAATGACTTGCTCGATTTTAACGCGGCACCTTTTCGGCGTCGGAATGCGCAAACCATCCCATATTGATAATGCTGCGATAACTCGGTTACCACGCAAGCCATAGTATAGATTGCGATACTCAGTATTGCCTTGAAGAGGCAGATATTAAAGTAGCCATAGGTAGTCATCTATGTTTATCATGATTGGGAAAATATAACTGTAAAGCCAATTCAACGCCAAGTGCCTATGGCATATCTATCCAGGTAGATAGCTCATGCCGAAGTAGAGTAGATGTTCGACTGCCCACGTAACGAGATTGTGCGTAGTAAGTGGCCCCTGGCTTCCAAATGTTTTCAACTTGGAACAAGCATTTCCCGCCTGAAACGATCAATTAGGTGTTTCTTACGATGCAGCGCGCTTCACTTTCACGCTGCTGTGGCTCTTGAAGCACATCTATATTACGTATCATTACAGCATGCGGGTAAAAATAGGCGATATGTCATAAAGAACTACTATACAAGCTCTTGTTGTTCCCCTCTTAGCCGCTTGTTGCGATATTAGCAAGAGCTATTTCCAGACCGTGAGAGTAATCTGCGCCCTCTGGAATGATCATCACAACGCCCATATCGACAAGAAGATTTGCCAGGGTGCGCGACTGGTGTCTGTCGATTTTGCGCCATGTTAATCTGCCCTCCTTTTCAGCATGTGATATTGCCACTTTATCAGATATTCTTGCAAGTTAAAAAAAGCTGGTAACTCGATCGCAGTAAAACAGCTTGAACTGCTCCAGATGTCGAACTATAGAAGTTACCCAGAACAAAGCTCGCATATTCGCCATATTCGCCATATTCGCCATATTCGCCATATTCGCCATATCGTAGGCTTGAGGACGTATATGGTCATCTTGTCCACAAACATTCAAGGAACAAGGAGATCTTGATAGATCAAAAAAATGTATGCATAGTGCCTCTAAACAGCCCCATCTATTCGAGATCATCTATAAGAAGTGAATGACCAATATCATATACGTCTAGTCATATAGTATATCCAAGAAGAAGAACAAAACAAAGCCACCAGTACATATGCATCATGAAAGATATGAGGTCCTGTTTAACCCAAACCTCTATAACCATTTTCTTCAAACAGCATTTATCTGCACTCAACAAATCTCCCACAGTGGCCGTGGCAGCTGTACGAGAGGAGGAGACGCATTCTGCAAACGTGGTGCTTGCTTTAAACCAACGTACACAACTCTTTGAGAGTTGGCCAGGGTAACTGATCTGGACGTGAGGCCGTAATAATCTGCAATGGCATGTGTAAGCCATCGCCTAATAGAAACAAACACTCAGTTAGTCTTTGACACATACGACGTATAGCAAAGGGGGGGAGGGTTTCAACTAACTTGAAAGCAGCAGTCTCTAAATCGTCGCCAAATGAATCAAAGAGCAGTCCAGAGTCAACAGTTTCTTGTGACACCTCACGGTGCGCCATCCTGTACTGCGCCGCAGCCGCCGCAGCCCTCTTCTGCTGCATGTCTCTCATCCTGCCATTTCGACCCACAAACACAATCTCCTCATCATCAGAGTCCATCTCTTCGGCCGCGCTGTCCACATCCTCATCACGGTTATTGTCAGCCTGTCGTCGCTGCTCCTCGGCCCGTCGCCTCTGCCGCTCGTTGGCCATGTACTGCCGCACCGGCTCCTCGAGCGCCTTGACCCACGTCCGAACGACCGGGCTGCGCTTGGTCGACTCTCGCAGGTCGCGCGGCACCTCCCCCATGCCAAGGCCGGTTGCGCTGCCGGCCTTGAGCTGCTGCTTCTTGCGAGCGGCCTGCAGCTTGGCCGTCTTGTCTTGGATGCGCTGACGGACGCCGTGATCCCAGAACTGGGCGAGCTGGTAGGGGACTCGGTGGATGGGATGTGTGGGACGGACTTCCCAGTCGATGGGCTCGGGTGGCTGGACGTTGGGGACGTCCACGAGGCGATCTGCATCGACTTTATCAGCAACCTGTGTTTGAGATGCCCTGAAACCTGGGCTTAGCAGGGGCAGTGGCTTAATGTGTACCATTCTCCCATCGCCGACGCTGCCGGCTACCTTCTTTGCCCTTGAGGATGGCTTCTCTGCGCTTCTGGCTATCTCGCGCAGAGGGCGGTCGACGGAGAGGCGTCACAAGCGCAGCCTCTGCCGAAGAAGCCACTATCGTGACCTGCTGCCGGCTGATTGAGCGTTTGGAGGGCGTAGCGAGGGCATCGAGGGGAATCGTCAGAGGGGATCCGGTGCCGCGAGCAATGGGTGAGACGCTAAGCGATTGGAGCGCAGAGATGGTCCAGGCTTCGATGTCGATGGCAGAGTTGGATGCTGCAGTGGCAGGGAAGATGTTGGCCGTCGCCTGGTTGGAAGGCGGCGATTCAGGAGGGGGCGGGACAGCGCTGTATATGGCCATGATGGTGGTGGATGATATTGATGATTCCGGTGACGCTTTGCCGCACGAGATGGACAGTCGAGAGATGTTGCGGAGCCTACTGTTTTGACAAAGGGCTATCCGTCTCTGATGGAGCTGCACCTTGGCTAATCAATTAGGGGAAGATGGAGGCTCCGATCCCCGTATTGAGCTGACGTTGCTGCCGATGTATGACTCTTCCCGTCTTTCCTTATCAAGCCCAAGGCTGAGGCCCCCCATCACGTCCCTCCTGGCACAGTGCGATTCCATCCCCCTATCTCCAACCAATCATATCCCAAGCGCAAGCCATGAGGGGAGATTTATACGGATACAGAGAGGATATTTCGCGTACAATTCGCGCGTAAAGTGGCAGTATCAAGACGATTGCTATTGACACTGTACGTCCGCCCCACAGACGCATGTTCTTGTCTCATATAGCTTATGTACGCACATGTAACCCGTTGGCAGCGGCCGTATCAACCCGGCGGTCTCCAGCAAGTTCTTGCCTTGAACCATCGCCCGAAGGTGTACGCTTTCCAATCGGCGGGGATAGGACTGAACACCATCGCCGTATACATTTCTGAACTATACGTAGGTGCCTTGTAACTTATTGCTACTATTGCTACCATTGCTACTATTGCTACCATTGCTACTATTGCTACTACTGCTACTACTGCTACTACTGCTACTACTGCTACTACTGCTACTACTGCTACTACTGCTACTACTGCTACTACTGCTACTACTGCTACTACTGCTACTACTGCTACTACTGCTACTACTGCTACTCCCGATATTGTATACCAAGTGTGTATGATATAATCGGTACCTAGCTTACGCATATGTAACCTAGGTATTGACAGCGGCCGTATAATCCGGGCTGACTCCAGCAAGGTCTTATCTTAAGCCATCGCTCAAAGGTGTACGCTTCTCAATTACCGGGGATATGACTGAACACTATCGCTGTGTACACTTCTGAACTCCATATTTATTGACACAATCGTCCCACCGCATGGTGATGATGTATAACGTAGCAAAATCCAAGTCTTTAGTAACAATAGAGCCACCCAGGCCACGCTTTCACAGTCACTCGCGGGATGCTATTTCTATGACCACGACAGGTGAATTTGATTGGGATTGGCGCGTGTAAGCTAAATAAATGTAATTAGGTAGATATAGAGAGTGCATTTATATGAATTTGTCAACTATGTAGGGTAGATATCTTTGTGAGCGTCATGTAAGGCGCATACGTAGCAAGAAGAAATTAACTGGTCCCAATAATCGGTTCCCAAATCTGATGTTTGTCTATGTAGTATATATCTCTTCTTTCTATGTCAAATTGTCAAATTTTGAAGCCCATTTATGTTATGAGTTCGTGCTTGTATTTCCCTCTCTTTGAAATCTATTATAGTTTGGTGGCATCAGGCCGCTCTCGGAGATCTTTCTTCCACATTTGAAGATCAATCCACTCATCAAACATAAAAGCCCGCCGGTCAATAAAGCTTAAGATGTATTATTCTCTTTATATCGCCATGGTGGCCACGATCTGGTGTATACATCTGCGCAGCCATGCAGCATTTGTTGCAGGTCCAGGATTCGCTACAAAGGAATTTCTTGAGTACGACCTAGGTAGGTACATGTAAATAATAGATCCAAGGGCCATCAAGGTACCTACCTAGGTCATTAATATCACTTAGGTCTTTGCACTTGTCTAAAACTTTAATTTTTGGAATCAGGACGGTACAAGCACCTGAGCTCAACGTTGACCTAAGCACTCCGTCCCCCTTTGACGACCACCTGCAGGTAATGTAGGTGAACAGTTGTCGTATAGACAACAACGTACTATACCACTCATCTCCGATCATCCGAATCACCAAGTTCAAAAGCCTCACGGATACTGGTCTAGCCATAGCTATGGCATTCCAAAAGATACATCTGCAGCTCTTGGTCCAAACGCCCTCCCCCGCTCCTGTCCCAGATGTACTACATGCACCGAAAACGGGCCTTTTAAATCATTCATCAAACTTTAACCAAGTTATAGATTACGTGTCATCACAGCTGTAAAGCCTCATCAATCGCTTGGTAACCGAGGAGACTTTACTAGGCAAATGTCCGATTTTATTGAACAATGGTCGTTATCTAGATCTTCAATCAGACCTTTCTCTCTATTCTATCTGACTTTCAACTCTGTACTTTCCCTCTGGAACGTCATTTCCGGCCATACAGCAATATCAATGCGAAAATGAAGTTCCTACGTATGTTTAATCTGATTGCTTTCATGCTGGTGGTCCCCCGCACCATAGCCGGAGAGCCAACGAGGTATCTCATTGAACTGAGCCCTGGCATACGAAAATGGGTAACTGAAGAAGAAAAGTGGAAGCTCGGGTTGGTATGTTTTTCTATATGCTACCATACTATCAGCCCCCTATATCGTTATTGCTTTGCTGACTTTTCTTTTTTCTCCATTCGATAAAGAGCGGGCAAAGATTCATGGATATCACCGACGCACAAGATACGGATTCAACAATTGTCCAGACCCAAAGCCCATGGGATGAAGATTTTCCTGTCACATTTCCCTCCAAGTGCCTGATGCAGGACAAAGTCAGACAATCGGCTGGAGAGCTGTCCAAAGACGCGATGCGATTAAATCTCCATAAGCTGAACGAATTCTACAACCGTTATTACATGTCTGAATTTGGACAGCAATCATCTAGATGGGTCCTGGAAAGTGTCCAGCATGCAGCCAAGGAGGCTGGCGCTGACGGTACCGTGACTGTCGAGGCCTTTACTCACCCGTGGCCTCAGAATTCGACAATTGCTAGGATTCAAGGTCGGACAAATAATACCGTCGTCATCGGCGCGCACCAGGACTCTATTACTCCATATGATCTTACACGCCAAAATATTTCTGCTCATGGTCCCGAGGATGGCAGTGGCGCAGTTACCATCATGGAAGTCTTCAGAGCTCTGCTCAGCGACAAAGACATCGTCGAGGGGCTCGCGCAGAACACTGTAGAATTTCATTGGTACAGCGGCGAATCAGCTGGTCTCTTGGGAAGTCAAGAAATCTTCCGCTCGTATGCGAAAAATGGTCGCAAGGTCAAAGCCATGATACAACAAGACATGGTGGGCTACATCCAAGAAACTTTGAACGCAAGTAAGCCTGAGACGCTCGGTGTTGTCACGGACTACACGCATCTTGGCCTCAATACTTTCATCAGGACAGTCATCGACGAGGTAACCTCTCTTTCTTTCTTTTTTCAGCCCATACTATCTGTTCCATTTCATTTCTAACCTGTCATCTTTCTTCAGTACTGCGATATCCCTTGGGTCATGTTACAGTGCAATTTTGCTTGTTCTGGCCATCATTCTGCAGCGCAGGCTGGCTATCCTTCTGCCTTTGTCACTGATCTCAGTGATTCAGCTTTTGATCGTAAATATGAGCATGAAAATACTCGTGATTACATCAAACTTATATCATACGATCATATGCTTCAGCATGCAAAACTGACTCTGGGTTTGGTATATGAGCTTGCGCACTTCAAATTCTCTAATGTCATATCTTAGGTGATACCTACAGTTCAACAAGACAATTAGGCAACATATTATTCAGTAGTAGCAGTAGCGTCAGCAACACCAGCAACCTACGCTGCAGCTAAATTGCTGGATAATAGAACTGGGGGTGCTAGATAGCTTTCTCTTTTGTAATTGGTGAACATAGCCTAGCTTATTTCTTAGCATTTTTGTTTCAACAATTCATACTTCAAAGTATCATGTTTGGGTAATTTGTTACGAGCACGAATTGATTTCTTTTTGCTGTTTTCCCGCTCTACATGACATGAACATCAGGGCTATGGGGCTCGATTGGGTCAAGTCAAAACCGCGGCCGAATGGAAGTTGTGCTGCTATAGTAACTCGGAGACAGGGTGCCAGGGTTTGAAGACTAGAGCAGAGAATAGCGATGGTATATAGTAGAGACAATGAAGGCGATTACGCGCCTATCTACGTATCCACCTGAGAGTTTTCAATTAGACAAGGCGAGCGAGATATGTGATTGCAGGGTATAGAGAGAATCAGAGCGGCAAATGCGCCTGACATTGGCGATCGACTACCCGTCTTTGAAGGTCTTGTAAAGACACCAAATGAGCTATTCCAAGGGATTTGAGACCCTTTGATGAATCCATACGGCGGCGATATAAAGTTGGTGCTCACATGATAAGATTAGTTTGTCCAATTAACAACCATATCTAACTATACAGAACATAAAATGTTAGTCGAATTCATCACACGTTTGAGAACAAAGGCTAACTGAGAGGTACCGTCAGCTATACGCAATAGACACTGTAAAATGATTAGGTAAACATCCTCCATAGAGCACCAATTAAAAGCACTGTGAGTCGTGTATGTCATCTGGACGGATGTGCCGATTTTTTGTCGACTTTCGGTCGTTTTTCTAATGAGCTGCTGCTCGTACCTGATTGAACATTACTCGCTACCCTAGAGTTTTCGGTGAAGTTCGGTGAAAGCGGCGCTAGAGCCGCATCCGGCCCCACTCCTTATCTTCACCTGGATTTTTTTTTATCAGTTCGCAGAGCAACTCTTCCATTCTACACCACTGACACTTCGCCAGAACTAAAAAGGACTATATATGTACGGCGATTACTTATTATCTTTCCACAGCGAGTCTGTATATCCGCGGAGTCTACTATCGACACAATTTTACTCTCTCTGATCGGCACATCACAACAATCTCCACATCCTCTTTCCAGGCGCCGTGCAATCTCGTCGCTGCGATGTCAGGCTTCCAGATTCCTGGGCTAGGCCAGGCGAAACTCAACGAGATTCTGCCTCCTCTACCGACAGATCATTCAACTGTAGCTTCGAGCGCCACAGAGGAAGATAAAGAAATGCAAGACGCAAACCCGCCTATAGAAGAAGCAGCATCAGCGGCAACAGAAACCCACAACGAAGAATCCAAAACAACAGGCTCCGAAAACCATACCGTTCATGATACTTCAGATGATATGCCAATTGATAAGCCTGGGAGCCCACCATCCTTAACCTACGCTCTCGAAGCAGCCCTCGGTGGCCTAGACAATACCGATACACACCAACAGTCGCTACCAGGCGAGCAAGACCCAGTGCCTCTACAGCCCGACCAGAGCGAGCACCCAGAATGGGAAATAGATTCCTCGCCGTATGAGTCGTCCGACTCGAGCAGTTCCGATTCATCATCTGACGACGACGACTCTGATAATGAAGGCTATGAGCCTCTGGGCATCGAGGAGACAGCTAGGATACTCATGGAGACAGAAGGTGGCTCAGATGATGAGGGTGATAGAGGGAAATCATCTGGTTCTGGTTACGTGCGCACAAAAAATGAGCTTCCCGAGGAAATCATACCCAAGCCAGACGTAACGATTACTCCCGAAATGGCTATAGAAGAGCTCGGAGTTATAGAGCACATTGTCGAAAACATCATGCTTGTCAAGGCATTCACTCCAGGAGAATACCAAGTTCTAGACAGCGGGTCTGTCTTGTGCAATTCAGAGAGAGTAGTCATTGGTGTCATTGCAGAAACAATTGGAAAAGTACTGCAGCCGATGTACACGGTCATGTTCAACTCAGCAGAGGAAGTAAAAGAGCTTGGACTAGAGGTTGGCGCAAAAGTCTTCTATCCTGTTGACCACGCATCATACGTTTTCACAGAGCCTCTGAAAAACCTCAAGGGCTCAGACGCTAGCAATCTTCACGATGAAGAAATCGCCGATGAAGAAATTGAGTTTTCAGACGACGAGAAAGAAGCGGAATACAAGCGCTCACTGAAGCAGAAGAAGAAGGATAAGTGGAAAAGCAGTGGCGGAAAGGAGGGGAAGCAGTCTCATCCTCTGCGACAGGAAATGTCTGCCGATGGCGGCTTGAACTATGACGAAGAGGACGACGGGCTATATACGCCGCTTGCTCGACCTGCAGGCTACGGTACTGGCGCTCCGCAGGCTGAAAATTATGAGCCTGCTCCTAGACCAAGCTTCCAGCGAGGAGGCCGGAGGGGAGACTCTCGAGGAAGAGGAAATCGAGGGAGAGGCTCAGGTCGCGGTGGCAGGGGAGGCTACAACCAGCCCAGAGATGGATATTCTCTCCCTCCTCAGAACAATCAGAACCCTCAAGCGTCTGGCTCGACAGGTAGTTCATGGAACTTCAACCCGGTTCTTCCTACCGGCCAGGTACCCTCTCTTCCTCAGTTTGGATTTCCTGTTCCTGGATGGCCGCAGCCAACGCCTGGCCAACAGACTGGTCCTCCTGCGGTACCGCCACCGCCTCCAGGCTGGCCTGGATCTGTCCAAGGTCAAGGCCAGGCATCTGATCCTGGAGCATTTGTCAATCCCGCTTTCTTTGCCGCTTTGATGAGCCAGATTCAGGCGCAAACCGGACAGACGGGGTGGAATGGCCAGGCTCCCCCACCACCTCCGCCACCTCACCAATGAATACTGGACAGGGTTGAGAATATCTATTTTTTCTTTAATTGATTAAGCATATGTAGAATTGGGAATAGATACTATCTGTCAGGCGCTTGTGTTGCTTTATGATATGAGAATTTTACCACCGTTTCATTCGTGCACGTATCTGCGTTGCTATAGATAGTCAGGAAAGTTGACGTTCAAGACAAGCTGAGGCACTGCGCGTATTAGAAGGAGAGAGAACGAAAAAAAGAGGAAAAGAAAAGAAGATACATTCATGATATTTTTGGCTTTTATGATTTAGTGATACATTATTATAATAATGGTTTAGTATAAGCTGCGCCTGTAGATTTCACTTACGTAGATTCTAGGTATTCAGCTCCGTCTGTCTAGGCCGGCATCAGTCGATTTTTAGCGGAACAGACCGGGACGCCGGGGCTCCGCTAAAAAAATCCGGCTTCCGACGAATCAGCGCCGCCCAATTTCCATCACAGGCACTTTTTTTTGCGCATTGGATCGTTGCAGCCTCAGGCCACCACCAAAACTTTCGGCAATTCATCGCACCCAGTTTAGCCCCAGAGACAGTCCCAGCCAAGCAAACGGGAAAAGACCTCAAAACCAACCACCACCGTCGTCTCTCTCCTTCTCCTGTTCCGCAGTGTTTCACGATGGCGCCTCTCGCAACTGCTTCCCGCCTGTGTGTGCGCTCGGCCGCCGTGGCCAAGCCCGCTGTGCGCGCGCTGAGCTCGACTGCTGTGCGCCAGGCCGATGCCCCTGCTCCCGGAGCAGCCTCATACACCAGTCCCTTCAAGGGCGAGTCAAAGGCCACCAAGGTTCCCGACTTCAGCAAGTACATGTCCAAGGGCAGCGAGACCTCCAACAAGCTCTTCTCGTACTTCATGGTCGGCACAATGGGCGCCATCACCGCCGCTGGAGCCAAGAGCACTGTTCAAGGTGGGTTTGAGTGTTTGATGGGCTTTTATTTGTGGGAGGTGGGGTGCTGGGTTTGGGAGGAATTGGGAAATATTGGAGAGCTGCCATGAGCTGTGAATAGCCATTGAAGCTTGTGGGAGCTGGATGGAAGCAATTGGACTCTTTTCAGTGCTGGAAGTTGAAGTTGAAGCTAACACGTGGGGTGCTTTAGAATTCCTCGTCAACATGTCCGCCTCTGCTGACGTTTTGGCCATGGCCAAGGTTGAGGTCGACCTCAACACCATTCCCGAGGGCAAGAACGTGAGCACATCCTGCAATCTTCGATTTCTCTGACTGTAGCATGTTCCAAAGCTGACCAATCCTCTTCACATTAGGTCATCATCAAATGGCGAGGCAAGCCCGTCTTCATCCGCCACCGAACCCAAGACGAGATCGACCAGGCCAACAAAGTCAACGTCTCTTCCCTCCGAGACCCTCAGTCCGATGAGGACCGTGTCAAGCGCCCCGAGTGGCTGGTCATGCTGGGTGTCTGCACCCATCTGGGTTGTGTCCCCATTGGCGAGGCTGGTGACTTTGGTGGCTGGTTCTGCCCTTGCCACGGCTCCCACTACGATATCTCTGGCCGGATACGAAAGGGCCCCGCACCTCTGAACCTGGAGATCCCCGAGTACGACTTCCCCGAGGATGACAAGCTTATCATCGGTTAAACAGCGCGAATCTTGTACAAAGTTTATGGGGGTTTAGAAAAGAGACGGGAGAGGGAGAAACTGTCTTGTCGCAGCGAAAAACGATGTAACAGTATTGACGAAGAGGCCCTGCGAGAAAAACAATTCGGCGAGGAGAGACAGCTCCAGGGGAAAATTAAAAATATACTTCGTCATGGAATTTTAAAAGAAAAACCATAGATTCTCTCTGGGCGGCCAATGTCTAAAGTGGGGCAGGATGGGATGGGATGGAGATGTGCTTGAATAAGGAGAGACAGGCGTCTCATGTTGCTGGGATTGGGACACAAATTCCTTGTTTCTTAGACGTGAGCCATGTGCAGCATTGTATAAAATAAAAATGTTATACTAAAGCAGGAAGCTGAACAGAGAAATGAAACCTGGGACTGATTGGCTTACAGACAAGATATTACAATTTTGAGGCATACGAAAATTATTTCTTTTTATCTATTCTCTTATACCCAGATAACCCCCCCAAAATCTTTTCTCATAGAATCACAAAGATTAGTGTCCATGGCCATCATCCTCTTCCATCTGCTCCGGATCCAGCTTAATCAGCGTGTCAATCCGCATGATGCTGATACAAGCTTCGACCGCACTCTTCAGCTGCCTAACCTTGCTTATGCTAGGCTCCAAAACGCCCAACTTAATCTCGTCAACGACCTTGCCCTTGGTGAGGTCCAGACCATAGTTCTTGTAGCTCTTCTTCTTTGCAATAGACTTCTCATCCTCGTTGGCGTCGCCCTCCTGGACGCGCTGTGACAGGGCGTGTCTGGAGCGCAGCTGGGCGACAAGCTCAGCGGCGTCCTTGGCGGCGTTGATAGCAAGGGTCTTGGGAATAACGAGGAGAGACTGGGCGAACTCGCCAATGGCGAGCTGCTCGCGGGATCCGACGGTGCCAGCAAATTCCTCAAGGTAGATGTGCAGGGCTGTCTCGACGGCACCGCCACCGGGGACGATGCTGCCGCTTTCCAGCGTCCTCTTGACGGCGCACAGAGAGTCGTGGACTGATCGCTCGATCTCGTCCAGGGAGTATTCGTTGGGGCCTCGCAGGATGACGGAGGCGGAGGACTGGGCCTTGGTGCCCTTGATCAGAATGCATTCGTCGTCTGAAATGCGCTCCTGGACAACCTCTTCAGCGTGTCCCAGGTATGATGGCTCAAACTTCTCGTCACCGTTCAGATCAGACAGTGTGCTCAGAAGGGTACCACCAGTGGCCTTGGCAATTCGTCGCAGATCTTCCTTCTTGCATCTTCTGACACCCATGGCGCCCCTCTCGACCATCATCTTCAGTACCATGTCGTCGATACCCTTGGTCGTAAGAATAACGTTGGCACCGGCCTTGAGAATCATCTCCACTCTCTCGATAATCATGCCAGACTCCCGAGCACGGATGGCCTCCAGCTGCTGGGGGTCATCGACTGTGATCTGGACACCCAGCTTCATCCTCTCCTTTTGCAGGTTCATATCCAGGATGGCAATCTTGGCATCTTGAACACGGGTGGGCATAGCCTGAGAAGCAACTGTGCAGTTCAAAGCGTAACCCTTAATCAGGACTGACTCGAGAGCGCTCTTTCCGTGCGCCTTGAGGAGGTTGACGGCCTTGACGGGATATTTGGCCTCGTTCTTGTTGTTGGTGGTCTTGACCGCCTGGATGGCGTCGACAACCAGGTCCGCGAAGAAGTCGGAATCGGCACCGATGATTTTGCTGGACATGGATGTCTTGGCAATGTTCAGGAGAGATTCTCGGCCAAGGTTGTCGACCTTGATGCTGACGTTCTCGCTCAGGTATTTGATGGCCTCTCGCAAGGCAAGTCGGTAGCCGGTGATGATGGTGGTCGGGTGGATGCGGTTCTTCATCAGCTCGTTACCCCTTCGGAGCAGCTCGGCGGCGATCAGAACAACTGATGTTGTGCCATCGCCAACCTCCTTATCCTGCTGCTGAGCCAGATCCACCAAGATCTTTCCGGCGGGGTCTTCGACATCGAGGAGGGTGAGGATTGTGGCACCGTCGTTTGTCACCGTAACATCCTAATCCGAAGCAGAGTGTAAGTTAGCGTCGTGATTCTATATTGTGTCTGAATTGCTTGCTTTGCCGTCGGAATAGGGGCAGAAGCCTCTCGAAAGCCCGAATCGAGGGGCAGGGGTAGTCGGTGTATGCACTCACGCCAATGTCGTCAACCATCATCTTGTCGAGGCCGCTGGGCCCAAAAGAGCTCTTCACCACATTGGCAATGGCTTGTGTTGCCAGAACTATGCTCCGTTAGTCACAAACATCCATCCCAGCCATCATGAACAGTCCAACGCACCATTTTGGTCTCGAATATCGGATCCCGAAATCTTCTGGCCGCCAAGGAAGAGGGTCCCATTCCGGGGCTGTTCGAATAGAGCAGACATGATCTAAGCCGCTTGACCGTCTGTGCAGCCTTGCGAGGAGAGAAGAGAAATGAAATGGAAATGGGGGGAAAAGAGTGGAGGATATCAAGAAGTTCTGCCTTGAGGAATCGACCCTGGCTTACTTAGCCAAAGCTGCGAAGCTCAGTAATGGCGGCACTTGTCCCGCTGCCCCTCGACTTTTTTGCCGGAAGCAGAGATTCTCCAAGCTCCGGCGCTGCGCTACGACAAGGCCCAACACAGCAGCTTTCACAGCGCTCAGGCCCCCAAAGCCACAGTGCTGCAGGCCCTGATTGGGCGAGCGTTTAGGGGCCGTGAAATTTACCCTGCTAAGGCCTGCGCTGCCCCTCCTTTCTGAGGGAGGGACACTGATAGCGGGGCAGCCGATTAGCCCTCCCTCGAGAAAGCCATTGACTCTTCTCGTGACTGTTTTTAGGCCGACTGACTCTTTTTCTTTCGTTGCGCATCCTGCAATAGCGACTCAGCATTAGACTGACTTTGCACTTGGGAGCAAGTTCTGTGTCATTTGATAAAAGGTATGCTTTGATTCCTCCCAAATTGTAAAATTTATGAGTAGAATGCTGGATTTGTTCCCCCGACTGACGCCTACCAAAGGTTGTAGACGAAAAAGCATTTTGCCTATAAAAGTACACCATGGAGAACGCCGCCGACCAGCCCAAGGAACCCTCCAAGAGTGCCTTGAAGAAGGCCGAGAAGCAGGCCAAGATGGCCGCCGACAAGGCTGCTAAGGCCGCCAAGCAGGCTGCCCTCCCCGTTGTAGGCGGAAAGAAGACCGACGATATCATTGGTATCACCGTCACCAAGGCAGAGAACTTCCCAGCATGGTATCAAGAGGTCGTCCTTAAGGGCGAGATGGTCGAATACTACCAGGAAATCTCTGGCTTCTTCGTCCTGCGTCCCCTGTCAATGCACATCTGGAACACCATCCGAAAATGGTTCCAGGAGCGCATCGAGCTTATGGGTGTCGAGGAGACCAGCTTCCCCATGTTTTTGTCCTCCAAGTCACTGGAGAAGGAGAAGGATCACGTCGAGGGCTTTGCCCCCGAATTGGCTTGGGTTACCAAAGCGTAAGTGCTTTATAGGTCGTATATCTACAAAATGTTTGTACTAAGGACAACGCAGTGGTGACAAGGACCTCGAAGTTCCTGTCGCAATCCGTCCTACCTCCGAAGCCGTCATGTACCCTTACTACTCTAAGTGGATTCGAAGCCACCGAGATCTTCCCCTTCGATTGAACCAGTGGAACTCTGTTGTTCGGTGGGAGGCTAAGCAGACCACCCCTTTCCTTCGAACAAGAGAATTTCTCTGGCAGGAGGGCCACACTGCCCACCTGACTGAGGAGCTTGCTGGAAAGGAAGTTTTGGAGATTCTGGAGCTGTATGCTGGCGTCTATGAGCAGCTTCTGGCGGTTCCCGTTGTCCGAGGACGCAAAACAGAGAATGAAAAATTCGCTGGTGGTTACTACACCACTACCGTCGAGGGCTACATTCCTTCCAACGGACGTGGTATTCAGGGTGCCACCTCTCACTGCCTTGGTCAGAACTTCAGTAAGATGTTTGACATCACCGTTGAAGACCCTGCCAACAAGGGTTCACACATCCACGTCTGGCAAAACTCTTGGGGTCTGTCCACCCGTGTCATTGGTGTCATGATCATGGTACACGGTGATGACAAGGGTCTTGTTCTCCCTCCCCGAATTGCTAAGACCCAGGTCGTTATGATCCCCGTCGGCATCAATAAGAGCACAACTCCCGAGGATCGCAAGAAGCACGAGGAGCAGCTTGATAGTATCAGGGATACCCTCAGGAAAGCTGGTGTCCGATCTGAGTCCGACTGGAGAGAGGGCTACACTCCTGCTTGGAAGTTCAACGATTGGGAGCTGAGGGGCGTTCCCCTCCGAATTGAGTTTGGACCCAAGGACGCCGCCAAGGAAGTTGTCAGCTGGGCTAGACGAGACACTGGTGAGAAGGGTACTATCCCTATTGCTGAGGTCGCCACCAAGGTTCCTGAGCTTCTGGAGACTATCCAGCAGGACATGTACAACAAGGCCGAGCAGTCTTTCCGAGAGCACCGCCTGCAGATCACTAAATGGGAAGACGTGCTCCCCTCCCTGGACAACAAGAATGTTGTTCTGATCCCCTTCTGCGGCGACGGCAAGTGTGAAGATCGTATCAAGGAGCTTACGACCCGCGAAGATACCCAGCCCGATGTCCCTGAGAGCCAGAAGCTTCCCTCCATGGGCATGAAGAGTCTGTGTATTCCCTTCGAGCAGCCTGAGGGCATTGTTGCCGGCGAGACCGAATGTCTTAGCCCCGAGTGCCAGCGCAAGGCACAGTTCTGGACTATGTTTGGCAGAAGCTACTAAATTATGAAGAATAAGAAGGTGCATAGAAGGAGTTTTTTCAAAGTACAAAACAAAAAGTGGCATGTTTACCACGCCTGTGGTATGACATACGGAATGATGCTTCACATGGGAATGCAGAGGGATAAATTTATCAATGACTTTAATGACTTTTTACTTTTTAATTTCATCGTCTATCTATGTGATTGTGTACATGTATATACTGTCTATTGTCCTCGATCGTATCTGCTGTGTGGCGATGGAAGCCTAGCACCACTCAAATCGCTCGTTGACAACCCAGTCTAGGTCTTCCGCAGTTCCTTCGCCGAACCAATTCAAGCTCGCCAAGTTTTTGGCATCTCTCACGACGAAGATGCTTTCAAACTCAGTTGCGTTCTCGACAATCTTTCTAACCCTGCCAAGCGGGTTCCAGATCTCAACCTTTGAGCACTCCCAGTCCTTAGCCTCCCTTTCAGCAGCGCGGAAGATTCCCACAACGGCCTCCAAAAGCTCTTCGTCGGAAATGTTGCTGTCCTCAACGACAAATCTTAGAAAGCTGAGAACGTTCTTCTCTGGCTTGTTGGGACCGCCGTAGTGGTTCCGCTCAAAGAGACCCCAGACACGAGAGCCGGTCGAGGGTGAAGTGTACAAAGCGCCATGGACGGTGGGCTTGCGACCGTACGCGGTGTTGCAGATGAATGCCTGGCGGTAGAAATGCCACTGCAGAGTATCAATGTCTGGTAAGACGGCAACCCGGGTTTTTGACGCATCAGAAGAGTTGGGAAGAGCAATCTCCTTGCGGATGAGCTCCTCGTCTCGTTCAGCCAGGGCGGGTAGATCCTCATCGCCGAGCAGCTTAATAATGGATGCGTCAAACTCTACGGGGCTTTCCTTTACGCGGTACTCGATCTGGGTGTTCTCTAGTGGCATCCACCCGTGTTTGGCATAAAACTCTTTGCCAATATCAGAGAAGAGGATGGAAAAGGCTGGTTCGCCGGACTCCTGCTGCTTGGCCGTCATGTACCCCCTTAGCAGCTCGATCATCTTGCTGGCATATCCTCTGCCTCGAAACTCGCTGTACGTGAAGACGCTGGCAATGCCGTGAGCCCAGACATCTCGGACAATCCCATCCTTGCCTCTCACAAGAGCACGCTTGCGCAGAGTTTCACACGAGGCCAGCACGGGGCGTTCAGCGGTGGTCGGGTTGACGGCAGCGGCGCTGTCTGTAAGGATCCAGTTTGTGATACCGCCGTTACGGGCGAGCGGGATGGTCAGCAGATATTCCTCGCGGTTGAGATATTCCGGCACGGTGAGGCTATTTCCCCATTCTGGCTGGCTGTAGGTCCAGGTGCGGGTGCGTTCCGGAGGGGTTGGGTTGGTGAGAATGATGGTTGGCGAAGTGGATGAGGGCAGGTCTGAGGTGGCCATGGCTGCTGGCGTGGTGCTTTTAAACTTGGTAGGCTTTTAGATTTGTATGTCAACAAATACCAGTAGTTGTTATCCGAGCAAAAGTCGAGCACGCCGTCTCTGATCTTCCGAGTGTCTGCCTCTGGGTATGGTACGGGGCAAAAGTGAGTCTTGCTCTTCGACTAGTGTCTGTCCTATTCCCGTGTCTTTACAAGCAGCGGTCAACAGTTACTGTTCTAGTCACGGAACGAAACACAGCAAAAACTCAGCACAAAGCAAAGAAAAAAAAAAAAAAAGCAAACCGCTTATGTTTTTAATTTCATGATAGGCGATTCAATTTACTAACATCTCAAATTATAGGAGAGAAATAAGAAGTTCAAAGAAAATAAAAGAAACTCAATTATGATAAACCTAGCAGCATTGGCCGATACCCCGCCGGCCGAACGATCGGCTGCAGGGCAAAATCGGAGGGTGGAGCATCCGTTTCAAACGGTGTCGGCGCTCAGGATTGGGTGTAGGTAGGTGATGAAGGAAAGTAGTAGGCATGCTATTGGAACATGGTTTTATATGAGCTATCATCGCTATATCCATCATTCATATATATCAAAATCTAACAAGCCGACTAAGTCTCCATCTCAATGCATCCTTCTAAGCTCTTCAATCAGATTCCGCATATCTTCTACGCTGGGTCCCAGTCCCTCGCATACTAGCTCTTGTTTGCCCTCGTCCAAATCAAGGAACCGTTCAATCATCTCGCCATCTACAAATCGGAAGGGAGCCTCGCCCTCTCTGGACTGGTTTCTAAACGCTCGCCAGAGATCAAACGACAGGTTTCCAGGGGTGCTTATATACTCCTGTAGCCTTGACTGGAATGTCATGAGCAGATCTTGATACTTTGGAGCGATGTCACCGTAGAGGTAAAGCGTGCCTTCAATCTGCCACCCACGAATTAGTCCCAGCTGAGAACCTCTCAATTCAAGTATATATTTTCGTAAACTTACCGAGCCCAAAAATGCTTTTGGCACCACAATAGCATTTTCGCCAGGCGCAACTTGCAGCTTTCGAATCCGGTTAATCTGTTCTCCAATGTTGAGCTCGCTTATGACCTGTAGTTGACTTCGATCCTGTTCCGTTGGGGCTTCCAGGTTCTGTCTTAGCACAATGATATTGCCTTGGGCATCTGCTTCCAACCACCTAGAATCATCCAGTGCACTGATTGACGTAGTCCACGCTTGCTGGTAATGCCTCGCCTTCTCTTCCAACTTGGCCTTCTTGCCGTCCTGAGGTGGCGTGAATTCCACAAGGGTGAGGGACTGCATGAGATCTCCGATGCCTATGATATTGCCTGAGACGTCTAGATCGACTGGGAATGAGGCAGGGCGGAATGATGCTAGTTTTATTAGGGAGGCCGAAGTTGAGGTATCCTGGTTATAACTATAAGCAACCACTGTTTTAGTGAGGCCGGCAACGATGTAGTTATTCATCATAACAAGGCAGCGGCACACTCCTTTCAGGCTATGCGAAGCGATCTGATACAGCTGCCGTGATTCATCTACACCGAGTACCAGTATTCTGCCCTTTGTTTCTCCTGATTCGGCCGAGCCTTGATCTGCGACAAAGCTCGTACCAACTAGGAATCGCTCAGCCAAGTTGCCATTGGCATCGGGTAATTCAGCCCGGATAACGCATTCGACCAACTCCAAAGATGACGACGCATCTAACAGGAATGGTGTCCCCAACTCTTGGAAAATGATTTCGTCAACAAGCTTAACAGTGCTTGTGATTACTTCTTCGTTATTCACCAACTCTTTCTTGATGCATCCTAGCCCAAAGGCCCTCAAGCCTGGCGAATATGCCACTCGACGAACAGTTTCATACATTGGCAGAGCTTTGACATGTGTAAGCCTTTCGTTATCGACGTGGCAAATTCTAATGTGATCTTCCGTTGATAAAACGATTGAATCTGGAAACGCTTCTGAGTCGAACGGAGCAACGAATGTTGCATCAGCTGCCGTAGTCGCCGAGTAAACGATACGGCCTTGTGAGCTATAGATCAGACTGGCATGCTCTGTAGTCGCAAATACGTTGCATATTCCATCTTCTCGAGGTAGAACGTGCAACCGTGCAGGGCCGCTTCCCAAGGTGACTGTCTTTCGTCCAGATATCGCAAACCCTTTAACAGAAACATTGAAGCTAATGACATTTCCATCTTCTAATGCCACTAGCATAGTTGGGCCGGAGATTTCGGGAGGATGGAGCTGAACCAGCGCCACATCTCGCGGCACAGAAGCACTGTCATCAGTCTGTCTTAGAGGCTCGCCGTGTAGTGGTGTCAAGGTAGCCATATCCACAACTGATATCGTACCTGAAGTCCACCAGCCGATAACACCAAAGTCTTGTGGGTCGCGCGCTGCATGAATGCAAGATATTTGATCCGGTTGCCCAGACACCGAGTCTTGGGAAGCGTCTTTGGTAGTCGCTTTCAAGTTGTCTAGGAGATTCAAAGACACCAGTATCGATCCATCTACGGATAATAGAGCCCATTTGGTGTTGGCAGACGCCGCCGTGATGGTTTTGCCTTCAGGTGCCTGCCATGAGGATACCGAAACTCCGCTGTCGGGATCCAAAAGATTGACTGCTTGAGGCGTTATTTGCAAAATCTGCCCGCTTGGAAGATTTGCAGCTAACAGAGTTGGCGATTCGAGGTCCATGCCTTGGAAGGAGAACAGCTCTTCAATGTTATCTGGCTCAAACCGGAGGACTCGAGTTCCAGCAAGGGTAGAGATGACAACAATGTCAGCCTTCGCTGAATCCACTGACCGTAATGTGAAGAGACCTCTAGTGCCTTCAATTTCGTCAAGGAGCCCGCGATCTTCAAGGCCAACGCCACTGCGAATGCTCCGTAGGCTTCCATCCTGGTAGGCACCACTACCAGCTACGATTCTTGCCTGGCCAGATGAAAAGGTGTTGCCGGACTGCGCATCTCCTTCTCTGTTGCCCAGATCCATAATGGTGAAATCCATGATAGGTGCGTTGTTTGATAATACTTTAATGAGAGTCATTTGCTGGGACTCGATGTCAACGTGTAATAACTGAGAGTCGCCATGATGTGAGCCGATGAATAAGAGGTTATTTCCCATATAAACTAAGCTCGACGCTCTTGATGTATACCGGCTTGAATCTCCAAAAGCCATCGGATGGACTGTCATGCCTGTGACAACTACGCCTGTTGATTCGTTGGTAGTCTTGATTTCCAAGAGGTCGAGACGGCCGTAATCATCAGCTAAGAAATAGCGTGTCCCGTCGTACTCGGCCCAGGCAACGTAAATTTTGGGGTCATCAAGGGTAGAGCACACGTTTGAATATGTGAGGCTATCGAAATATGTGAGAAGTGTCTCTCCGACCACGAGAAGACCGCCCAGGTGTGCTCTAGCTCCCTCGTTGTTGCGCACATGGTATCGCTTCTCCTCATACACGGGAACGGGTATCAGCATGGACGCATAGGGGTCGGGAATCACTTGGTCCAGCTCTCTATCCTTCTGTGGATCAAACTTGGACGAAACGCCGCCTTTATCGTCTTCCGTCAGCCGATAGACAGCTATGCGAGCTTCTTCACGGTCAAGCTGGTTTTTGTATAGAAAAGCAATTCTCGGGTGACCGGTCCGGCTGTGGAGGAACGTGCTCGTCTTCATCCAAAGCTCAGTCAATCGAACCTGGTCTAGCCCTTCAAGCCTCGTAGTAGAGCCCTTGCGTATCCGTAGGCGAAAGACGTTCAACACTCCCTCCCAAAGATGCATCGCCATGAACTTTCCGGTAGGGTCTACCAGGCATCGGTTCTGGCTCTGCGACTGTCGCATGTAAGGCTCTGCTGTATCTTCTATTGCCTGCTCGACAGCATCTAGCTGGTTTGTTTCGGGATTCCAAGCTACATTGAAGTATTGGAGTCTGTCTGTGCCAATGAACAGAAGATCAGTTGCAGAGTCCTTGGGCTGCAGCCGCTGAAGCATGTCTATGGTGCCGTGAATGACTTTGGTGTGAAGACAAGTCATTCCTTCCTCGGTGACTCGCCATATCTCTAGTCGGTTTGCCTTCCTGTTCATCCGATACGAGTAAGTTAACGAAGCACGATCAATTCCAAGTCGTTAGAAGGACCTACGCGACCACCAAGTCTTCGATATCAGGCGACAGAAACCGGATGCGCAGGGCATGCCTGATGCTTGTTGGCTTGTGGACGGGAGCAACGTAGGCCATGGCGGAAGAGTGTATATAAGCTGCCAAGTATATGAGGATCGGATGCTCTATTCAAGGCCAGCACGACCTATACGTAATGGCACAACAGCTATGGAGAGTCCAAGATGCGGCCTCTAGAAGCTATTGCGTCAAGCCAGGCTCGCAGCCGCCAAGCTTATCACTTATCGGAGATAGGCAGCCCGCTATATGTAAGCGGCTTCTAGCACCTTGTATGGGGACTTTGGGGATTCGATTTGGCGGGGCTGGAAGCCACTTTTAGCGGGGTGGTGGCTTGTCGCCAGCGGTCTTTACGGAGCAGGTACCTTGGCTTATACAGCATCATCAGCACAATCCCGGCAAATCACAGCGATATCCAGGCAGCATTGTATGTCTATCTCGCTGAAGGCATTGAATCTTATGTCGATGACTATAGAGGTATAATCTTGCTTGTTTAAGAGCATCAATTTACGTAAAACAGCGACAAGTTGTCCGGCACCCCAATTCTGTGATCCAGCACTCCAGCTATAGCGTGGGATACTGCTGCTACTGCTGCTACCGCTATTACTACTATTGATGTTATTAATACTACATGTATTTTTCAGATATATTTGGTATATTTGGCAATTGTGTATTTTAACATGTATACTAGCTGCCTTGTTGCGCTATAGCTGTGTTGGATACTGAAATTGGGGTGCTGAATAATTTCTCCCTTGAAAAAGAAAGAAAAAAAAATCCAATTGCTACGTTGAGTCTCTGTAAAAGAAAAATCCCCGACCAAAAATTAACAATTGGCGTTTTGCCTCATTAGGCAATTATATTTGCTCTTTCCAGGCCTGTAAGCTCGTCACCGACACGGCTCTTTTACTCTTAAATTTCTTCCAGTGGCCAGAATGAAGATTGCAATCATTCATGCTAGCACATCGCACTTCAATATCTCTAGGTGAATTCAGACATACTGAAAGCCAAGTAATACCATCTAGAATGGCATTCCACCATAGCGAACCTATCCGACAGGCAGAGACAGTAGACGAATACGGCCAGCGCGTGGATTGCTTCAGAAACTACAGAGAGCATCCATTTACCTTTCAATCTTATCTACAAGATCTCCAGATCACAAAAGAGGCCACAGAAAGAGACGGGTTGGTTTCTCAGCCGGGACTGAAGGCAGGAGTACTTCCAAATCCGCAGATAGCTGAAGAAGTGCTTGACCAAGACCAACACCATCGAAAGAACGCTGAGAGACTGCTTCGTGACTCGACACCAGGTTGTCTTCTACCAGCTGCTGCCTCTCATATCAAGGATCTGTTTATTTCCTTGGAAGATTTAGATTTGGGCTCTTGGCCTAGGCACGATCTTCAAGATTATTTATTCTCAGTTTGGACAAAAAGATATGACAGCCCTTTCCAACACTGGCTTCCATTGGCGAGTACAAGGACCGAAAGAGACGAGAGTTTAGATTTCCCGCCTATACTGAACAGATTACGGACCCAAATTTGTAGAGAAATCGAGAGCGATAAGCCAATCATATCAGATATTGCTGCAGAGCTGGTGCGAAAAGTCGATAAGTCTACCACGGCGTTCGAAAATCAAGACTTGATCAAGCGACAAACGAGATTTGACCTTGTAAGCTAACTCCACCTCTTTTGCAATTATTAACTTAAACCGCTGATACAACCATAGTGCCAATACAGCTGCGTCGAACCTATCTCGCCCCCTCTTTCTCCAATATCTGATGACGCTGTCCCGTTCATTCCCGATGGCAATGTGACGGTTATTGATCTTGTGTCTGAACCAGAAAGTCCCGATCGAGCCGTAATTGTGGATTCAGAACCTATTGTCTCGTCCACTTTCATGACTTCGTCGCCCGTTAGAGAGCTGTCTCAGCTCTTCCAATCGCGCAACGCTGTTATCGAAGAAGCCAAGGTAGATTTACCTGTTGTATCTACCAGCCCATGTTCTTCAAGCAAGGAGAATATCCTTGCTGATATTTGCCTGCCTCTTATAGGCCCTGGTGAAGATGCTACAGATTTGCTTCAAGAAAGAGGCCATTTCGAAGATGCTTTCATGACGCTGCTTGACGATCGGCAGTACTATGCCAATAAATTGGTGAGCTCAGAGCGATTAGATCCAGCAGATTCTATATCGCGCATTCCTGTGCCTTTGCTGGACTTTGATATCCAGCCCTCCACGTGGACAGCTCAATGCTCTACTGCGGAGGATCACTTTGCGTTCTTAAGAAATAGTATGCCGAGCGTTTTAAATCTGTTGCCTTCTCCAAGAGATCTGCAACTGGAGTTGAACGTCTCATATTCGGTTGTCCCGCCAGATCAAGGGAGGTCAATAATGACATATGAACAGGGTGTCTCAAACGAAGCAGCCATGAAATATCTTTCTCAAGATCTAACATCGCATCTAAGCAGCTTGGATCTTGTTACTATAAGACCTGAGATAAAGGTTCTTTGCATTACTGAAGATGAAGAATTTGAAGAGGTCCCTATGCCGGAGGAACCCTATGTGCCAAATGATATGGCAGATGATATATCGCCTATTATTGTTGCAGAGCATTGCGATAACACAGATTACATGAGCTCTTCGCAAGGAAGTAGGTCGGCTTACTTTCAAAATTGGAGCATCTCCAACCCCAGCCGCTCGCTTCATAGGAAAACTGATGACTCTATGAGACTTTTACCGAAATGTTACGATACAGGCGCTACGAGTATACTTCTCCATAACTTCATGGAACTGAAAGGCTTGAAAAGGCCTCGACTTGATACAAGATCTTCAGAAGCATATCAAAGTGCAAAGAAATTATCGTCGAAATCTATAAACGAAGCAAATTCAACAGATGTCTCTAAAGAGTTACCCGCCACAATAGCCGAAGCGATGGTTCCAGCGATATTTCCTAGATTTGAGATGCCCTCTGTTATGACCTATTTCATTGTTTCAGTTGACCTGCCAAGGCCAATATTAAGACAATTAGAGCATGTGTGGTCTCCTGACAGTTTGCTTGATATAGATTATTCAGAGCATATTGCCATACCGCGGCCCTCGGAATCTGCTCAATGCAATGAGACTACCTCGGAGTTAAGTTTCGAAGCTGATGTTTCTTTGTCGCCTATTGCAGGAATCATGGTCACCAATATTCTCAAAGTGCGGCAGCGGCCTCTCCCTGGCTCTCAGTCTCAAACGCCGTTGCGCGATCGTGTGCAGAAAGTTAGTCAAAAATACGAAACTCTATTAGTCCTTGTGTCGGAATCACATCCTAGTGGAGAATTTTCGGGAGCGTTGGCCCCGTCTGATATCACAGCTTACGCTGACTTTGTGAGCTTTACCGTTGCACTAGATGGGGATATAAACGTGCAGCTTGTCCCTGGGGCGGAACAAACAATGGCCTCGTGGATTTCCGCCTACTTATCTCAGGGTTCTTTAACTTCCCACGGTATGAAGCGGCTTCTATCCTCTGAAGAAACGGAATGGGAAGTATTCTTCAGGCGTGCCGGCATGAATGTTTTCGCTGCCAGGATATTGTCGAAAACACTTTTTGAGCAAGCTGGGGCCTCGGGATTAGCTGCATTCTTGATGATGCCTGTGCAAGAGCGGGTGGCCAGGTTCGCACCATTGCTTGGTGGAGAAAGGGTTTTGCGCCTGACAGCCAAAGCGCTGGATCGAAGCTGGGCGCAGTAATTTCCTTACCAATTCCTTCATATATATCCACCCCAGGTATCAAATAATCTATTCCAGTTCTAGCGTTCCGTCAGATCTTGCTATATAAACCTTACGCGCTCTAACGCGTCCAACGCTGCCATATTGAGAGGTGCTGCGTGTAATTGCTGCTCAGTCGTTATGACCAGTCCCCTGTAGCTGATTAGTTAGTGCTGTTTACGGCGGGCGATTGTGCCTCGCAGCCCACTAAAGGTGGAACCATGTGTTACATAAGAGCTCTATCACTAGGTACGTACGTAGGTACGGAAAAGTGGTACCTAGCTATATAGCGTGCATGGTTGAAATGAACTTCATTCATCTCAGATCTTTGCGAGTGCATCACATTCTGTTCACTTCAACACCGCCGCCTGTGGCTATCACGAAGCTCCTCACCGGAGAATCTCACCGCCCTGTAGGAGGCTTAAGGCAAAATTCCAAGACAGAGCGGCCTAAGGCATCCGGGTCCTATATATTTCCACTCGCTGCCAGCTCCAAGCTTCGACCTTTGTTCTTCCTCTCATCGCACATCATCAACCACCATGGCGCCAAAGGCGTCCAAGGCGCCCAAGGCCTTGCAGCCCATCTCGGCCTTTTACCTCTTCTTTACTGCAGGCCTGATCGCCGCTCTGTTCGCGCCCATCCAGGACTGCGACGAGACGTTCAACTACTGGGAGCCAGCCCATTATCTCTCCCATGGCTATGGCCTCCAGACCTGGGAGTATTCCCCAGATTATGCCATTCGCAGCTGGCTTTACGTTGCGCTTCATGCTCTTGTGGGCAACGTGCGAAGGATACTGCCCCAGTCCACCAAGGTAGGCCTTTGCTACGACATGTGTGATGACTATTCTCAATCAATTGAGTGACTGACGCCTGCTAGGTTTCTGAATTCTACTTCGTCCGCTACGGCTTGGCCTTTGTCTGTGCCATTTGTCAGACTATCATGTTCCAAGCTGTGAGCATAGCACTCAACCCCAGGATCGGCTTCTTCTTTCTCGTCATTACCATCATAAGCCCGGGAAATTTCCATGCGAGCGCCGCCTTCTTGCCCTCCAGCTTTGCCATGTACGCAGGGATGCTTGGCGCCGCATCTTTCATGAACTGGCGGGGCGGGTTGAAGACTTGGCAAGGCATTACATGGTTTGCTGTGGCTGGCATCCTTGGCTGGCCTTTTGCTGCCGCCCTTTGCGTGCCGTATGTCCTCGAAGAACTCATTTTAGCTGTGTTCAGCGACAAGGACTCTCTGATCGAGACTCTGATACGGCTTGTTCGTGGCGTCATCGCCTCTCTCATTGTCCTGGTAAGTGGGGTTTACTGAAGCCTTTTGGGGCGCGGACATTCACTTACGCCAATTTCCTAGTTCGTTGACTTTGCGGTCAACTTGTTTTTTTACAAGAAACCTGTAGTTGTTTCTTGGAATATTGTCAAATACAACATTTTCTCGAAAACTGGCGGCCCTGATCTTTATGGAACGGAGCCCTGGACGTTCTATTTCAAGAACTTGACGTTGAACTTCAACATTTGGTTCATCCTCGCCCTCTTGGTGTTGCCGCTGTTCCTGCTACAAAAGGCATCTTCATCTTCATCACAACGCTTGACTAGCGGCCTTCGAACTGTCATTTTCATTACACCGTTCTACATGTGGCTCGCAATTTTCACCGCACAGCCGCACAAAGAAGAGCGGTTCATGTATCCCGCATATCCCTTCCTGGCCCTCAACGCCGCATTATCGCTGCACATCATCTTGTCCGCCATTGGTAGCTCAAACCCAAAGACATTGATTGGAAAAATTCCGGGTCGCCTTAAGCTGCTTGCCGTCGGACTTGTGTTCTTTCTCTCGCTTGATATTGCCATCGCCCGCATTTATGGCATCTACTCCGCGTATTCTGCTCCACTGAAAGTTTATTCCCCGTTATGGGGTGATGAAGGAGGAAACACATACGGAGCTGAGGAAGACAGCGTATGCTTCGGGAAGGAATGGTATCGCTTCCCAACCTCGTACTTTCTCCCGCGCAACATGCACGCCAAATTCTTGCGCTCCGACTTCCGCGGCTTGTTGCCCGGTGAATTTTCTGAAGCCCAGACCGGCTTCGGCTTCTGGAGTGGCACATGGCTCCCTACCAGCGGTCTGAATGACCGCAACCAAGAGGACTTGGGCAAGTATGTCGAGCCTCGAATGTGTTCCTTTTTGGTCGACACCCAGTATCCTGAAAGGAACGCCCCGCCGTCGCGCGGGGAACCGGACTATATCGCAGACAAGCACCACTGGGAGCCTCTCAAGTGCGTTGACTTCCTCGATGCTGCCAGCACGCACATCTTGGCGCGCACCCTGTGGCTTCCTGATATCGCTGCTGTCCCTGAAAAGTATCAACGCAAATGGGGACGTCACTGCCTCCTTCAGCGCAAAGGGGGCGGTCGCAACGCCGGCATGTGGGTCGATCCTGGCCAGATGATGATGGGTTAGCGAGTTTTTCTCGGTTGTCCCCTTCCTCATCCTTTTGCTTTTTATCCTCTTCTTCTCTTTCTCTTCTTTACATCTTCAGCATTCTAGCATTCCGTCTATTCAGCACTTCAGCTATTCAGACATTTTTTTTATTGCTGTTTTCCACCATGCCTGCTGAAGCCTCCGCCAGAAGATGGATCTGGGACAAAGTGCCAAGTCCGGCTATCATATTGAAATGCATTCTCTCTTACATTTTGACTCTCTTGCCTCTACCGCTCTGGATCCTATCATACGATTGGCCTCACCTTTGTGAAGATGCTGTTGCCGGAGTCGCTTTGAGCCTTGTTGTGATCCCCCAGTCCATCGGCTTTGGAATCATGACGCACATTTCCCCCATGCACGGTCTCTACTCAACCTTCGCGGGTCTCATGCTGTACTAGCTGTACGGCGGATCCAAGGATGTTGTCATTTCAGTATATTCAGGCCTATTTTTTTTTATTAACAGCCAAATCTAACTCAACTGTCAAGGCAACCGGAATCTCTTCGCTGTTGACTGCCGACATCACCTACCGCACGTTTGACAAAGTTGGCCTTGGGTTTTACACTCCGGAACAAGTAGCTCAGCTGCTTGCGATTTTATCGGGTCTGGTCCTTGTGGTGATAGGCGCACTCCGGCTTGGATGGCTGCTGAGGTTGATTCCAAAAGCTGCGACCGATGCCTATGCCACTGCCGTCAGTATCAAGTTGATCATCAACCAGCTTCCTGCCCTTATTAGTATTGTGGGCGTGCCAAACGAGGGGTCGCCTCTTGTTATTCTTGAAAACGTCATTCGATACGTGTCAAAGGCCAATGTCGACACAGCTTTTGGGATCCCATCGATTGTTTTTCTCGTCATCGTTGCATATGGATGTGATTTCATGGCTATACGGTATCCTAGCCAACGACGTTTCTGGAATCTCATCAGCACCCTGCGTTTCCCAGTTGTCATTACCATATCCATACTGTGTAGCTGGTTGATTTACCGCGAGCACTATGGTGGTCCAATCCAGACAGTGGGCGAGATTGATCCAGGCTTTATACGCGCCCATCTTCCCATGGTACCCACTCTTGACGAGTTCAAGAATCTGTGGACTGAACTTCCCGCCATAGTCCTGATGATGGCAGTCTCACAAGGGGCCCTGGTTCAGAAAATGGCGACATCGAACGGATACACTATCAACAACTCGCAAGAGCTTGTTGCGCTCGGAGTCGTCAATATCTTTGGCCCTTGTGCTGGAGGTTACCTGACGATGGGCTCATTCAGCTCCTCCACCATACTCTCAATGGCTGGCAGTCGAACGCAACTGGCAGGGGTGTTTGCCGCTCTGATGGTCGTGATGGCCCTGTATCTTCTGATGGGAGTCTTCGCATTCACTCCCGTCGCCTCACTTGCTGGCCTTGTAATCTATTCCATGTTTGCCAGCTTACCTCGGCCAACCATGCTTTACAAGAATTGGCAAGTTTCACCCATGGACTCGTTGATATGGGTTGCATCTGTAGTAACTGGACTGGTATGCTCACTTAAATGGTCGTTGTACGTCGGAACGATGTTGAGCTGGCTCTTATGTTGCGGCCTTTCCTTCCGCAAACGAAAGATACACGTCTCATACCCTGGTGTCTTGGTTTATCGCCTCAACAGCAGTTTTTGCTTCTTCAATCAAAAACATCATCTCGCATCCGTACACAACCAATACAAGGAAGAGTCTCCCGCTGTCCATGCCATTGTCTTTGATTTTAAGGAAATCGATCACCTTGACTTAGAATCAGCACGAGGTCTAAGTAGGTTACGGTTAGCGTTAGATGCAGATACGGAGTTTCATTTCGCGAACGTCAAGCATTTCTTGTTGCGACGGACTTTAGTACGTGCTGGTTTTGACTCGGACAAAATTCACGAAGGTGTACAAGATGCTGTGGATGCGGTGAACAAAAGTGCATAAGGAGATGGTGATTCACTATGATTACATACTAGTCTTATGATATCAATAACAAGCATTCTATTATAAAAACACTAAGTATTAACATCGTTATTTCGAGCGCAGCAGTAGGCAGCACCGAACGAACTGGTCCCGCCTCACATTTCTTCAATTTCCTGCAAACGTTCAAGGTAGTCTTCTCGGAGGCGCCTGAGGTACCCTAGAAGAGCTTCCTGATTTGAGGACTTGGCAGCTTGTTTCAGTGCCTCATACAAGTTCAGCATGAGCTTCTGCCGATGTATCTCTTTATATGACTCGGAATTCTGCCGATTTGACTCCTGCCTGCTTCTCAGATCATTTGCCACCTTCTCCGCGACTTCAATGAAGCTGTTTGGCATTCCCATGGCTCGGGCCAAAACAATCCCATAGTGATGCTCGTCATCGACGGTACCCGCAGTGGCTTTGTAGAGCATAGTCATGTGAGGTAAACCCCCTTCATCAATAGAAGTATTGGACGCAAGATGGAGATTGAGAACTCCTGGACGATCTGCTAGTACTCGAGCCAGCTCGATGAAATGAGTTGCAAACCAGATAGATGCTCCTGTGTCAATCAGTGCTTCAGATATAGCCATTGCAATTGCCAAACCATCCCTGTTGCTTGTTCCTCGGCCAAGCTCGTCGATTATCGCGAGACTTCGGTTATCCACATTCTTCAAAATGAAAGCCATTTCTCTCATTTCTACTCCGAAGCTGGACAAATTTGCCTCTATACTATCTTGAACAGATATACGGGCAAATATTTTGTGTATAATAGGAAAGGTGGCGAATTCTGCCGGCACAAAACATCCAATTTGTGCCATAATCTGAAGCAAGGCAACCGATCGGATGTATGTGCTCTTGCCACTCATGTTGCAACCAGTCACAAAGTGAAATCGATACTGTTCTGCAGCATAGTAGTCATTGGGCACATATTCACTTGCCATTTTCTGTAAGGAAGGACTTAGTACAAAAAGCATAAGACGTTTTACTACGCGAATGGAGAGTCACCTTGTCGAGAATTGGATGCCTTGCCGATTTCAGCGCCAACGTGTCTTCAATGAAAGGCCTCACATAATCCCGAGTTGTGGTGACTTGGCCAAAAGATGCGATCATATCCAAGAGTGCGATTGATTCGCATACTCTGAACAGTGGAGAGACATGTTTTCGAAGGTCTTTGACCAACTTGAGAATGATTTCGTCACTCCGCAGCATTACCTCAATGAAAGTATCTGATAGTCTGCGATTTAGTTTAACTAGATCAAGAGTTTGGCACTCAATATGGTTCTTCTTCCAAATGATGTTTATGAAGGACTGGGATGCCGATTCGAGGTTAAGATCTGCGGTGGGTATTCGATACCAATACATGCGTCGGTTGTCGAATTTTAAAGTCACTGCAACCCGATGATTTTCTATAGGGGGAAATAATATGAGCTTTGGAGATCCAAAGAAGGTTTGTGATAATCTTAGCACGTACCGCCAACTTCAATTGAATACTGGTTAATGTGTTCGGTAAGTTCTTTATAAGTCTGACGAGCGACATCCAACATGCCGCTGAGGCCTGATTTGACCGCGAATGCTCTTTGGTTACGTAAATCTAGCGGTGACTTCATGTATGTAACGTCTGCTTCGATGACCTTCTTGATCATGAGTAAAGCGGGACTTGTCATCTCGGGACAACATAGATTGCGGATTTTGACCAAAAGGTCGCTCTTTGCTGGGTAAAGGGCTTGGTAGATCTCTGGAACTGATTCCAGGAAAGATTTGATCATGAGAATGTGAGTAATCTGTTCTTCAGCAGCAGATGAGCCTGTAGCAGGTCGAATGGTAATCAGCTATACGTATTAGCCATACTGTAACAATATATTGGCGCAGTTGGCCTTACCTTTGTAAAAGTTCTCTCGGCATCATGGAAAAGTTTAAGGGCTAAGGCCAGTTTAGCAGATGATGGATACGCTCCGTGAGCTCAAAATGTACCTTTACGGATTTCACGAAACATTTCTTCGTGGGTGACCATCTCTTCCAGCGCGTCGTATCGAACTCTGATATATCCATTATAGTCGGTGGGAGGCTGGAGCATGTTATTGCGGAGTACGCGGGCGCCCATTGGGGTAAGGGTATGGTTCAATAGCCCAAACAAGGATTCTTTTGACTTGGCAGACTTCAAATTGCGCATCACTTCCAGTGATTGCATCGCGGGTATAGCTATCATCATCGTATCTTCGGAAGGTTGGTATACAATGCGCAGGGACTGAGGAGAGAAGGTCACATTGAATTGGCGATCGATATATTTCATAGCCTAGAGCACGCACCATAAGCTTCAACGTTTAAACAAAAGCCAATTCCATGACTTACGGCAGAAAAACAGCAGACTGCATAATATTTGCCTTGGGTTGCCACTTTTAATGGCCCAATGTCGCCGTCAAGGGCGAGATCTTCCATATACTCTATCCCGGCGGATTCAGACCAAGCAGAGCGCTCATGACAGGCAGTCTCCGACTCAGGTATCAGCTCTTCAACGAGAGAGAAGAGAGTACTGGGCCGATTGGGAGGGCACGCGGAAGGGGTGAAGACTATTCGAGAAGGCGATGCCAGTTGAAGCTTATGAATCGTCTTCACGTACGCCTGATTATCGCATATTTGGCTGAGAGTAACTTCACCTAGTGATAGGTTGACTATGGCAATCCCTACTGTGGGTGTGACGCCGCGAGATTCGCTCACTGCGCAGATGATATCATTCGATTCGCTCTGCCCAAGGATAGAAGGCGTGGCACCCCTTCGAGAGCGGCGGCCCGAGGGAGTGCTGGGGCGAGAAATGGTTGCCGAAGTGGTCGTTAACGAGACACTCGGTCTTGAGCTAGACACAGATGGAGAATAATTGGACGGGCCCTCGAATTCATCCTCGAATTCATCCTCGTCATAAGCCTGACTGGCTTGGCTATAACTGCGCTGAGATTGGATGCTGGGCGAATCGGGCAGAACTGAGCTGGAGAAGTAAGAAGAAACAGTACCCGTCGTTCGAGGAGATGCCCCAGATGAAAACGACATGGTTGACCGGTGGCCAAAGAAGTCTGGTATGTGCAATTGGTTGAAAAAGATCTAGAAGGGTTTTGGCTTTCAAGGTAAGTCAATCAAACAAAACAAGACACAATGAAATGAGGCGGCTGGAGGACAATTTGGAGTTGAAAGGCAGATTCAATGGCATCCATACGCAAGCTGGACCGATGAATTGTTTCTGTATAATCTAACATTGTAGAAGAAGAAGAGAAATTATACGGCGTCACGAGCTTCTCACTTCAAGACTGCTAGCTGTTGCTCTTGCCTTCTGCTTTATGGCCTGTTTGCATATAGGTACTCAATATTGGTAGATACCTAGAGGTAGGTAGGATTCACTGGGATATTGCACGTATAGGTGAATGGACGGTACCTTGCCAGTACCGGCATTAATGGCGTCTGGGCGAGATGCTTGTCTGCCACTGGCTGCTGGTGCGTACCAATCACAGCGCAGGTGCCTCCAGGTACAGGGACCAGGGAGCTGAGTCATGGCTCCCAGGTACCGCGGTTTAGCCCGAATCTTCTCCCAAAACAACCTTCTTCTCCACGTCTCGACCGCGCAGTGACGCCACGAATCACATTTAACACACACAGGTCCGACTTCAAATCCACACGCCCCTAGTGAAGCAGCGCGAGCCAGCCTCCTGCCAGCCATGTTTGGGATCCTCGAGGCCGTTGCTGTGCCGCACGCCGGCGTCTTTAGCACGTACGAGGAGCTGATCAAGGACCTCAATGGGCGGATGGAGAAGGAGGGCTATAAGATTGTCAAGGCTAGGTCGCATCGCTCCAGAATGGGCGGTGCTGACATCCCTGGAAATGACATCGTCCGGTGTGATCTCGTGTGTGATCGTGGTGGCCGGCCGTATAAATGCATGGCTACCAAGCACAAGACAACCACCAAGAAGACTGACTGTCCCTGGAAAGCCAAAGCAGTCAACCGCAAGAGCATTGGCGGCTGGGTACTTACCATTTCTTGCGACCAGCATAACCATGCTCCCGGCACTCCAGAGCCACCAACGCCGTCTGAGATGAGCGAAGAAGAGAACGACCTGACCGAGCTTCCAGGTTCGTAACGGAATGGCTCAAAAGTGTCCATGAATGAATTCTAACAAACAATTTGACAGACATGGACGACGGTCCGCGACCCGATGCACAGACGGCAACGGCAATTCAACTGGCTGGCGTCTCTGAATCAACCCTTCGTTTAACAGGCGACACTTTCCACCAACTCAAATCCGACTACCGCAAGATGCCACAACCAGACCGGCTGAATGCGCTTGCGCAATTTCAGATGCAAATTGCAGCTATTTACGCAGTCCAGAATGAGGACTGGCAACGTCAGCGGAGACAGGAAGCTCAAGATAAGCGGCACTTGCTTGTGGAAAAAGGCCGCAGACAACTATCAACCCAGAGACAACGCGCACGTCGCCAGAGACGGCAAGACGATCAAACGCAGCAGCATCAACATCAGCAAAGTCTTGATCAACAAGCGGTTCAGCATCAACTCCAGCAGGAAGCACAAAATAGTCATCTCCAGCCATTGATGCAAGAGCCACATTTTCAGCTTGCACAGAATCCTGCCGCGACGCCTGTTCCCCTCCCTGCTGGGATAACTATGACCACAATTCCCACAGCGTTTTCACATTTCACCGGCCCGCCCAAGCGCATTCGCGGCCATCGGCCGACCATGGCGAATCAGCCTGATGTCTAAGCATTCTGTTGGCGAATAAATCAACACAACCAATTATTCCAGACTGATGCAGCTTTATTTGGCCTTCCCAATGCGACTTATTCATCATTTATGGCTGGGGTCCTGAGAGCTTGGCGATGAGCTTATCTTTTTTTTGGGCAGAACCCCACATTCTCACCGCCTTATTTTTTTTCCACGGTTCCCAGATTTTTTGCCAATCGGCCCCACCATTCCATTCTGTCGCGAACTTTCAACATATTTATCGAGATAACCATTAATAGGCCAGGCAAGCTCCCAACTTACCATGGCTACGGTTCTACCGCCTCCATCGAAGCGCCAAAAGCGCGAGAATCTAGAGAGAACGCAGATACAACAAGATGTCAGCGCTGTTGCCGCCGGCCCTGCGGGCTCGTTCAAGGCTCGCTTCCTGGACAGCGAGGGAAAGCAGATGGCCGACGTTATAGAAGTGCCTCTCGCTGACGCATCGGAGAAAAATCTATCACTTTTGTTAAATACACTTTTGGCTCGGGTTTGTCTCACATTTATTCGCAAAAACTCAAGGGAGTTTCTTGTTTGGCTAATCAATTGAATTATTAGGAAAGAGAAGAGTTTCTACCGTATCGATTTCGAATACATATTCCGGAGACGGACATCATTGTTGACCAGTATCCGACCGACTTGCTCCAACTTCTGCGCAGCCATGGCATCGAGAACCCCTTTGAAACAACAGTCACGCTGAGCGCCGAGCCTCAGGCTGTCTTCAAAGTCCAAGCAGTCACGCGAATGTCTCATAGAATACCTGGCCATGGAGAAGCGATATTGGCCGCTCAATTCAGTCCTGCAAGTAGCAGCCGACTGGCTACAGGCTCTGGAGATAAGACGGCTCGGATATGGGATACGGAGACGGGAACGCCAAAGTTTACCCTGTCTGGTCACACACACTGGGTTCTGTGTGTGGCCTGGTCGCCCGACGGTAAGCGTTTGGCCACTGGAAGCATGGACAAATCTGTACGACTTTGGGATCCCGAGACAGGAAAAGCTGCCGGCTCCGGAGCCTTGACAGGGCATTCCAAATGGGTTACCAACATTGCTTGGGAACCATATCATCTATGGGAAAATGGATCCCCTCGGTTAGCGAGTGCAAGCAAGGATACAACGATTCGGGTTTGGGCAGTGAATACAGGTCGGACTGAGCATGTCTTGTCCGGTCATCGGAGTAGCGTGAGCTGCGTCAAATGGGGAGGAACCGGGTTGATCTATTCAGCCAGCCACGACAAAACTGTCAGAGTGTGGAACGCCGAGAAGGGAACACTGGTGCACACGCTCTCTTCCCACGCCCACTGGGTGAATCACCTGGCCCTTTCCACTGATTTCGCACTACGAACTTCATTTTATGATCACCAGCCCACGCCGAGTAGTGAGGAGGAGAGGCGAAAGAAGGCAAAGGAGCGCTTTGAGAAAGCGGCGAGGTTTCAGGGAAAGATTGCAGAGCGACTTGTTTCAGCCTCTGTAAGTTCACGTGGCAAATAACCCGTGGTATCGTCTGCTTTACTCATCTAACCCGTTGTGATGCACAGGATGATTTTACCATGTACCTCTGGGATCCCTCTCAGGGTACAAAGCCCGTCGCACGACTGCTGGGACACCAAAAAGCCATCAACCATGTGACATTTTCCCCTGATGGCAGCCTCATTGCCAGCGCGGGATGGGACAACCACACGAAGATCTGGAGCGCAAGGTTCGTGTTTTCAATAACACTTCAGGTTGTTGATTACGACGAATGCTAACACGATGACCAATGCAGAGATGGCAAATTTATCAATACTCTCCGAGGCCATGTAGCACCTATATACCAGTGTGCCTTTTCTGCCGATAGCCGACTTCTTGTGACGGCGTCCAAGGATACCACATTGAAGGTGTGGTCCATGGCCACATACAAACTGGCAGTTGACCTACCAGGACACCAAGATGAAGTCTTTGCAGTACGTTTCACCTCTCCCATTGTTACTTTTGACTGGCTACTTGTATCGTTTCATAACTAACAGCCATTACCAGGTCGACTGGAGCCCTGACGGACAACGAGTTGGCAGCGGAGGAAAAGACAAAGCCGTACGCCTATGGATGAACTAATAAAGATTGGTTGGAACGATATTGCGAGTTTTAGCATATGTGTTGGAATCGGCGTCCAGCCCGGAGGATTGATTTACATGTACATGCTAGGTCTAGACTACATAGAGCTTTTTGCGGGACAAGTGGTGTCTAGACAAAACAGATGTTAGAAGGGCGTCAATGTGACATTACATATGGACGCTTCGTATTATGTTAGTTGAGTGTAAGGGGACATTGAACCATTATGTTGACATGGGGAGAATTCCAAGGACGAGCTACATGTGCGCCAATCCATGCCCTCACTGTGATATTACATCCAAATAACGCCCATGATGCATATAAGATCGAACGGGAAATGCTTGAGGTGATTCTGCTGACAACTCACTCAAAGGCAAAGCATGTGTTGTTGATATCGGTGCGGGGTAAAATGGAAGAAAGGTCTAAGATTGTGTGATTGTGGTGGCAATGGATGGATTTCATGGCGCCGGTGCCTTTAGTGACTTTTTTGGCTTCTATTCTATCTTGGAAATACGAGTCAATAATATAACAACAAAATGCTCCTAGCGACCTACTTAGTGGAGGATGCTGATTGCCATGTTGCACTGTATACGCGGCAAAACACTATTCGTGCTTATCACTATCTTGTAGGAGTACGTACTACTACTGGGATGAAAGGAATATGTCTGCTGGCAAGTTGTTTCCGTTTTTTTGGACGGCGCATGCTTAGGAGGCCTCGAAGCAATCAATTTGGCCTTGGCTGAGGTTGCACGGCAGCAGACAAACAAGTTATGCATGGACACGTACGGGCTGCCTACGTGTACTTGATTGATATCGATAGGTGGCAAGGGAGGCGCAATATAGTTGAGATATTACGATAGGTATGAACCAATCATATAGAGTGTTCTTATTAGTTAGGTATGTATTGGGAAGCGTAACAGAGCAGAGTAGGATTGAAGCACCGGATAGATGCTTCTATAATATCCGGATAAGGCGTGATAACCTCAACTCGGTTTGTAGTAAAAGGAGCAAGCAGCGAATCATGGAAGAACAAAAGAGGATGTATCAGCCAAAGAAACATGCTCACATGCAAATGGATGGGCAGGGCGCTTTATGGTCAGGGGCACTTTATCCTCCAACCGCAAAGGCATTGGATAATGCAGTAGATGGCCAAGTAAGTAATGTGATGTTTGCCGCAACGGGAGATGCAGGGATCGCCAGGGCCAATGATACAGGTCGGCCCTACAACGTGGGAGGGAAATAAATCCCGCCAGGACGCACATACCTGCTCTGTTATCAAGATAGGCACTGCCGGTTATGATTTATCTGACATTGAGACAAAAAGGGGGGAAATCTTGGGGTCTAAAAGTTGCCATGTCTTGTTTTGCGCTTATGCTCTCTTTACTTCGGGCTAATATTAGAAAATCGTGATACTATAGAATCCGAAGCGCTAACGGCCGGACAAATTGAGTAGCGTTGGCGACTTGCACATGTTAGACCCCCTCAGATTGGCAGAGTTTCTAATCCTGTATTTTGGAGTTGTTGGGGGGCACGGCAAGGCGGTTTTTGATTGATTCATGCAAGCAAGCAAGCTGCTGCATGAGAGAGCAGGGGGATGCGGGATGGCCAGCGAATGAGGCTTGCTGGAATGGCGGACGGACCTCCCCGGTAGTAGTAGACGGAGGCCTGCTTCACACATAGAATATACCTAGCTACTGTTTGCTTGGATGTACGGGATGCCATTGCAGGTAAGCATGTTTATCACGCAAAGTACTCCGTGTTCCTGGATATTTCAAGCAAACTGTGCGGCTGAGTATCGCGACGGGAGGGCGCGTTGCCACGCCCGTAGGGCACGGCCGGAGCTCTCTCGGCTGTTCAAGGAAGAAAATTAGTAGTTGCAGCAGCTTTCAATGCATGGACTGAGCGAGCATAAGCCATTGAAGCTTGGAGAGTCAGTGTCTCTCTTTGAGGCGCTCCACCCCCGCCGATGGAGCAGGCGGTCGTCGATCCGCTACCCAGCGGTTGGGATCCATCCATTCCCAAGCGAAGCAATAGGCTTTCGGACGGTGTTAGTGCTAGGGACTGGGATGAGCTGATGTAATGGAATAGCATGGCATGGCATAGCATTGATGGCTTGGCTTGGCTCTGGGAGGCGTTTTCGCCTAGCTGAAACTTTGATAGGCGATCATTTTTGTCGAGGAGGGGGCGAAGGAGACACGCGAGATAGTAAAAAGTAAATAGGTATAGAGAGGCCAATCACTTATAGGGGTTGGTTGTACAGAGACGAGTGTAATAATGATGAGCTGGGTGGAGGAGTATGACGATGGCGTATTAGATGAGATAGAGCAGCCAAAGATGGGTACAAGCGCTGGCGCGTGAGCGTTTGAAGGGTCAAGAACGAAAGCCTGTCACTGAATGACCCTGTCTTGATGCTTGTTACATGTCCATAGTTTTTGGTAGGCACTGGGACCTGGTCAGAAGATGGGGCCGGGCTGGGGCTCGTTGGGCAGAAACAGGGATGTCTTTCTTTTTTGTTTTAGTTTTTTCTTTGCAAATGCGGGCACGTTTTTTTGACAGGCAAGGTGGCTAGAGTAAGTGAAAATCGATGATGAAAGAATATGGTAAAGTTTTTCTTTGGATGGGGGAATGGGTACTACCTTAGAAGGCGGTAGAAGAGACTGAGCATTCGAAAAACGCTCACATATGCCGAGTGATACTGAGATGGGGCATTTTTAGCTACATGTACCTACCTATAGCACTTTCAGGAGTTCTTTTACTGATCGTCCCAGACCATTCCTCTCCCTGCGTACAGGGCATATATATAGAGCCAACAACTAGTAGATCATTGACTGCCTGCGTCTTCTTCAAATCTGTTGAGCTTGCCTTGCATGGTAAAATGAGGCTTGACCATTCCGTATTACACCGGAATGCGCAGCGTCTTGAGCCGGACGCATTAATTTTACATCGTCCATCCTGTTTGGGCAACAGCCTGGCCGAGGGATGGAGCCTCCGGGCCGCAAACACCCGGCCGACAAGGGGACGGTGCTTCTGCACGTTACATTGACGGGCGCCACGATGATTGTGCGAAGTCTTCTCTCGTCATCGCTGGGAGTAGCAGTTATGTACTGTGCGATCGTGATGACGGTATTGCCTGTCAGTAGCATTTCCAAGGAGGAGTCAATGCTCGTTCTTAGCGCTCTCGGCGAGCTAGACTAGCTGACACCATGCCCGGCCGCAGCGCCAGAGCCAGTGCCGTTTCGGGGCTTGGCCTCAACCAAAAGGATCCTTCATCGTTGGTCATTGCAAACCAACCTGAATCAACCATCATATATGAGCAAAAAAATTAGAGCTTCTCAGGAGCACGGGGCAATCGAATCCGAGTCATCGGCCCGCCCAAGGGCCTGGGATAAGCTTAGCTTCCGAAGGGGGACATGGGGTCCTCTTTGCAGTGACACAAGTAGCAGAGAAAAATATGAGAGGTCGAAAATCGTTGATGGCATGCCAGGCCATGCGCCGAGTCGGTGGCACGGAGAAATCCTTGGGCTGCCTCTTGTGATTCATCTCCAAGCTCAGCTCGGCGCCTCGCCAGCCTGTCATTTTTGGTATTCCAGGCTGCAGCGGTGTGGTTGTATGTTTGTAAACCTATATGTTTGTTTGCCTGCATGTTTCTCTATATACAGATTGTCTCCTTGGATGGGTGTCCTGCAAAGGCGTGTAATCGATCAGGCACCCCTTTCTAGTCTCCTTTCCAATGGCGACCCAGGACAGAGGCACGGAGTCGGTACGACGCATCAACGGTTGGCGAGGGAAATAAAAAAGAGGTCATGGGTAGCTGGTGGTGTAATAAGCGCCGTGTAGTATCCGGTAGGCCGAGACATTTTGTGCGCGCAGACGAGGGAACTAATCCCTCACGACCGCAGGTATGAGAAAAAGGTGATTTCACGATGGTATCAGGAAATGCGCCTCCGGGAGCTACTTTGGCGTCTACCTACTTCCAGCAAGCGACGCGCACATGTGATTGCATGGCTGTGCACGCACACGGCACAGGATAAGACAGACAAGACATTCGGGGCCGTTGCTAGTGGACGAGGCGTGTGTCGTAATATATCTGGCCCAACCGCGCATCCATTCAAGCAGCCGCATCAGACAGGCGCTCATCTGCGGTGCCTGTATCAAATCAAATCCGACCAGATCGTCTCTGCTGTTGCTTCTGAGTTTCTATTTTTTGCTTATTCCGCTGCGTAACTTCAACTCCCCAACGGACCAAACTCTCCTGCCATCACCAGTCAGTCCACATTTATCCGCCATCGAGGACGTCAGCTTTGAGCAATTGACCTTGGAGTGGTTCCTCTTCAGCTCCAGCGGGCTTGGACGACTCGTGTTGGAACGATTACGTCAGAGCCGGCAGGCCATGAGACTTTAAACCAGGAGCATCCTGAACTGTCCAGCTTGGCTCTCAACTCGCAAATTTCAATCCAAGAGCTCAACAACTCCAGCAGAAATCCAACACTACTCAGCAGGTAAGTAAAATATTTTTCAGTTCGTTTTTTTTTTTTTTTTTTTTTTTTTTTTTTTTGTTTGGGGCGCAATATAAAACCCACCCGCCAACCGCCCCTTAAAAGCGATAGATGTTGTTGTTTATAATATTTTTTTTTTTTTTGAATGTACAACCCAAA